>JAVJIF010032571.1:0-151992 GCA_038442645.1 Agave tequilana
GAAGATGAAGACATATGTCTAGGGATAAGATTTTTGTTTTTAGATAAAATGTAAATGATAGAATAGTTGGTGGATTGCTCAAGTATATATACACACACACTCTTGATTTAGTTTGTTTTTTTAGAAAAGAATTTTCTTTTAGTAAAATACATGTTTGGTTTTTGGTATTTCTTATATACATGTTTTAACCAAAACCAAGTTTAAAGCTTAATGTCAAAAACATAGATATTTCACCATGTTTGTGTAGTGGATCATATCCATACACACTATGCTTTAAAAGTAGTTTAAATATCTTGTTTTTGTATTTGGTGAAGTTTTAGAAAAGATAAGTTTTTAGAAAAACAAGTTTGGAAAAATACTGTTTTTATTTGAGCCAATTTTTCCATATTACAAAAATAGTCCAAATCATTTATAACATGCCTTGATTTTGTGCAAGCATGTTTGTTTATCAAAGTATATTGATAAAACTATTTTTGTAGATTTTTCAGTATTTTATGGGATTTTATTAGAACCAAAAAGACCAAGTTTTAAATCCCTTAACTGTTTTCTGATCTGGCTTCAGCCGGTCGACCGACCCGGTCGACCGACGTGCACAGACGTGCACAGCCAGTTCTGGCAGGAGGGCTGGCCGACCGACCTGGTCGACCGTCCAGAGAGCTCTGCTCTCTGGAAAGGCCCCGGCCGGCCGGGCGGCCGACCGGACAGAGAGATTGCTCTCTGTATCCTGGCTCGGTCGACCGGCCGGTCGACCGATGGCACAACGGTCTGAAATATGACCGTTGGCCGGTCGGCCGGACGGTCGACCGACAGGCCTGACAGAACCCCAACGGCTAGTTTTTCTAGCCCTATAAATTTGGGGGTTTGGGCACTGTTTTGATTAAGATTTTTGGAGACTTTTAGAGCTAGTTTTTCCTACTCTTTTCAGAGGTTTTTCTCCACAAAATTGAGAGCTAATACTTCCAATCAAAAGGGGAGTTTTATTAAGAGTGTTTTAAAGATATTCTTGAGTTTTCCTCCACCATCTCTTTCCTAGTTTTTCTCACACAAGCACTTGAGCCATCCATTGCTATATCTACCTATAGGGTTTTGTTGTGAGAGGATTTTAGGTGATCAAGAGTTGTGATCACCAAAGTTCCTTCATTTGCTTTGAGGAGGTGGACGATTGTGTTCGCATTGTTTCGGGTACTAGTGGGGACTCGGTGGTTTCGAGTTCGTGTGTGAACTCTGTGTTTGAGGTGCGGCCTCGGCGAGCCGGTGGGCTTGCGGTGTGTACGGACTAGGGAGTCCGAGAGTTGTAGGTGTTGCGGCACCGAGTGATCCGGTCGGATCGATTATAGTGGAAATCCTTTGTGTGTCGAAGGCGGGGATGTAGAGCAAGGGTGCTCGAACCTCGAAACAAATCCCTTGTATTTACGATTGCTCACTCTCTCTCTCTCTCTCTTTGTCTTTATATCTTGCATACTTTTATTGTCTACCTTTATATGCTTGATATATTCATTTGTGCTCATTGATATACATGCGTGGGATTGTTTGCTAACACTTGTATTCAACCAAGAGAGCCAACGCGGCACCTCACCCTTATCTAGGGGAATCTAGAGGAGTTTGTCCAGAGCCCTTCACGGGGAATTCGGCTACACTCTTGTGTTATACGTGGTGTTTAGTTTAAAGAGTTTAGTTTAGGTCATAATAGTTTTTAATTCCGCATTATTTGTCATTAAGTGACCATTAGGTTAGCCATCACCTATTCACCCCCCTCTAGGTGTCCCTACAGTTGGTATCAGAGCCAAGTGCTCTGAATTTGGGCCTTATAACCTAGAGTTAAAGATCCACATTTTAGGCTAATCACTATTTTTGTACACACACCATGGACTTCATGTCACCACCCACTTTTGACATTCTTAACATCCAAATTTGGAAGGCTAAGATGTCTTTGTACCTCAAAGCCCTAGGCATTCATGTCTATCTTGCCACAACTAATAATGCATATTGTTTAAATGGTAAGAACTTTGAGGCTAATACAAAAGCCCTACATGCTTTAAGATCTACCCTAAATGATGTTTATTTATCTAGGGTTGCTAATCTTGATTTGGCTTTTGTAGTTTGGAACACCCCTCTCCCTTGGCAAAAATGATCAATACTATGCGGGGAGTGACTCGGATGTTGGAAGCGACATCTCCAACAAGTGCTATATGGTCAAGGGGATAACCCCTTGAGGTAAACACCGAATCCGAGTTAGATGATGAAGACATGTCATATGATGAGCTCACTTCATTTTGCCAACAATTACTTGAGAAATATGACATACTTAGAAAAGATAATAAAATTTTGAAAAAGAAATTTGATTGCATGCATAAGAAAATGATTCATTTAGAAATAAGTTGCATGCATTGAAAAAGAAAATGAGATTTTGAAAAATGAGAATGTTTCCCTTATGTCTAAATTAAATGATCTTTGTGAAGGAAACACTAGTTTGAAAAATGAAATTATTTGGTGGAAAAACAAAAGGAAGTTGTTTTTCAAGAAAATAAATCTTTGAAAAGAAAAATTGTTGAAAAAGAAAAAGATTTTGTTTCTAAAAAGAATAAGAAAAATGATTCTATATCTCACCATGCTTTACATGCCACCACTAATGAGATTAAAGATTTGAAAAATAAAATGGATTGTTTGAGTTCAACTTTGAACTCTTGTGCATTTAACCATACTAGATTGGAGTCCTTGTTTTTAAAGAAACAAACTCCACATATTCATGCACAACATCATCATGCATTTGCTTATGTTGCACGTCTCACGATCATACACATTCACATAAGCATTCTAAGGTGTACATGTGTACACATTGTGGCCGCAAAGGCCATTTAGCAAAGTTTTGTTATGATAGGATACATCATTTAAATTTTGCTAATCATAAAAATATTTGGGTTCCATTAAATGCTAACCCTAAAGGACCCAAAAGAAAATGGGTACCAAAACCCCCACCTTTTGTTTTTGATGTAGGTGAGGGCTCTCACAAGCCGTGAGAGTTTTGGTGCCTTGGTGGTGGTTGCATGGACTAGAAGGACATACATTTGATGCCGCTATCAAGGAGTTTTGGTGGGAAAACCACCATGCTTGGAGCTTTGGAGTTGGTAACAATCTCTAAACTCTTACTTTTTATGTACATGCTTTTTACTTATATCATATTCATAGCATGTTCATGTTTTGTGTTCTTATGTGCTTCATGTGGTAAAAATATGCTTAGATGTAGTTTTTATCAAAACTTGTATTATTCATGTACAAATAGTGAGCTACATTTGATTTATATATATTTGCACTTCATGCTCATTTGTACCCACTATATGCACATGTATAAGTTAGTTTTGATGATTCTTTCATTTACACTTGTTTTGCCTATTTCATGTTTTTACTTCATGTATATGCATTTTTATTCAAATCTAATAAATATACATGTATACCCGTGAGTCTCCTGCCTTAATGTAAGCATCATTAATAGACTCTTTTATGTTTGAGATATGTATGTGTATGTTTGGATTGGATAAATCATACATATACCTAGAAGTGTGTTTGTTTTAATGAAAATGAATTTTCATGTTTGTTTGATAAAAATGAATTTTTATGATTTAAAAATGATACTCACACTTTTAGAGCTTCAATGATTATTTTCATGAAAATGCTAATTACATGATTTTTTGAACACTCACACTTTATTTCTGTCATGACTTTGGTTCATGAACATATTTTTGAGCTTTATAGATCGAGTGTCAATTCTTGTGTATTTTGGTATGATTCATGAAAAACATATGACTTGGTTTCTTATTTTTGAAGGATCTTTAACTAGTTTTTTTTCAAAAATTAATTTAACTAGTTATTTATTCTTCAAATTTATGAGATATACACATGATCCTCTTATTGTTTCAATTGGTATCATTGAATCGTTTCAATTGGTATCAATTTGACTCTATTTTTGTATATACTCATATTTTATTTCTTATATATGTATGTATCAATTTCAATTGGTATACTCATTTTTCATACATATATATGATTTGTTTTGTGCTTAAGTTAAAATCGCTTTACATGTTTAAAAGCACAAACTTTGTTTATACTAAGCTTACTTCAAACTTTTTAAGCTTATGCATTATGTTTTAAAATTGGTATCAAAAATAAAAAAAAATTATGTTTATTGATATCTCAAGATTTGTTTTATTAAGAAAAATTCAAAATTTTGTTTATAAGAAAAATCAAAGGATTTTTGAGTTGTATTGCCTATATGCAAGGAGAGCTTAACATCTCTTCTACATATAGATTCATGTTGAGTGTATTGTATATTGAGGAGCTTGACAACTCTTCTTTATGTGATACACGTGTGTAGGGGGAGCTTCACATCTCCTCTTATGCATTACATATTATACGTTATGTGAATTAGGCTTGTCATCCCTCTTTCATGTAATGTATATGTGTAGGGAAGTTACTTAACCGTCTCCTCTTCATGAATGTATATCGCATATAACCTTTTATTGATATGTTTGATTTGACCCCTTATTGATCTCTTTGTTTATGACAAAAAGGGGGAGAAAAATTTGTTGATGTGTTTTTACCCCTTTGTTGATGATTGACAAAAAGGGGGAGAGAGAATTTGAGATTTAGAGAAAGATTTTGGTTTATATGCATGTTTTGTGAAAAAGATTGTTTATGAATATATGTTTTATTTTTGCAAATAGGAGAAAAAGAATTTGATGTGTTTTATGCTTGATTAGCATGTTTACTCCTACATTTGCATACATGTTTATGAGCATACATTGCATATTTATTTGTTATTTGTTATGCATGAGTTAAGGGGGAGCTTCTTTGAAGCTTTACTTTAATCCATGCATATATAACTTCATGAGTTTTGTCATCATCAAAAAGGGGGAGATTGTTGCCCGAAGGCCCATCACTCTAGTTTTGATGATGATCAACTCATGTAGTTATAGTACTAATGATCTTGTGTTTAAATAGTGACAGATTTATGATCAAGATCTCAGTAGGTGCATAGCTTCAACAAAGGATTTGAAGTCAAGTTTTGGAGCTAGCACCGGTTGATTCACGAGCCTATGCATCAAGACCACATCAAGAGTTGAGCTCGTTGGATCGTGTTTGGACCAAGTCTAGAAGATGAGAAGGCTTCAAGTGAAGACTTCAAGAAGATGAAGACTTGTGTCTAGGTATAAGATTTTTGTTTTTAGATAAATATAAAGGATAGAATAGTTGGTGGATTGCTCAAGTATGTATACACACACACTCTTGATTTAGTTTGTTTTTTTAGAAAAGAATTTTCTTTTAGTAAAATACATGTTTGCTTTTTGGTATTTCTTATATACATGTTTTAACCAAAACCAAGTTTAAAGCTTAATGTCAAAAACATAGATATTTCACCATGTTTGTGTAGTGGATCATATCCATACACACTATGCTTTAAAAGTAGTTTAAAATATCTTGTATTTGTATTTGGTGAAGTTTTGGAAAAGATAAGTTTTTAGAAAAACAAGTTTGGAAAAATACTGTTTTTATTTGAGCCAATTTTTCCATATTACAAAAATAGTCCAAATCATTTATAACATGCCTTGATTTTGTGCAAGCATGTTTGTTTATCAAAGTATATTGGTAAAACTATTTTTGTAGATTTTTCAGTATTTTATGGGATTTTATTAGAACCAAAAAGACCAAGTTTTAAATCCCTTAACTGTTTTCTGACCTGGCTTCAGCCGGTCGACCGACCCGGTCGACCGACGTGCACAGACGTGCACAGCCAGTTCTGGCAGGAGGGCCGGCCGACCGACCTGGTCGACCGTCCAGAGAGCTCTGCTCTCTGGAAAGGCCCCGGCCGGCCGGGCGGCTGACCGGACAGAGAGATTGCTCTCTGTATCCTGGCTCGGTCGACCGGCCGGTCGACCGATGGTACAACGGTCTGAAATATGACCGTTGGCCGGTCGGCCGGACGGTCGGCCGACAGGCCTAACAGAACCCCAACGGCTACTTTTTCTAGCCCTATAATTTGGGGGTTTGGGAACTGTTTTGATTAAGATTTTTGGAGACTTTTAGAGCCAGTTTTTCCTACTCTTTTCAGAGGTTTTTCTCCACAAAATTGAGAGCTAATACTTCCAATCAAAAGGGGAGTTTTATTAAGAGTGTTTTAAAGAGATTCTTGAGTTTTTCTCCACCATCTCTTTCCTAGTTTTCTCACACAAACACTTGAGCCATCCATTGCTATATCTACCTATAGGGTTTTGTTGTGAGAGGATTTTAGGTGATCAAGAGTTGTGATCACCAAAGTTCCTTCATTTGCTTTGAGGAGGCAGACGGTTGTGTTCGCATTGTTTCGGGTCCTAGTGGGGACTCGGGGTTTCGAGTTCGTGTGTGAACTCCGTGTTTGAGGTGCGGCCTCGACGAGCCGGTGGGCTTGCGGTGTGTACGGACAAGGGAGTCCGAGAGTTGTAGGTGTTGCGGCACCGAGTGATCCGGTGGGATCGATTATAGTGGAAATCCTTCGTGTGTCGAAGGCGGGGATGTAGAGCAAGGGTGTTCGAACCTCGAAACAAATCCCTTGTGTTTGCGATTGCTCACTCTCTCTCTCTCTCTCTTTGTCTTTTTATCTTGCATACTTTTATTGTCTATCTTTATATGCTTAATATATTCATTTGTGCTCATTGATATACATGCGTGGGATTGTTTGATAACACTTGTATTCAACCAAGAGAGCCAACGCGGCACCTCAACCCTTATCTAGGGGAATCTAGAGGAGTTTGTCCAGAGCCCTTCACGGGGAATTCGGCTACACTCTTGTGTTATACGTGGTGTTTAGTTTAAAGAGTTTAGTTTAGGTCATAATAGTTTTAATTCCGCATTATTTGTCATTAAGTGACCATTAGGTTAGCCATCACCTATTCACCCCCCCTCTAGGTGACCCTACAGTCTCCTAGCTGGAGAATGCGCATCATGAGGCATACTTCTTCAAATTCCTTAACAAAGAAGTATGCGTCCTCCGATTCTAAATCATGAAATTTTGGAAGAGTGTTGATGAATTGAGGCTTTAATTCAAAGTTATTTCCATTCACCTCAGGCAGTTTTATACAAGATGGCAATGAGGTTCTGATCGGGTAAAACCTATCCTGTAGCGATGCCATCACCGATTCTGTGTTTCTGGTTAATTTAGAAGTTACAGGATCACTAATCCACTCTTGCATGCAGCACACACCACAAACAACGTGCAAACTATAAAACAATCAAAAGAATAAATAACAAACAAAAGAAAGAAAAACAACCACCAAGCCTTAGTCTAAGGTACCTAGACCTAGACGACTCCTAACTGGTCGATTCTCTGAGGAGGTTGTTGCAGGAACTCGACTACAAGCTAATCGGCTAGGAAAGGGCAAAACTCAGTGGGAGGTATCCCGGCGTGACCCACGGGCCTTAATTACGCCAAACAACAGAGCTTTCGAGGCTTTACCTCTCAATCCACATTCCTTAGACACCGATTTTGCAGGAGTATAGTTCTTTCAATTTTCACCCTCAGTTAATCTCTTAGAGTTTGAGATGTCCCTAGGGCCAACGTTTATCAATTTTTAGTTAAGGCTTGGGTTGTGTGAGTGCACTTGGAGATGATTTTTGGGCTAAATAAGGGTGATAAAATCCCCACATTATCTTGTTTATTTTGGGATTTTGTCCTTAATGTCAATTGTGCAAGTGTACAGTTTATTCACAACAAGATAACACTCAAAGTGATAAATCACTCAAAAATGTTGGTCCTATTCTATATGAATGCACACGTACCTTTTCTCTAGCACTCTTCAACAGAAATTGAAATGAATTGAAATAGACACGTGCCCTAAATGTAATAGTCTAATTCGATTTTCAATTTTGCAACAAATGAATTTCTGTTGAATTATTACAAGTGTAAAGGTGAAGCATACAAATGAACTAAAAATTTGAGAATGCAATTTGAGCGATTTTCTGCAACCCTGCAAAAGATCTTTCGTTAGTGCTTCAATCAGAGAAATTCGTTTTTACACGAATTCCCCGAGGGCAAATGAATTCTCGTGCATTGTCTCTGGCCACCAATCTTGCTTCTCGTAGTAGTTAGCTCCTTGGTACTTCTCCTACACACAAAAACAAAGAAAAATCTTTAGTATTGAATAATAAAGTCGTTCACTCCCCGACAACGGCGCCAAAATTTGATCGGCAAAAAGCAAGCACAAAAATAAGTAAAGGAATGTGGGTTGATGTTACTGCTTTTGCGATTCTTCCGTAATAGCAAAGTGGCTATACGAGTCGTATCCACAAGGAGGGAGAGCGATGAAAGCTTGATGCGGCTTCTTTGTTCAAGAAAAGAGAAAGTTCTTTGTTTCAAATAAAGAATTTGAAAATGAAAACAAGTTGGTTTCAAGAGTTGTTTTAGAATGGTTTGGTGGTTTGTAAAAATGATTTTCTTAATGGTAAAAGCGTATGGCTAACTTTCTACTAAGTGCTCCCACTAATCCCTAACTTCTTGAAGATGTAGCCTCATGATGGATCATAGACAAGCATAACCTTTATGCATAGGAACATTTACGTTGGAAACCAAATGAAAGTCCTTCTTTAACTTAGCTTTACTCGGCAAAACTTGGACATTCCCTTGTCAAGATCTAATTGAAGGCGAGAATAAGGGAAGACATAAGTGCACTAATGGTATCGGTAAAGTTAATAAGAATATTTTTTACTTACAAAGACAAGCAAAGTTTGCAATCTATAGATCATCAAAAAGCCGTTAAGCATGAAATATAAGAGAGCTAATATCAATGATGATGAGAGAATTAAACTAAAAAAACTAACTATTCCTAACTAAAAGCAAAGTTCATTTTGTTTTAATTTAATGAGAATAAGATAAGACAATTGATTTCAGTATATAATATTAGATATATGTCAAGTATTAGTATTAGCCATTCATCTACACATGTTGACAATCAAAGATCGTAAAATTAATCAATATTCTTTCTCAAACAATATTAATTCTATCTTTTAAATTTAGATCCTACAATCTCTCGATCTAGTAGGTTTACTGGTAAAAGAAACATTAAGCATAATAGATCTAACAAAAGATTGCAAAATCTTTTACACCTCAACTTGTCAAGATGTGGTTCCTAAATCTAAGATGCTACACTAAATTATCTCCTCTCGGTCTCTAATTTAGTCATCTAAATAATTGTGGTCATCAATAGATAAATATAAAAATGATATTAGGAACTTAACATGCATGTAGATTTATTAGGCTAACCCTAATTTCTTGACTATATCTTCATATAATCTACTTCCATCAATGACTTACTAAAGAAATTAGTTCATATCTAAGAAATTGAAAAGCATCAAATAATAAAGAGAAGACACATTGCAAAAATTAAATAAAGAGAGAGGGAAGAAAGCACCAATAGAGAAGCCCGTGGGAAGTGTTTCCTTATTGTTTCTTCTTCTCAAAAACTCAGAGATTTAATGGCAGCCAACAGAATTTTGTTAATTAAAAACTAGAATTAAAGAGAGAGAAAATTGTCTATTGAATACAAGTGGTTGTTGTGCTTTTATAGGCTATAGAGACCTTCCCTAACCCTAACTGACTTCACAGAGTCATTTCCAAAATTAACACTAATTTTTACAAAAATTACGTCATCACCAACCGCTATAACTCAGTTACGTAGCCGAGTTTCTAACTGTATCGATTTCCACTTTCGACCCCGAGTTAACTGACGCGCTGGCATTCCTTGTTGATTGGTCCACGACTACATAGCCGAAGTAGACGGCTGCTCAGTCAAATTCTTGGTCCTTTAAACTCCCAGATTTTTTTGACATCTCTGTTTTTACATGGAGACTCTACTGAAATTTTCCAGTTGTTCTTTGGATCTCTGGTTTTACATCCTCCTTTTCACTTGATATGTCGATAATGCGTCGATTTTCTCTCTTTTTTCTAAATTGTGCTCTTGACTAATATCTGTAAATTATACTTAAGAAATACCAATATAGAATTAAATGTAGCAAATAATAGGTATAAAAGTGATGCAAAATATGTATAGAAAGCTCACATATTAGTCATCAATGAAAATGTTGCTTTTGATTATTCTCTGTGCCTTGATGATATGTTTAATTCGACTGATATTAGTTCCTTACACATGCCTTTGCCCATGTTGAACACGGCATGTATGTGTAGAGGATAACAAAGGATCAATCTTCATAGTCCCTCATTCTAAAAGGAAGCAACCACCAATCATATTTTGGCAGAGTCAGACATAGGATTGCTACATCAAATGACTCAGACGAAGATCTAGAGCCTCCATAATTCTTTCTATGCATGGTCAGTACACTATATGATGAAGGAAATGAGATATGACCTGCATCGTAGTGAAGGCTTGAACTTTGGGAAGGGACATCGCATCCTTTGTAACCTTTTGTGCCGGAAAAAAACCTGCCAATTACTATGATCAAATACGCAAGGGGTTGGGATACATTACTCCTCCCGCTCAATCTGAATCAGAGTTTGAAGAATCTATGCCATCGCATTCCTCAAACTCATCAGACTAAGAATCTGATGTAAGTATGGAGGTTTCCTTCAAAAGCTCTTCGCCAACATGACATCAACTAGTCAAATGGAGCAAGAGGAAGAGTTGAGCCATTTGACACCAATCCATGGGCTCAACAACCTGATTTTCAATAGGAGAAACATTTTGAACAACGTGAACCTCCAACTAAAGATAAAGTAATTTAAGTTGATGTGAGTGATCAAACACACCCGAAGCTCATCTCCATAAGCGAACTTACCACTAATGGAGAAGCAAGACCTTATATCTCTTGTACGAGAATAGATTGATGTCTTTGCTTGGAGCTATAAAAACATGCCTGATCTTGACCCTTAGGTGGTCACGCGAAACCAGTTAAATAACAACAACGATGGTTTCGACCCAACATCATAGAGGTGATAGAGACTGAAGTTCACAAACTCATCGAATGTGTCTTCATTCGAAAGGAACAACACCCAGACTGAGTTGCTAACATTGTTTCCATTCTTAAAAAGAATGATAAAATCAGAGTCTGTATTGACTTTGCGATCTTAATGCAGCATGTCCTAAGGATGAATTTTCGTTACCCATCACTGATGTCATGATTGACAATATATGCGGTTTAGAAAGGATATCCTTTATTGACGGCTTCTCAAGGTATAAACAAATCAAAATGTAGCCGGATGATGAAAAGCACACATCATTCCGAACACCGTTAGGGGTGTTTTGTTATGTAGTAATGCCATTCGGCTTAAAGAATGCTGGTGCTACCTACCAACATGCAATGAAAATAATTTTTCGTGATCATCTATGAAAGACAGTGGAGTGTTATGTTGACGATATCGCAGTCATAAGTCGCAACTAAAATAACCACCTCCATGACCTGACGATGGTGTTTGATCTCATGCTGGCTCATCAGCTGAAAATGAACCCGATAAAGTCTTTCTTGGGTGTATCAAGCGGCAAGTTCTTTGGATTCATTGTCACATCTAAAGAAATTTATTTTGACCCTGACAAAATCAAAGCAATCCAAGATATGCAGCCTCTGAGGAACCTCAAGGAGCTCAGAGGTCTTTAAAGCAAGTTTGCCTACATCTGAAAATTCATCGCAAATCTGGCGGGTCACTGTCAACCGTTTACACAGTTACTTAAGAAGGGTGTCTCTTTTATCTAGAATGAGCTTGCAAGAATGCTTTCGAGGATATTAAAGAACATCTCACTAAGCCTTCGGTCCTGATATCACCTGTTTTGGGTAACCATTATTACTATGCGTAAGTGCTATGAATCATTCTCTCGGTGCCCTGTTAGTATAGAAGAATAATGAAGGTGCCGAGCAAGCCATCTATTACCTCAACAGAACCTTGATTAGGGCCGAAAGCTGATACAATCCAATAGAGAAAGAGTGCCTTGGTCTTGTCTTTGCAATTCAGAAGAACATCATTATTTAGTCAGGCAGACCAATCCATTTCATTTCAAGAGTCAATCCTCTATGAATTCTCATGACAAAGCCAGGTTTTTTGAACTCCAAATTGGCCAATTAGGCTCTATTGTTGTCCTAGTATGACGTGACCGTACCTCAGTAGGCGATCAAGGGTCAAGCCCTCACAGACTTCTTAGCATCGCACCTAGTCCCAAGACTCAAAGCTGCATGAAGTCATTCCGGGTGAGGTCATCAAAGCCAACATGACCTCAAGCAATGATGTATGGTAAATATTCTTTGACAGTGCATCAAGAACAGCCCTAAAGGCAAAATTGTCGCCAGAGTGGGGTGGTGTTTGTTTCACCAAACGATCACGTTCTCCCTCGTGCCTTCTTGTTAACGTAGCCTTAGTTCAGTAATGTGATCGAGTACAACACTGCTCATTGGCCTCCAGCTTACTTAACAAATGGGGGTAAGAAATCTCGAAGCCTATGGTGGCTCCAAGTTGATCGTAATCAGATCAAAGGAGAGTATGAGGTTCAGCATGAAGAGACCTATCACCACGCAGCCATCCAATTGGCTAACACATTTGATGTCTTCTATATCAACCATGTACCTCGCCTTCAAAATACAGAGACAGATACTCTTGCCGCGCTGGTGATTACATTGGCCTTACCAGTAGGTACCAGTTACCGCATCACTGTAGCTACTCATCATCTCTTCTGTCCGAAGCACAATATAGAGGTTAGTGAAGTTCATGCAACCTCAACAACCTTTAAACCTAGGGATTGGTGATTTTCTATCATCAACTATACCTTGTATGGCATATTACCCGATGATCCTAAAGAGGCGGCTTCCATTCGATGAAGGTATTCTTATCTCTATTATGATCCAAAGGTGAAGATACTTTATCGTCGTTCATATGATGGTGTACTCCTCCACTGCCTATTCAACTCAGAGGCACAAGGAGTACTCAAAGAAGCTTACAATGGCATATGTGGCGCCCATCAGCTAGGTCCAAAGCTAAAAGATCGACTGCACAGGCTTTGTTACTATTGGCCAATGATCGTAGCCGATGCAGCGTAGTATATAAAATGTTGTAGAGCTTATCAAATCTATGCAAACATCAACCTCCGGAGCTGCTCCATCCTACTGTTGCTCCATGACCATTCGAAGCATGGGGAATCAATGTTATAGGAACCATCAATCCTCCATCGGCAAAAAATCATCGGTTTATCATTGCTATAACCGATTACTTTTCAAAGTGAGAGGAAGCGATACCGCTCGCTGAAGTTAAAACTACCAATGTTATTAAGTTTATCAAACACCATGTCATACAGCGATTTGGTGTTCTCCAGAGGATCATTCATGACAATGGTCCTCAATTTACAAAACAATCATTCTATCAATTTTTCAAATATAGAATACGGCCTCAGCTGCATATAAACCTGCCGCTAACAGGTTTGCAGAAGCATTCAACAAAATAATCATCAAACTCTTCAAAAAGTTCATCTTCGCAAGCAAATGAGATTGGAAAGAGATGCTTAGCGAATATCTTTGGGCCTATCAAACAATGGTCTAAATCCCTACAGGCAATACACCTTTCTCTCTGATCTACGGGTGCGAAGCAGTTATACTCTTGAAGATACAAATACAATCACTCCGAGTTGCCCTAGTAACTAAGTTGACACAGGAGGACAACGATCAACTACGTCTCTAAGAGCTTGAAGCGCTAGATGAGAAGCGACTATTGGCTCAACAATGTATTGAGCTATACCAGGCTCGAATCTCAAAGGCCTTCAATAAAAAAAGTTAAAGAGAAAATTTTTCAGAAGGGATACTTGATCCTAACTGTCAGACGACCCATGGTCATGACACAGAAGACCAAAGGCAAATTCAAACAAAGTGGGAGAGATCATTGGTGGTAGAGACAGTCTACTCAAATGGAGCTTATCGCCTCGCAAATCCGAATAGTGATGCACTTATGATGCTAATCAATAGCAAATTTCTAAAAATATATTGTTTATGATCACGTTAACACTATGCCTCTGATTTAACAAGTGCTACTTATGATCACGTTAACACTAAATCTCTGATCATTAAGTCAAATTCATTTTATTATCCCCTTAAAATTGCTGAGAGATCTTCACAGATTCCCCATGAAATCTCAGGAATATTAATTTCCTCATGGAGTCCACAACATCATGTTAGCAATCACCTCTGATGGCACTCCGTCAAGTTCTTCCTGCTAATCACTTTGGAGTTTTGTACTCTCTTCTTTAATCCCCAATGAGATTTTAGAAGTCATATGCGGAACAAAAACCCAGAGAAATGTTACATAAAGTAACAGAACTATCTTGCGCCTCTGACAGCTAAAAATAGAGAAAAAAGTTAGCTTTTAAGCCCAACAAAAGTCCTCGACAACTCATCATGCTGTGGAGAATAGCGTGGCTAGCCTAACTCAAATTATAGATGGCAAAGACAAGCTAAATCTGTTGATAGCTGAGGGTTTGCTAAAAATCCTAAGGGATCTAATCCTGCCTTCCTCTCCAAAATCACTTACCAATTTTCTTCCATGAAATGGTAGGACCACGAAAGGCCGTATTCATTTCCCTAACAAAGTGAATTACGAGTCAAGACTACCATGTTAACATTATACCTCTGATAGTCAAACTTTAATATATCCCTGGCAGATCAAACTCCACTTGTCATTCTCTCTAATAGAATGACAGGTCCACTTAAATAACTTTTATATTCAGCATTACACCTTTAATAGTAAACGAATCCTTGTCAAGTTAACATCATACCTCTGAGAAGTCATTTTTAATCTCCAATGCAGTATTTGTCGCATTAACAATTACCTTTGACAAAACCTCCTTTTATTCCCTAGTTAGGAATTTGTTGTCATGTCAAAGATCATCTCTGACAACTTTCACAGTTCCTCACATGAGTCACTAATATCACGTTAATGATTACCTCTGACAAACTCCTGCAAATTCCTACAGAGAACGTTGAATTCTCTATAATCCCTTATGGGATTCTATTTTAACTCCCCAGCGAATTTTCTAGTTGTCACGTTAATGACTACCTTTGAAAATTTCTTTAAAATTCTCTTGGGAGTCGTAAATGTCACATTAATGATTAACTCTGACATAGTAGAGAACACTAAATTCTCTACCTTAAAATCCTCACAAAATATCCATTCCCCAACGAGGGATTTAGTTGTCATGTTAATGATTACCTCTGACAACTCTCTCTCTCTCTCTCTCTCTCTCTCTCTCTCTCTCTCTCTTTCTTTCTTTCTCAAAATATTAGAGGGGATGCTATTTGCTTCTATCATATTCCCAAGGAGCGCTAAACTCTTCGTGGGATTCTATACTATCTCCAAAAGGACATTCTTGCAGCCTGGCATAGGCTATCATATTACTTCCCAGTGAATTTTTTCACTAATCTTAAGGGTTCCTAATCTATCATGTCCACATTACCTTTGAATAGATAGAATTCCTATCTTTGTGATACTTAGTCTGTCATGTTCAGTTCACCACCTCTGAACAGACAAAGTCCATACTAATACCTATTACATCTGTATAGCCTCTGAATAGCGGATTCCTTTTATGACTTAAACTGTCATGTCCATATTATCTCTGAACAGATGAGTCAAGTTGTTATGCCTGCATGACGTCTGAAAAGCAAGCCTTTTTACGGTACTCAAACTGTCATGTCTAGTTCTCCACCTCTTAACAGACGAGTCTATAATCCAGTTCTCTTTTTCCCTATCAGGGCTGAGAGTTCTTGATGTCAAGTTAACACTAGACTTCTAAATAGCAAAGGCTCTGAGTCTAGTGATTCCTAGTTGGTTATGTCCAGTTTGTCACCTACGAACGATAGGTACCCGGATTTCATCCTTTCTTTTGTCATATGTCCAGTTCTCACCTCTGAATGACAAAGATTCGAGTCTGATAACTCCTAATCAGTTATATCTAATTCGTTACCTCTGAACTGACGGATACTCAGATCTCACTTTGCTATCATGTCCAGCTTGTCACCTCTGAACAGTAAATGCTTCAAATTTGGTAATTCCAAATTGGTTATGCCCAGTTCATGACCTTTAAACTGATGAATATCCAAATCTTATCCTTCTTTTTTTTCGTTATATCCAATTCATCACCTCTGAATGATAAGGCACTAAGTCTGATAATTCCTAATTAGTTATGTCCAGTTTGTCACCTCTGAACTGACGAATATTCAAATCTCACTCTCTTCGCTGTTATGTCTAGTTTATCCCATCTAAATGACAAACCCTCTTCCTTACGATGCATAACCTATCATGTCCAGTCCATCACCTCTGAATAGGTGAATTCCTAGAATTACCTTCTTTTATCCCTAGTGGATTCACATACTTAGACTAATTTTATTATATTCCTATCCTCTGAATAATTTCAGTCACAATTTTAATTCCTTCGGGAATTTTAGTTGGTGAATTTTTACCTTTTCAGTTCTTCTTAAGAACTTACATGTCAAGTTTTTCTCTATGGAAGATTTATATTACCTACGGGTAATTTCACAAACAAATAAAGAAGAAGACATTGAGAAGAGTAAATAAGTCAAACAAAATTTTTTATTGGTTCAAAAAAAAAAGAGATATACATTGAAATTGTTACATTAAACTTGTCTCTCATATGATCTGATTTTATTCTCCAGAGAAGACAGTTTTTGCCTCTTATTCTCTTCAGCCCTGGGGAGGGCATGACACTTCAACTCTTCTTGATTAGAGGGCGCCATCTGAGCCAAGCGAACCTGGATCTCCGTCAATGCTGTTTTCTTCTCTGCCTCCAGCTGATGGACCTGGTTGCTCTGGGCATTTATTTGTTCCATTTGGGAAGTCTCCTCTGCACGCACCGACTCAACTTTAAATAAGAGGAAGTTGGCCCTCTTTACCATTGCCTCCACCTTTTCAATTTGTTCACTTGCAGAGGCGAGTGCATTGTTGGGGCATCAATGGCGTCAGTAATTTTGACTTTTTCAGTCTCCAGGAATTTCAATTCCTGGGATATTGCCTCTGCTTCCCCCTTACGTCTCTGTGTATGCCTTCTGCATCTATTCAGTGAGATGTCTAAGCTTCTCTTTAATGGATGGAATCAGATCCGAACTACTCAGGTGACGCCACTCGCCCACATCCTTCTCGAGATCTTCCACCATTAGCTCCAGGGAAGAGGCATGATCAACTCCCCTAAAGTCCCTAATGCTTTCTATGTTCAGGGAAAGAACCATCTTTAGAGACTCATATAGGGTGGTTGACCCCTTCAAGACCAATGAGATGCATCATTTTAAACTCTTGAAAAGTTGTCGACCATCTCCATCACAAACTCTTTCTCCACTTCAGTCACCCTCAGTGAGTGGGTGAGCTCTGAAGGAGAGGTCTCCATGGGTTTGGTGGTCACAATCATTGAAGGCATCGCGGGGGCAATCGTCAGCAAAGCAGAGGAGACTGTTAGTAGTCGAGAAGGTGTTTTCATAGATACAAGTGCACAATCCATAAGAGAGGTAGGATTAGTGACCATCTCAGAAGAGGCTGGCTCGACAATTAATGTAGGAAAGGTAAGGATGGTGATCACCTCCAAGCTAGTGACAGTCAAAATTGAAGATAGCGGAGGGGTGGAGATTGGTTCGCTAATGGGCTCAGGTTGAGGCTCGATCTGTTCCATCACCGGTATAATGGAAGGAGCTGACTCTGCCTCAGTGATCATCATCAAATCGTCAATGGATGAAGGCCGATGTTTGATTACGTTGTGATATAAAATGTCAATCCTGGCAAGATCCAATATGATGAGAACATCTACCTCCTCTTGAGAGGGCCATGGTATTTGAGCAGTTAACCCAGGGAACTTGCAAAATTCCAAAGATTAGAAGCAGTATAAGAATATTAACTGATAAAAAATTGTTATGATCATTATCTAGCTGAAGTTACAGTAGTAGTAATCTCAGTGCTGATTATCCCACCTAGGGCAGCCTCAGTGTAAGCATTCCCTGCGGTGGTAGCTTCGTAGCAGCAGCCTCCTCAGTGGCTAGCACGCCAGTTGGTGACTTGATAGCTAGCTTTTCATCTCCGAAAACCATCAGGATCTCCACATCCTCAGTTTCGTCGTCTTGAGTGTCATCCTCCCCTTACTAGAAGTGACGATGACCTCACCAGAGGGACCAACATCTAGTACTTGATCTCTAGGGCCTTCGGAGACAAAGTATGTCGCTTCACCTTCTTCCTTATAATGGAAGAGATCGTCAATGCCTCCTTCTTCTCCGCTCGCAACTCCTTTACCTGCATAGTCATGAAAGTAAAAAGGATAAAAGAAAAATTATACAGAGAAGTGGTCTTACGTGAAGCCTGAGCAGGTTCCTCCTAAGTCCCTTTTTGAGTAGACCACTTGATGATTAAAGGACTTGGAGGAGGAACATACTCTATCGACTCACCCTTTCCAGCTGGAGAGGCCTCGTGGGCATGTCAGCGAGATTTTTTCACCACTTGCTTCTTCCAAGGTTTTGGAGAGGGAGAATCCTTTTGATTTCGCTTGAAGTGGACGTCGTGGTTTTCCTCTTCCTCTTCTTCTTCTTCCTCTTCTTCTTCCTCAATCGGGGTTTTGTCTGCCCTACTTGAAGCTTCTTGAGTGAGGGCTCTCGGCATCTGAAGCCTCGCTGCCAGCTTCATCAAAGAACTCTGGGATGCCACGATACCCGAACTCACTTCCCTTGATCAAACTCTGTTGCCTTTTGCCTCATCTGCTTAGAAATGAGCTTAATTCCTGATGAATGGATATTGAACTCTGGCGGGTTGGGTTTGAAGCTTGGTACTACTAACAGAATCCTAACATCGTCAGAAGATTAGGAGTTCTTAGTGGCATGCAGAGTTGGGCCTCAGTACAGCCGATGATGAAATATCTCCAGGATCTTGCACCATCGATCAGGCCGCGCATGAATGCCAGACGAGATTGGCGTTACCGACATAAAGCTAGTCATATTAGAACTGTCGTGCGAAGCGGCTGCGTACGTAAGGCTCCAAGTAGCATACATCCCCGAAGCGATATATCAAGTGGGATGGTCTCATGTTGACCAACGATTTGAATATACCTTGCCCCAGTGAAGATACCCTGTCTCCGACGTCATGAAATTCTTCATCGGACCTAGCATCTGGAATGTGAGGGAAGCACTGGAAGAGTTTGTATGCATCATAGCAGCATATTAGCTTTCGAATTCCTGCCAAATACTTCCGATCCCACTAAGAACTCTCAAAGCGTCGAAGATGCGCGAAATGGATGCCTTTCGGTGGTTCTTCTCCCGGATGAATGATAACTGGACAGTGCAAGGCAAACCACACTATCAAGTATGTGTAGGGTATCTCCACCCTAGGATACGGCCCATCACGAGGTTAAACTTGCCCCTTTCCCTCTTTATGGCTGGTGGCCTGTAAAATGCTTCTGTCAATGCCTAAAGATCGCACTGGATGTAGCACACCATAGCAGAGAGTAGTCCGAGGGATCGGCCGTAGACTAGTTGAATGGCCGGGAAGAGCACCAAAGGGATGATTCCATCGTGTGGAGGGGATGGAACCACACACTTCTTCAGCCAAACTGACAAGAAGCCTGCTAGAAGGGCTTTTCGAGACATAGGTTGGTTCGTCTGGCAATGAAAGCTCTGGAACTTATCGCCCTTCTCGTAGATTCCATCATCCTCTTCCAAGATGACATTGCCATACCTGCTAGATGCCATCACCCAGACGATATCTTCCTCTACCACTGGGAACTGATTTTTCTCTGGGGCATCCTCCAAAATCGAGAACAGGTAGTCTGCCTAGACCTTCAGGTTGTTCATGTTTCCTCAAACTTTGTGGACATCGAGGCAGATGTAGAAATGGCACATCAGCTCTCAATATGTCTCAAACAAGGTCGGGTCTTCCTTCTCCAGCTGCTCCAACTCCACCGTGCATGGGAAGTGCTCCTCGTATGGTAGAGAACCCATCTGGAGATTGGATACTTCCCACATCTTGTGTAACACCCACCCTAGCTTGCTGACGAGAGTGAAGAAGGTACCTGAAGCTAGACAGTATAACTTGAAGGTGGCGTAGAACTTGGGAATGCTCATTTCAATTCCAGATCATATTGCCCTAATTGCTTCATGAAGTTCAAGCTTTTTCAGGTCTTCACCAAAATACTCTAGGATATACAGCGTCAACTCTCTCTACAATGGCTTCTGAGTAGAATGCACTCAGCCTGAGGCCCCGAAGTATGTGGCCGAGTAGTTACCATGGACCTTGATGAACTGGTTAATAAACGACTGCGCCATTGTTGGATTCTCTCCTACCAGGATGTCTTGACCAACTTTTCAGGGTGCAGACCGAGCACACTTCGGGTCGGTCCAGAGCGATTACAGCCATGGGTTGTTTGGACCCCCACATGCACTGAATTGTGGTTCAAGTTATAGACCAGCTCATCTTACTTGGCACTATTACCGATTGGAAGAATGAGAGAAGGAAGTATTGCTTGCTTGACGGAAGGTAGTACCTCTCTTCCCCAACAGTGAATATCCACTAGCCCTCCCTGGCAAGCAGCTACTGGTCAGTGTCTGGGGCAGCATCTCTGAATATAAAGTCCAATTTTCTGAATATGGTCCTGTTCTCGCCCTCGAACATGGCCGTGGAGATAATGCATCAGAGAGTCCACTCGTCTCCGCCCAGAATTAGTGCACTCTGCACTGGAATGTTCTCTTTGCTAAAAAATGATGCCTGCCCCTGAAATTGGAAATGCATACCCACATCCATTCCTCTTATGAACCCGAACAAGTTGTTTGACAGTCCCGGTGCATAGTACACTGCAAGAAAGTAAAAATAGGCATGTTAGTACTCGAAGAAAATAAACATGCAAAAGTTTTTAACTGTGCCAACAGGATGCCAAGACTTAGCTTTGCTCAGAGAAGCTAAAGTCTAGTCTTGCCTAGCTAGCTAAAATTTAGCTTTGCATAGGCTGTATGGAGCCTCACTTCAGTCAGAAAAGCTAAGTCATAGGCTCGCTTGCAAGACAAGCTAGCCTTGCCTGAGAGGCTAGCCTCGCCTGCAAGGCAAGCTAGCCTCGCCTCTGAGGCTAAGGCATAGCTTCGCCTGCAAAGCAGGCTAGCCTTGCTTGAAAGACAAGATATAGCTTCACTTGCAATATAAGCTAGCCTCGCCTAAAAGTTTAAGGCATAACTCACCTTGAAGACAAGCTAGCCTCGCCTAAAAGGCTAAGGCGTAGCTTCGCCTCACAGCCAAAAAGATAGACTTGTCTTAGCTTCACCCCAAACCTATCTTCGCCATGAAGCTTCATCTTCAAGCTCTATCAGTGTTCGAAATCCCCAAAGGCTATCTTCGCTGTGAAGCTTGAAAAGAAACCTTTGAATTTCTAAAATTTGCCAAATTGAAAGGGAATTAAATCTCTAAGTTCATCAGAACTAATTCGAAGGGAGACAAACTCCCTAAAACTACTGTTTAGAGGCAGATCTAGCCAGAATTGTCTAAAAAGAGAAAGCAAAAAATTTTCCTACCAGCGATTGGTCGTTGGACGACCGGTGATGGCACAGTTGGTGCCTTAGAGGTCTCCACCTCCTTACCAGGGTGTTATTTGGGAGCCATTGGTTTCATTCAAAGAAATGATGAAGAGTGTAAAACCCTAGCTTTGTTTGAAAACGAAGAAGAAGGGAAAACTGCACAGTCGAAAGCTTGAAGGTGAAAGAAAGAGATTAATTTCTCTAAAAGGACTGTAAATCCTATTTATAGGTTCCACGGCCTAGCCTCGCAGTTGTCGCTTCATTTCTGAAGCGTGTGCGAGGCTAAAGCTCTCAAGTTCTAAAATAGCGGAGCTAAAGCGCTTGTAACGCTAAAGCACTCAAGTGCTAAACTGTGAAGCTGGCAAGCTTTGCCTCACATCACATGCGAAGTTAGCCCAAAGAGGGATCGAATAGCGAAGCTACTTTATAACCATGTAGCGAAGCTAGACTCCAATTAGCTTCACTAAGTCATAGCCTCGTCACGCAGGCGAAGCTGAACCCACATTTTTGTGGCTTTTTCTCCAATGATCAAATTGATATGCTGGTGCTATACTTGCTTTAAACAGGCTTAAACACCCAAAGCAATTCAAAATATTTCGAAACCTGAACTAGTCCATTTTGGATTTGCAAAAACTTTGAAGGGGATTTTGTTGATACTCCGAAAAGACAAACTCTCAGACAGCATTTCAACCAGTCTGAACGATGTCTAAGTTGTCGATATTTACAAAAGACAAGTTGCAGATAAGATGATGACCAATTTATGCCCACCCTTGAGGGACAAAGCAGTGACTTGGACCTTACCGATCCATTAAAGCAGACAGTAGGCCAAGTATTATCCTTGAAAAAAAGGCCTAGGCAGATATATGAGGCTAAGTTTGTTCAACACTTAATCTCGCATGATCCCAAGGGACTAACTTCGCCTTAAAGGCTAATGTTGCCTAGCTTCTCCTTGAAGCTTAGCACAACTCTATTAAAGAGCTAACTCTTAGCTTCACTCTTCATAGCTCCGCGTTGAGCTAGCTCTTAGCTTCGCCTGAATCTTTACTTAGCTTCACTGTGAGCCAGCTCTTAGCTTCGCCTAGAGCTCTTTCATAGCTTCACCAGAAGCTTTACTTAGCTCAATTGTGGGCTTTTTAGGTCATTTATTAACCAAATCATTTAGTGAGCTAACCCCACTACTTTAGTTGGGTTAATGCAAGTGGGCGGTTATACCCACCCACTTCGTCCCACATTAAGTGGAGACATCCAAACAACTATCATAGGCTCACACGAGCCTATTTAACTTCACGCATGGCCTACATTTAGCTTCACTTGAAGCTTTCTAATCTCGCACAGAGCTTGTCTGAGCCTCACACGAGGCTAATAGATTGTTGCCGGTCTTGCTGAATTTTACAGACAGTTGACCCCTCCCAACCTATAAATAGCTCAGCTGTAAATGAGTTCAAGGCTGGATTTGCATGAGCAGAAATATAGAAAACTACTTTCTTGAGCTTTGGCTAACAAATTATTCTCTAGCTTCCAAGATTTCAAAGACCTAGTTCTCTAACCGAGGGTGCTAATTCCTTAAGATCTTCCACTCCCAAGGACTTTCAGAAACATATGAGAAAGAAATTCCCAAGCAGTAGTATTCGATGACCGAGCCATCGCATCATCAATGGCCAAAGTGATCGCGTGATAATCAGACTACCACTAGCACACTTCTCCAACAACAACAATAGAAGATTCTTATAATTTTCTCTTTTAATTACTTGTAATTTTCTACACTCTTTTTGTAATTTTTTCCCTCTAACATTCAATGGAAAACAAATAACAAATGGTATACATTAGTGATTTCAGACTATCCAAGTATCAACTAATGTTAGCTTCCAGTTCGACTTCCAAATATGCAAAAGCAACAAAAAAAGTTAATTAAGTGCTTGTAACACCCACAATCTCCTTCAATGATAACCGATACTTTTTAGACTTGTATGTGCAATCCATTATTATAATTCAGTAAGATGCATGCAACAACTCAATGCTAGTTGGGTGAGCCCAAAGAAGACCTTTAACAATGTCAGTATCGGGACAACTTCTATGAACTTTAATATATGTGTGTTCACAAAGGTGGTTTTTTAGTTCTTGTATTTGTGATCTTTTGGCATATTTTACAACTTTATTCTTCCTCCTTGTATTGTAGATTGTCCTTATTGTGCTCACATTGAGATTATTTTTTTTGTTTTAATATATGTAAAATATCTCTTAGTGGAATAAGGGTCTTGGACATATCTACAGCCAAATTCTCCTCTGTTCGGATAATCTACCAGCAAAAGAATGTCCTTTCATATATTTTGCCGCCAAATGATTATAAACACCATGATTAATCGAAAGCACCCACCCTTCTTCATAGGATAACTGCTTGCCCTTCCGTAGGAAAGGACAAGAGAATTTTTTGGTACCGGTCCTTCTCGATTGTTGTTGATCAGATTTATCTTTGCCATGGATCTTTACTGAGGAGAGAATTTTGTATGTTTCACTACACTCATAACTAAGAAATACCCTTTTTTAGGTTTTGGGCATCGAATTTCTTGATAACAATTATAAATCCTCGTGACTTACTAACTTCTCGAGCCTAATTGATCAATGCTTCTTGATTTTGAAATATTTCATATGTGGTGAAGTTCGTACTATAATCAATAGTCAATTCAGTATTAATATTACTACAAAGAGTAGAAGGATGTTCCTGTATCAGCAAACAAAAAAAAAATATTAAACTTGTTGCAAGGCCAACTAGGGCCGAGCAAATTTCTTACGTTCGGACTTTAATAACCGAACATATTAGTTCTGTTTGGCCTGTATTTGGCTAGAAATGACCGAACACTGTGTTTTTGTTTGGGAATTATGGGTCAAACAAAGGACTTGTGTTTGGCGTTGGTGAGCCAAATGACTGCGAACTCACCCGATAAAAAGTAAGTAAAAATGAAATTCAAACTGTAAAAACTCACATTTTCATCGTTGTAATGCTTGAAAGTAGTGAGTTGCTTATCCATAGGTGTCAACTAAGCAATATGGATGAAACTTTAGGGTTAGGATGAGTAGAAATTTTTAGGGCTTTTTGGAGGAATAGGAGTTAGGGAGGAAGGAGTGTGGTTGGGTGCTTTCATCAATTAGGTTTGGTGCCTTATTCAATTTAGAATAAAAGAGTTTAAATTTTTTATAATTTTATAAAACTTAACGGTAATATTGTCATTTCCTCTTGGGGTATAATTGTCAACAACAAAATTTGAAGTTTGGATGGGTGCCTTCATCAGTTATTTGGGTGCCTATATCCGCACTCCCGACCAACCCTTTTGTTCTAACCCTGAAACAAATGCTTAAGTAAAACTAAACAAGAAGTTTATAGCTCATTCCTTGTAAAAAAAGCTAGTTAAGCCTTACCTTCCGGTTCAAAATATAAGAGGAGTTTTCTCTGATCAAGCAAAAATGGTGGGATTTTGGGACAAAAATTCTTAAGATATTTTTCTGTTCACTAGTACAAAATTGGGTTTTCATGTCGCACGTTTGACGCCGGTTTCAGTAACACAGCGACATGAAATACAGACGGTGATATTTTTATAATATGTTGAAACCTTACAATGTTGGTTCTTTGGAGAACCGACGTAGAAACTCAAAAATTAGAGACAGTGGAAGTTCTATAATATGTTCAAAAATGTACAACATAGGTTCTCCAAAGAACCGACGATTGGCCCAAAGGCCCATCACTCTAGTTTTGATGATGATTAACTCATGTAGTTATAGTACTAATGATCTTGTGTTTATATAGTTTCAATTTATCGATCAAGATCTTAGTAGGTGCTTAGCTCAAAAAAGGACTTTTTGGAGCAAACACATGTAGATTCAAGAGCTCGTGCGTCTAGATCGCATCTAGCACTCGGATGGAGTCAAGCTCTTTGGATCGTGCTTGGATCAGTCGGCTTGGAGGAGGAGTTCTATAAGAAGACTTCGGTTTGTTTAGATTAAGTATGTGTTTAGATCTTGTGTAAGATAGACTAGTACATGCTCAAATTCACACACACACAAGTTTAATATGTTTGGTTTTCGGCTTGACCTGTTTTGGATTTCAAGTACACATATATCGGGTTTTGGATATTAACCAGTTTTAGTTCTGCTGAACTGTTCGACACCTTTTTAGGTTTCTTATCATAACTTTTTATTCTTATATTCAAATAACACAATTTAAATTGAATTTCAAATATAACTTTCAGGGATACATTTCTTATTCAATAATCATTTTCTGATTCAAATGTTAAAGATGTCAAATTTTGGGTTGAAGTCTGTTAATGTTCTAAAAATAGTTTATAGTTTTTGATTTAACACCTTTCCGTATTTTATTGGTAACTTTCTACTCTGAAATGATATTGAGTTGATTCAAGTTGCAGTAGAAAGAAAACTTAAAGATTTAAAAATTATTTTCATATACTTATTTTAAATTCTTATGTTTTAGGCCTAAACACTGTGCTAAAGTTGACCAACAGTCTGTCAGATTGGCAGTAACGGCTAATTTTCTGGAGGCTGATTTTTAACATGTTTTTAAAACGTGTTTTGTAGAATTTTAAGAGTCAATTTATTATTTTTAAACCTGATAAAATTACTCTAAATTTGTTTTTCTAAAACCTATATAAAGAGTCATTAGGATGAATTAAAATTACAACAACAAATCCATTGAAAATCAAAGTTTTGGGTTTCAAGAGAAAAAGTTTTTTAGAGAGTATCAAAAGAGTTTTTGTGCTTCAAATCTCTATCTTTTATTTTATTTTCAAGGGTTGGAAAAATCATAGAGTCCTCGAGAAATTGGTTTTTGATCTTTATTTCTATTTCTATCTAGTATTTTTTCCAAGTTTTTTCTTTATGATTATCCAAACACCTTATTTTCTCACACTTAAGCTATCATATCTATCCTATCTATAGGATTTTATTTTTGTGAGGAAAGTTATTTATGGTCTATTGTGCTCACCAAGTTGTAATCTCTTTGCTTTAGGTTTTTGTTCATCCTTCTTGTGTAGAGGTGATTGTGGTGGAGTTTTGGCTTTGTGCCTATTCCTCTTGTGTAGATGATTGAGGTTAAACCTGCACACAAATATAGAATTCAGAACTTTAAAAACAGTAGTGCAAGGTGTTCAATTCTACCACAATAGCAAGTGGCTATGCGGGTCGTGATCCACAAGGAGGAACTAGCGATGAAAGCTTGTTTAGCAAGTTCTCTTTTATGCTACAATTAATGGTTAAAAATTCTTCTTTTAGTTCTTTAAAAGAAAATAAAAATGGAGTTAAAGTCAAGTTAGAAAGAAAAGAGATTTGGGTGATTATGGTGTTGGTGATCTACACTAAAAGTTGCAAGAAAAGAAAGAAAAACTAAAACCTAAAAAATATACTTACCTCTTCGGCGCCTGTTTACCTTTCACCCGTATCGACGATGTACCTTTCTTTGAAGGCGAGCGAAGCATGACAGATGAGATCTTCCCCATTCCTGATTTACACTATGAAATGAAGGGGCGAGCTATACTACCATAGAAATGGATGTCCATCACCATAAGCCATCAACGACACTTGCAAGGAGAAGGCAACTTCGAGGCTATCGGTTTCATTTGGATCCACAAACACAAAGAGAAAAGCGAACAAAAACAAGAGTAGAAAAGAAAAGGAAACCTCGATTCGATTCAAATAACAATGGAAGAAAAGATCACTTACACTGGTGTCACCTTCAGTACAAGCTTGCTCTCATTCCTCCATGAAAGTATCCTCTCCTCTCAGTTACATAAATAAAACAAAAATTACATGAAAGAAAATAAAAACCTAAGTTACAAACTACAAATTAGCCTAAGTTCTATTTTCTGCTTGGTCGTCTCCATTTACAGTGAAAATCCTGCCTTTTATAGGCAAAAACCCAGAGGGGAGAGGTGTGAGAAGATAGGGGGAGCAAACGCTCCCCCTAACTTACTAACCAAGCCGCGGAAATGCGGCTTTGGCTGCGTTTCCGCGGCCAGGGTGTGGCCAGGTGGCCACACCCTATTGGTGGTGCTCCCCGGCTTCTCGATTTGTCTTTATCTTCAGCTGGATTTGCAGTTTAAGTCCGGGATTTTGACAAAATGGCCTTTGATCCTTAGCTTCAACCGATCGATTTGTAGAGATTTGTTCTAACTGATTTTCAACCGATCTGAACCGATCTGATCTGTCCTGATTTACTGAGTTCGAATTAATTCTGATTTAATTCAGAATTTGATGGGCTTTTGGGCTCATTTCTCTTCACTCTCCTTTAGGAAAGGGCCTGCAAATAAATTAAACATTTAATTAAGAAAAAGCAGAGTTTATTCAATAATAAGTATGAGAATATGATAATAAATGTGCAATATTAGTGACCAATCACACCCCCATACCTATCTTTTGCTCGTCCTCGAGCAAAACAACTAAACTATACTAAGGATTATTAGACCACTTTCGCAGGTCACGCGATTGCACTGAGCATGTGCAACAAGCCGTTAAACCTCTAGGTTTCCCCTAGAGGACGAGTTTTATCTCGTGAGGGTTTTTAGCAGATTACACCCACAAAATCCATAAAGAAAGAGAAACAAAGAGTTAGTATTTTCGAAAAGCATTTTGAAAGAGAAAAATATTTGAAATATAATTGTAAGATTTAAGTAATCTATAAGTTATAGGAAAACTGAAATTTTCATTCCTAAACTTAGTCTCTATTCAAAAATTTGTTATCAATCAAAGTAAGGAGTCAAATTGTACTTCTCATCTAGTCTATTACTTTACTATAAGTCATATGCACCTTGTGATTGTGAAAATTTTGACTAAGGGTTCTTTAACTCTAACTCTTATGCCTCATTTATTTATATATATATATATTTTTGATGGTATTATTCCTTAGTTCTATTAGGCTTTCTAATCTTCCCATGTAACGAGTCTTTAATCGATGACTCCCAAACCAAACAGTCTTAGGGCACCGGGTGAGAAAACACCCCAAGGACTTAAGGACTCGAGCAAATAAGGCCACAAAACTAAGGATTTTATTATATGAACCACCTTTAGGCGTGAATACTTATGCTTTATTAGGCACAAATACCCAGCTTAATCAGAGGATTTTTATATATATTTTTTTCTCAAACTTATCTAATCATCTTTCACATAAATACTAAGGCTTGCTTAGGCCAAAGCACCTAACTAATCAATAATTAGATTTGTTTATCTTTCATAGATCTTTTTTTTCTTTTCTTATTTTATATAAGACATAAGAATCTTTGTTTTTGAACCCTAAGTGTGTAAGTGTATGAAGTGTGCATATTTCATTAAGGTAAAGATCAAGACTAAATTACTTTGACAAATTATCTTCCTAACCCTAAAAATCAAACAAATAATCTTATTTTGACCAAGTTTAAGAAATCCTAATTTTGATTTTCTTATTCCTTAAAATTGACTCAATTTCTTACAAAAAATATGTCAAAATATTGTTTCTATTTTCAAAAAGTTTTTTTTTAAAAGTATAGAAAAATGTTAATATTTTTTTAATAAAAAGAAAAACCTAAGTTATGTTAGAACCCTCCCCCACATCTATCTCATGCATTGTCCTCAATGTATGAATTAATGCATAGATACATGAAAAAGAAGAAAGGGAAGGAAATATTACCTTAAGGTGGTGGTCTGATTGGACCACGAAATGGGGCCCAATCGACTTTTCGTGGAGTTCGGAGGAACCCACCAGAAATCTCTCTAATATAACCCATTAATATGATGTATCCATGAAGGATTTTTATTAAAAATTTAACCTCATCTAATTTCTAAATTCCATAATTAATTTCGGAGTCAATTTTGTCAACCGCCTTGTCCCAAAATGGAGTGTGAAAAGATAGAATGACTGACTTGGACTCAGGAAGTACGGGAACTAGTACCGACTCATGAAAGTGACTTAAGTTAAGTAAAGGTTCAGGAGTCGAGATTGGTTCAGGAAGTGGGTCCAAATCAAGAAGTTGAAACTCAAGTCCACATTCATTTTCCAACAATGGAATGTGACTTAATATTGGTGATTCAAGTTCAAGAATGATAGGTGTAGGAATCAAAACTGACTCTAAAATATTACTCAAGTCGGGTAACAAAACAGGAGTCAATATTGATTCGGGAATTTGAACTGGATCACAGATTTGAGAATCTAGGTCACATTCTCATTGAGTTCAATTTCATAAAAATGAGAACTTGCCAATTTATCAATGGGACTTTCAAAATTATAAAATTGGTCAAGTTCAATATGATGATCATCAAAGATGGGTGATTCAATTTCATTATGAATTGGCACAGGATCCAATATTGACTCGGGAAAAAGATTGAAATCAGGTGAAGACACCGGAGTCATAATTGAATCAGGAAGTAGAATTGAATCACTAAGTTGAGGTTCATGATCATATTCATTTTCAAGTTCAATTTCAGGAAAGGGATAACTTGCCAAACTGTCAATTTCACTTTCAAAATTTAGAGTTTGGGCAAGTTCAAATGATTGTGCTGAAATGGAACCTTGTGTTCTAAAATAACATGACTCTTCGGCTCTAACAGAATGGTTACCGACATCAGAACTGGCCAAATGGTGAGAACGTAGAGATTGGACCATCATATCTATTCATGATTACGAGCGTTTTGAGCCTGAGTCATGGCTTCAAGCATCTTTTCATAGTTGATAGGTTCATCGTTTTGTTGAAAAGATGAAGTTTTATTTTGGAATTAATGGTGAAATTGTGAGTCCATCAGATTTTGTGATTTTTATTTGGACTCACGCATACTCATTTCCAAAATTGATGGTTTTCTATTTTGGACTGGTGGAATTGAGTATGAATCTTGGAAATATTGTGGACAAGGTGGATAATGAGGACAAGTTGGTTTAAAAATGGACTCGGGGGAGGTGAATCCCCATTGACTCTGTGAAGAGTTAAAATTATTATGGAAATTATGGTTATAAGATTGGGGACATGGGTTATATTGATTCGGATAAGACCAATCCGGCACACTAGGTTGGTTAAAGTTATGAAATGCCGGGTTGGTAATATCTGAAAAAGAGGTTGGTGTGTAATATGGATTACTATTAAAATTGGAAAAATTATTGTTATAAGCCATATCACACAGGAAAACACAAACAAAGAAACAAATAAGCAAACAAAGGAAAAAAAATTCTAAACTAAGTTAGGGTAGACCTATGACCTAGACGACTCCTAACTGGTTAGACTGTCCACGGGAGGTATAATGCAGACTTTGACCACAAGCTAATCAGCCAGGTCAGGGCAAGATTGGTGGGAGGTTATCCGTCAAAGATGTTTCTTAATTAAGTAACCACCAACCTTCGGACTTTCGGCCCTTAATCCCCTTCCTAGACACTGATTTGGGAGGAGTCAAATTCCAACACCTTTCCCCCTTAGGATAATCTCCTAATTGAGTCCGAGATGTCCCTAGGGCCAACGTCTACTCATTTTTAGTTAGGCTTGGGTTAGTGAGTGAGGAGATTGTTTGTGGGCTAAGGGAGGGTAATGACTTCCCCACCTTATCTTGTTTATAGGACAAGCCCTTAAGTCAATTTAGTGCAGTGTACAAGTATATAGAAAAAAGTAACATTCAAGCAATATTTCATACAAGAATGAACCTTATACTAAATGCTATGCACACATACCTTGGCTCCAGCACTCTTCAACAGTAAATAAAAAATGAAATGAAATAAACACGTGCCTAAATGCAAAAGTCTAAATCATTTTTAGCATTTACAATCAACTTTTTACTGTTGTGTTACAAATATATATACAGTGAGTCAAGCAAGGAGATAAATGCTACAGAAATTCATATTTTCAATTCAGCCAACCTGTAAAAATACAGGTTAGTAGTTCACTCAGTTTTGCCACTGGAATGTAGCAAATCTGAGGGCTTCTGGGCTCTGCTTTCTTGAGCAGAGTCCAGGGCCACTTATATGTCCGCTACAACAGATATTCCTTGTTGTTAAATCTGTATAAAAAATAAGAAGAAAGTTAACCAAAAATGTAAACTTTTAAAGAGAGTAACTTACCGTCCCTCCCCGACAACGGCGCCAAAATTTGATTGAGGTTAAAGCTGCACACAAATATAGAATTCAGAACTTTAAAACAGTAGTGCAAGGTGCTCAATTCTACCGCAATAGCAAGTGGCTATGCGGGTCGTGATCCACAAGGAGGGACTAGCGATGGAAGCTTGTTTAGCAAGTTCTCTTTTATGCTACAATTAATGGTTAAAAATTCTTCTTTTAGTTCTTTAAAAAGAAAATAAAAAATGGAGTTAAAGTCAAGTTAGAAAGAAAAGAGATTTGGGTGATCATGGTGTTGGTGATCTACACTAAAAGTTGCAAGAAAAGAAAGAAAAACTAAAACCTAAAAAACATACTTACCTCTTCGGCGCCTGTTTACCTTTCACCCGTATCGACGATGTACCTTTCTTTGAAGGCGAGCGAAGCATGACAGATAAGATCTTCCCCATTCTTGATTTACACTATGAAATGAAGGGGCGAGCTATACTACCATAGAAATGGATGTCCATCACCATAAGCCATCAACGACACTTGCAAGGAGAAGGCAACTTTGAGGCTATCTGTTTCATTTGGATCCACAAACATAAAGAGGAAAGCAAACAAAAACAAGAGTAGAAAAGAAAAGGAAACCTCGATTCGATTCAAATAACAATAGAAGAAAAAATCACTTATACTGGTGTCACCTTCAGTACAAGCTTGCTCTCATTCCTCCATGAAAGTATCCTCTCCTCTCAGTTACATAAATAAAACAAAAATTACATGAAAGAAATAAAAACCTAAGTTACAAACTACAAATTAGCCTAAGTTCTATTCTCTACTTGGTCGTCCCCATTTACAGTGAAAATCCTGCCTTTTATAGGCAAAAACCCAGAGGGGAGAGGTGTAAGAAGATAGGGGGAGCAAACGCTCCCCCTAACTTACTAACCAAGCCACGAAAAAGTGATTTTGGCCGCGTTTTCGCGGCCAGGGTGTGGCCAGGTGGCCACACCCTGTTGGTGGTGCTCCCCGGCTTCTCGATTTGTCTTTATCTTCAGCTAGATTTACAGTTTAAGTCCGGGATTTTGACGAAATGGCCTTTGATCCTTGGCTTCAACCGATCGATTTGTTGGGATTTGTTCTAACTGATTTTTCAACCGATCTGAACCGATCTGATCTGCCCTGATTTACTGAGTTCGAATTAATTCTGATTTAATTCAGAATTTGATGGGCTTTTGGGCTCATTTCTCTTCACTCTCGTTTAGGAATGGGCCTGCAAATAAATTAAACATTTAATTAGGAAAAAGCAGAGTTTATTCTATAATAAGTATGAGAATATGATAATAAATGTGCAATATTAGTGACCAATCAGTAGAGGTGATTGTGGTTTGGCTTTGTGCCTTGTCCCTCTTGTGTAGAGGTGATTGTGTTTTGGCTTTGTGCCCATCCCTCTTGTGTAGAGGTAATTGAGTTTTTGGCTTTGTACCTTGCCTCTTATGTAGAGGTGGTTGTGCTGGAGAGAGGAGTTGTATACTCCAAGTTTGTAAGTGCAAATTCCTCGGTGGATGTTCCCTTGGTGGGAGGTCCTGTGTGGACGTAGTGGAAATCCTTCTGTGTGAAGGCGGAGACGTAGAGCAGTGGCTCAAATCTCGAATTATATCTTGGTGTTTACGTTTGATCCACTATCTCTAACTCTATCTTTCTTATATCTTGCATTCTTTATTTTGTTCATATCTCTTATATGCTTGGTATTATTTGTGTGCCCATACTTGTGTTGAACCAAGAGCTCTTCATATAGCACCTCAACTCTTATTTGGAGAAATCTAGAGGAGGTAGTCCAGAGCCCTTCACAGGGAATTTCGCTACACTCTTTAGTTACACATAGTGTTTTGCATTTGAGTTTTAATTCCGCATCATTTTCCATTAGGTTAGCTAGTACACCTATTTACCCCCTCTAGGTGTATTTTCAATTGGTATTAGAGCCTACGCTCCTGATATTAGGTTTAAACATCTAGGAGTGAGATCTTAGATTGCTAATCTAGTATTTATATTTGCATACATATTATTTATACACTTGGATTTCATGGCCCCTCCCATGTATGATGTTACCAACATTGATATATGGAAGTATAGGATGAGTGTACACCTTAAAACTCTAGGATTGCATGTTTACCTTGCCGCTATCAAGAAATCTTATCTTGTTAATAGTAAGCATATAGAGGCCAATGCACAAGCCCTAGTGGCACATAGAAACACACTTATTAAAGACTATCTTTCTATGGTTTCTCATTGTGATTCCGCTTTTACAGTATGGAATACATTGACCTCTCCCGAGCTATAAACGATAACCAATATGGAGAAAGAATCTAGTGGAGAAGAGTCTGACCAATCTTGCTTCATGGTCCAAGGGAATGATTCCTTTGAGGTACATTCGAATACTCAACTAGATAATAGTACTAGTTCTTCTTGTGATGATTATATGGATGCTCATGCCTTAAATGAAGAACTATCTATAGTTTGTGAGAACTTACTTTTCAAACATAAACTTTTGAAAAAGAAAAGTTTAGAATTAAAAGAAGAGAATAAAACTTATTTTCTAAACTTGAAATAGTTTTGCAAGAGAGGGTTGAGATTTCAAGTGAAATGGACTCATAGAAATCCCAACTTGACCTTGCCTTAAATGAAAACAAAATTTAAATAATAAAAATGATTGTGATGTTGTTTTAAAGAATAATGAGGTTTTGTCTTCAAAACTCGATTGTGTTTTAAAAGAGAACAATTCTTTAAAAAATAAAATAGCTTTGATTTCAAAAGAATTGGAACTTGTTTCAAATGAAAATAAATCTTTAAAAAATGATTTTTCTTCTCATGTTTGTCATATTTCTAGTGCTCCATCTACTAGTGATAAACATGTTGCATGCTCCACTTCTTCTTCAATCATTGAGAATGATATTTGTACTTTGAAGAAGAGTATCGATTGTTTGGCTCCACTTTGAGCCAATGTGCCATGAACCACACACGATTGGAATCCATGTTTCAAAAGAAACATACTCCACATATCCATGCACACAAACTATGGCATATACATGCTCATCATGCTCACACACATGATTCTATGTATGCTCATGTGTACACTTGTACACATTGTAGACGTATGGGCCACCTTACAAGATTTTGTTATGATAGAATAAATATTTCAAATTTTGCAAATAAATTTGTTTGGTTAGGAAAAGTGCTAACCCCCATGGATCCAATAAGATATGGGTACCAAAATCTACCCCTATTGTATTTGATATAGGTGTGGGCTCTCACTTGACGTGAGGGTTTTGGTGCCTTGATGGTGGAGCTTGATGTAGGATCGAGAGATGATGACAAATTGCGGAAATATCTTTGTTGGCAACAATCGATCTAAAAACACAAGTCAACACAAACTAGACAAGAAGGATTAATCGTTAAGCAAATAAATAACTTGCAATTAAAGGAAATCAAATCTCAGAAATTGACAAACGCAAACAAAGAGATTTATCCTGGTTCGGTCCTTGTGACCTACATCCAGTCCCCAAGCCACCCGCTTGAGATTTTCCTTTAACTTGACTTTGCAACCCAAATCAATACACCATGCACACCACTTGACAAATTCCCTTCGCCAAATGTGTACACCTTCTCTACATCCAAGAGAACACCTTCTCTTCCACCAAGAGAATACCTTCACCTTGTACAACTTGCCTCTACAACCAAGAAGCCTCCCGTGTACAATGATCACTTTGAGAATTACAATACTTTTCCTATAGCCTTGGTACTGAATGTGTATGTGGACAAGGTTCAGTATAGGAAACAAGAAATTCAGAGAATCTTCACAATGGAAATGTCTTTTGGTGAAGAACTGAAGTGGGAAAAACAGTTTTCAGGTTTGCAGATTTTTGGCTTTGGAAAACTGATAAAATCTCTTGGTATTTGGCCTTTGGAATAACTTCCCTATTTATAGCTGAAGACTAGGGTTAGTTAGGGAGTTATAGGTGCAATTTGAATCAAAGGAACGTTGAAAAACAGTTGCACAAAGGACCAGATAATGGAAACTGTCCAACAGTCAGAAACTGCCTATAGTCGACTTGCCCATGGAGTTAGTCGACTAGACTAGGCAAAAATCCTTCTATTAGTCGACTAGGTTTAGCTATTAGTCGACTAGGTCAGTGGCCGTTAGAAGAACAGTTTCAGAATAACTACTTCAAGTCGACTGCAACTACTTGATAGTCGACTTGACCAGTTATTAGTCGACTTGGGGACAATGGTTAGTCGACTAGAAAATGTATTAGTCGACTATAGTTGACTGTTGGTCGACTAATACACAAACAGAGAGTTGGTCTGTTTCAGGACACAGGATTAGTCGACTTGGATGACTGGGTTAGTCGACTACACATGGGTTAGTCGACTTATAATGGACATCAAGTCGACTAATGGACCAATGAAGTGTGTGTTTATGCCAAGGCTTTTACATGCTATTTCATATTTACAAACCACACTCTATCAACTCTCCTTGGCACATCTTGATCATGTAGAACTCTTGATTCTTCATTTGTTTAGAGCTCCAAATGTCATGCATCGCAAACGTCTTCATTGAAACAGGTTCCAACATTCTCCCCCTTTTTGATGATGACGCTTTGTGTGCACAAGTCCTCCCCCTGCAGAAGATATGTTATATTTTCCTCCCCCTGCAAAAATTGGGTTATAACAAATAGAGAAATACTATGTTCTCCCCCTGCAACAAATATATTAGTACATATATATATAATTGTTCTTTATCAATTTTTATATGGTACCTGCAAGATAAACGTTAGATGGTACCAACATAAAAGAACATATTTAACCTTTAGGAGTCCAAATCCATTTAGAATTTGGTTTCCACCTGTTAATATACACATAGTTGCAAGAATCACAAATATCATGAATATATGATGCAATATATGTATTTTTATCATCAAAATTTAAGTTCTTAGGAATTCATATAAACTTATTTTTCTTAGGCTTTCTTTTTACAAAAGAACTATATGGATTACTATAACATGAAGATTTTGCAATAAATCCAATACCATGATTATCATGTGAGAATTTCTGAAATGATAATAAAGCATTCAAATTTTCTTTTCCTTTATTAAACTTAGTCACATTTTGCAAAAGATCTTCATATTTATTTTTGAAAACTAACATGTCTTTATCCAATATAGAAATCCTTTCATTCAAAGACTTAGTTTCCTTTTTCAGAAAAATGTTCTCTTTTATAAATTTCTCATTTTCAATTTTCAAAGATGATATGACTTTTTCAAACTCATCTTGTTGTTGAGAATTTATAGATGAACATTGTAATGCATAACATGAATTTTCCTTTAAAAGTTTCTCATTTTCTTTTGACAAAACTTTGTTTTTCAGTTTTTCATTTTTCAGATCAAGAAATAATTCATGGAATGCATCAGAGAGTTCAGAATATGATACCTCATCATCTTCAAGTGCCATGTAACATAGGTTGACACGTTCAGTGGATTCTTCTTCATCAGATGAAGATGAATCACTGTATTCTGATGATGCTTCGTAGTTCTTCTTCTTTCTGAACTTCTTACTCTTGTACTTATCTTTCTTCTTAAGCAAAGGACAATCCATCTTCATATGACCTGGTTTATCACAATTAAAGCATTTGAATTTACCTTGCTTTAGAAATTTCCTGAATTTCTTTGAGAGCATTGCCATCTCCTCTTCGTCGTCATTGGAATCGTCCGTGTCGGAGGATGCATGGAAGGCGAGTTCTTTCTTCTTTGAGCAGTGTTGTCTCTCTTGGTCCTTCTTTCTTTCTTCTAACTGCACTTCATATGCCATTAGATTACCGATTAGGTTTTCTAATGTCATAGTTGAGAGATCATTCGCCTCTTCAATGGCGGTTGTGTTCTTCTCCCATTCTGGTGTGAGTACACGAAGGATCTTTCGAACTCTTTCGACTTGGGTGTAGTCCTTTCCAAGGGATGCTAATGTATTGGTGATGTCGGTGAATCTTGTAACCATCTCGGATATGGTTTCATTCTCCTCCATTTTGAATAACTCAAACCTGTGGACAAGAACAGATATTTTAGATTCCTTAACTTTACTAGTGCCTTTGTGTGTTACCTGAAGAGTATGCCATATTTGATGTGCAGAAGTTGCTGTTGAAACACGGTTGAACTCTTCTTTGGTAAGGGCACAGAATAGAGCATTCATCGCTTTGGCGTCAAGGTTCGCGTTCTTCTTTTGATCTTCACTCCAAGCGTTGTAGTTGGTTGTGGGCTTGGTGTACGTTGCTTCTACGATGTTCCAAAGGTCGTAGTTGAGTGACTGCAAGTATATCTTCATTCTACACTTCCAATAGTTGTAGTTGGTTCCTTCAAATAGCGGTGGACGTTGTGTAGAATGTCCTTCTTTGAATTGGGATGAGGGAAACTCCGTTGCCATCTTTGTTGACTTGTACCCGCTCTGATACCAAATGTAGGATCGAGAGATGATGACAAATTGCGGAAATATCTCTGTTGGCAACAATCGATCTAAAAACACAAGTCAACACAAACTAAACAAGAAAGATTAATCGTTAAGCAAATAAATAAATTGCAATTAAAGGAAATCAAATCTCAGAAATTGACAAACGCAAACAAAGAGATTTATCCTGGTTCGGTCCTTGTGACCTACATCCAGTCCCCAAGCCACCCGCTTGAGATTTTCCTTTAACTTGACTTTGCAACCCAAAATCAATACACCGTGCACACCACTTGACAAATCCCCTTCGCCAAATGTGTACACCTTCTCTACATCTAAGAGAACACCTTCTCTTCCACCAAGAGAATACCTTCACCTTGTACAACTTGCCTCTACAACCAAGAAGCCTCCCGTGTACAATGATCACTTTGAGAATTACAATACTTTTCCTATAGCCTTGGTACTGAATGTGTATGTGGACAAGGTTCAGTATAGGAAACAAGAACTTCAGAGAATCTTCACAATGGAAATGTCTTTTGGTGAAGAACTGAAGTGGGAAAAATAGTTTTCAGGTTTGCAGATTTTTGGCTTTGGAAGACTGATAAAATCTCTTGGTATTTGGCCTTTGGAATAACTTCCCTATTTATAGCTGAAGACTAGGGTTAGTTAGGGAGTTATAGGTGCAATTTGAATCAAAGGAACGTTGAAAAACAGTTGCACAAAAGACCAGATAATGAAAACTGTCCAACAGTCAGAAACTGCCTATAGTCGACTTGCCCATGGAGTTAGTCGACTAGACTAGACAAAAATCCTTCTATTAGTCGACTAGGTTTAGCTATTAGTCGACTAAGTCAGTGGCCGTTGGAAGAACAGTTTCAGAATAACTACTTCAAGTCGACTGCAACTACTTGATAGTCGACTTGACCAGTTATTAGTCGACTTGGGGACAATGGTTAGTCGACTAGAAAATGTATTAGTCGACTATAGTTGACTGTTGGTCGACTAATACACAAACAGAGAGTTGGTCTGTTTCAGGACACAGAATTAGTCGACTTGGATGACTGGGTTAGTCGACTACACATGGGTTAGTCGACTGATAATGGACATCAAGTCGACTAATGGACCAATGAAGTGTGTGTTTGTGTCAAGGCTTTTACATGCTATTTCATATTTACAAACCACACTCTATCAACTCTCCTTGGCACATCTTGATCATGTAGAACTCTTGATTCTTCATTTGTTTAGAGCTCCAAATGTCATGCATCGCAAACGTCTTCATTGAAACAGGTTCCAACACTTGATGGATACTACATTGGATGCATCACCTTCAAGAATGTTTGGTGGGAGGACCACCATAGTTTGGAGGCCTAAAGATTAGCCCTATTGGTTTGATATCTATCTCTAACTCCTTATTTTGTTTACATGCTCTCATTGATTTATTTTAGCATTTTTTGGATTTTCATGTTCATTATGTTATGTTTAAATGCAATGTTTATTAGACTTGTGATATAATATGTAGTATTTGAGATACACTCATGTTTATATGGATTATTATTTTTATGTTCTCACTATAATTAAGCTATTATGTATATCCTAACTCTAAAGCACGAGCATTTACCCTAATGATCATGTTTGTTTATGGTTTGCACTTCATATTTTTGATTACATGTTTAAAGGAAACTTTTATTAAAACTTGTGTTTATACTTGTACAACTAATGAGCCACATTTGTCTATCATATGTTTGTGCTTTATAGCTTATTTGTACCCATTGGATATACTTATATAACCTAGTTTTGATAACTCTTGCATCTTTACTTGTTTTCACTATTTTTGTACACATTTTCATAAAATGTATTTATCTTCATGTATATGTCAATTTTGTCTAAACTATTAGATATACATATTTATCCTAGAGTCACTTACTTTTCATGTAATATTTCATTATGGACTCGTTTATATTTGGGATATGTATGTATACTTTTAGTTTCAACAAAACATACATATACCTTGAAGCGTATTTAGTTTTGATGATTTCTTGCCTTTGATAAAAAGAAATTCATATAAGCTTCAATGACTTATTTCCATGATTTTGTTGATTACATAATTCATACACTCTATGTTTGGTGTTTACTCATGATTTTTGTTTCATGAGCATATATGTGCTTTATAGACTTTGAGTGTCAATTATTGTGTGATTTTCATTTTTTCATGGGATATATGATTTGGTTTCATATTTTGAAGGATCTTTAACTAGTTTTTCAAAAGGTACTTTTAAACTAGTTTCTTGATTCTTAAATGGTAATATTTTCAATCTACAATTAATTTCAAATCTTATTTTTGAAATTTCTACCCTTTAAGGGTGGATGGTTGGGCGACCATGCCTTGTATACCCTTATTGAATATCTTATAAACTTGTGCATGAATAGGGTGGTAGGTATGAGTTATACACTTGATCTTCAAGGAATTTTATTTTTTTATACTCATATTTGTTTCTTATATATGTATGCTTCAAATTTCAATTAGTATCAATTTCAATTGGTATTTTCAATTTCATACATAAATATATATGATTTGATCGTGCTTGTTTTATAATATCTTTACATTCTTAAAGCACAAATTATGTTTATGTTAAGCTTGTTTTTATTCCAAATGTTAATTGGTATCTTTACAAGTTTATGCATTAATTTCAATTGGTATTTCAATTGCTAATCATTTCAATTGGTTTTTCAATTGGTATTTTAATTGGTATTATTTGGTATCAAAAAGTACTTCATATTTCACCTTCAATTAGTATCAAAATCTACTATTGGTATCTTAAAATAGTTTTAAAATTTGTTAATATGTATTACCTATATGCAAGGGGAGCTTAACATCTTCTCTATATATAGATTCATGTTGAGTGTATCTCACATTAAGGAGTTTGACCTCTCTTCTTTATGTGGTACACGTGTGTAGGGAGAGCTTAACATCTCCGCTTATACATTGTATATTATGCTTTATGTGAGTTAGGGTCTAGTCATCCCTTCTATATGTAATGCATGTATGTAGGGGAGCTAACTTTACGTCTCTCCTCTTCATGAATGTATATCGCATATACTTCTTTATTGTTCGATTGTTCTCACTCTTTTGTTGATGAATTGACAAAAAGGGGGAGAAAAATTTAGTGAGTTTATATATGCATGCTTAATATTGAAATTTATGCATATATGTTTTGTTTATTTTTGTATTTCATTGAATATCTAATTGTTTATTGCTATGCATGAGTTAAGGGGGAGCTTCTATGAAGCTTATCTTTAATCCATTCATATATAACTCCATGAGTTTTGTCATCATCAAAAGGGGGAGATTGTTGGCCCAAAGGCCTATCACTCTAGTTTTGATGATGATTAACTCATGTAGTTATAGTACTAATGATCTTATGTTTATATAGTTTCAGTTTATCGATCAAGATCTTAGTAGGTGCTTAGTTTCAACAAAGGACTTTTGGGAGCTAACATATGTAGATTTAAGAACTCGCGTGTCAAGATCACATCTAGCACTCGGATGGAGTCAAGCTCTTTGGATCGAGTCGGCTTGGAGAAGGAGTTCTACAAGAGGACTTCAGTTTGTTTAGATTAAGTTTGTATTTAGATCTTTTGTAAGATAGACTAGTATTGATATGCTCAAGTTCACACACACAAAAGTTCAATATGTTTGGTTTTCAGTTTAACCGGTTTTGGATTTCAAGTACACATATATCGGGTTTTGGATTTTAACCAGTTTTAGTTCTGCTGATCTGCTCGACACCCTTTTAGATTTCTTATCATAAATTTTATTATTATATTCAAATAATATGATTTAAAATATATTTCAAAGATAACTTTCAGGGCTACATTTTTATTCAATAATCATTTTCTGATTCAAATGTTAAAGATGTCAAATTTTAGGTTGAAGTCTGTTAATGTTCTAAAAATAGTTTACAGTTTCTGATTTGACACCTTTTCGTATTTATTGATAACATTCTATTCTAAAATGATATTGAGTTGATTCAAGTTGTAGTAGAAAGGAAACTTAAAGATTTACAAACTATTCCTATAAACTTATTTCTAAATTCTCATATTTTAGGCCTGAAAACTGTGCTCAAAGTTGACCAATAGTCTACCAGATTGGTAGAACGGCTAATTTTCTGGAGGCTGATTTTTAACATGTTTTTAAAACGTGTTTTGTTGAATTTTAAGAGTCAATTTATTCTTTTTAAACTTGATAAAACTATTCTAAATTTATTTTTCTAAAACCTATATAAAGGGTCATTAGGATGAATTAAAATCACAACAACAAATCCATTGAAAATCAAAGTTTTGAATTTCAAGAGAAAAAGTTTTCTAGAGAGTTTCAAAAGAGTTTTTGTGCTTCAAATCCCTATTTTTTATTTTGTTTTCAAGAGTTGAAAAAATCAGAGTCTTTGGAAAAATGATTTTTGATCTTTATTTCTATTTCTATCTAGTATTTTTTCAAGTATTTTTCTTTGTGATATTTGATTTTCAAACACCTTATTTTCTCACACTTGAGCTGTTATCTCTATCCTATCTATAGGATTTTATTTTTGTGAGGAAAGTTGTTTGTGGTCTATTGTGATCACCAAGTTATAATCTCTTTGCTTTGGGTTTTTATTCATCCCTCTTGTGTAAAGGTGATTGTGGTGGAGTTTTGTCTTTGTGCCTATTCCTCTTGTGTAGATGTGATAGTGGTTTGTCTTTATGCCTTGTCCCTCTTGTGTAAAGGTTATTGTGTTTTGGCTTTGTGCCCATCCCTCTTGTGTAGAGGTGATTGAGTTTTTGGCTTTGTGCCTTGCCTCTTTTGTAGAGGTGATTGTGTTGGAGAGAGGAGTTGTATACTCCAAGTTTGTAATTGCAAATTCCTCGGTGGATGTTCCCTTGGTGGGAGGTCATGTGTGGACGTAGTGAAAATCTTTCTGTGTGAAGGCGAGGGCGTAGAGCAGTGGCTTGAACCTCGTAACATATCTTGATGTTTGCATTTGATTCACTATCTCTAACTTTATCTCTCTTATATCTTGCATTACTTTATTTTGTTCATATCTCTTATATGCTTGATATTGTTTGTGTGTCCATACTTGTGTTGAACCAAGAGAGCTTCATATAGCACCTCAACTCTTATTTAGAGGAATCTAGAGGAGAGAGTCCAGAGCCCTTCACGGGGAATTCAGCTACACTCTTTGGCTACAAATAGTGTGTTGCATTTGAGTTTTAATTCCGCATCATTTTTCATTAGATTAGCTATTACACCTATTCACCCCTTATCTATGTGTATTTTTACCGATGTGAAACTCAAAAAATAAAATTTTTTAAAATTTTAGGATGTCGATTCTGCAATAAACTGATGTAGAAACTCAAAAAAAAAAAAACTTAACACATCGGCTCTAAAATTAAACTGACGTGTATTTCCCAAAAGAATTAAAAAAAATTAAAATCCCTCCCTCCCAAATTTTCCCTCTCAAATCCCCCTCCCTGGATCACATCTCTCCCTCTTAGCCTCCACGACCTCCAAGGTGATGCGCGACCTGGCAAGGTTTCATCTCCTCTCCAAAAATCCCTAATCTCTCTCTCAATCTCTCAAATGCCAAATTGATCAAACTAAAGACTTTAATTTTTTCTGATTGCATTTTTGAATTATAGAGGAGATGATGGGAAATGGAAACTACAACCACAATCACGTTCACAAGAATCATTCTCTCTCTGATGGCGACAAGAACTTGGCGGTGGCCCATGTCAAGCCCTCGTCCTCGATGTTTCCTGCCCGCTTCCTTATCCCCCTCCTCGTCTTCCTCTCCTTTATCTATTTCCTCTGCATCCTCTCCCTCCTCATATCCTACTCCTCCTCTTCTTCTTGCCCACCAAAACCCTTCACCACCTCTGATTCCCTCTCCGTTCTCAACTCATCCTCCTCCTCCAAGATCTCTTCCTCTTTGTCTCTCAACACGACAACAACAACCCTCGATGATCAGAAGCCTCGTGTCCGGGGAGACAACGCCACCGAGCTCAGTAGTGGCACTGGAGGTGAGAGCTCTGCTCTGAACAAAGCAACCGACTGGAGGGCGACTGCTTGTGGTGCTCGTGGTGCTCGGTGGTGGAGCTCGTGGTGCTCGGTGGCAGAGCTCGTGGTGGTGCTCGTGATGCTCGACGGTGGAGCTCGTGGTGCTCGTTGGTGGGATGTGATGCTCGGTGGTGGAGCTCGTGGTGCTCGGTGGCAGGAGCTTGGTGGTGAAGCTCATAGTGCTCGGTGGTGGAGCTCGTGGTACTTGTTATTATTAAATTTTTTTTAAAATAAGATTTTTCACGTTGTTTAAAAACCGACGTGGTTAATGTTTTATTATTTTGTTTTTTAAAAAATAAGGTTTTTCACGTCAGTTTAAAACTGACGTCATTTCCCCCAACTTACAACATCGGCCTCATATACGTCGGTACGTTGTTTCATTTTTCACGCTGGTTCTAAACCTACGTGAAACCTTTTTTTATGTTGTAGTGGTTGGATCTATTTTTTCTTTTATTTATTTTCTTAATATTATTTTCTATAGGCTTCTTGATTCTTGTCGTATCTAGTGCATAAGAATTTTTGTCAGTTCAGTTATTTCTTTTAATTCTTCTCAATTTATGTTGTTTTGAAATTAAAAAATGTTGGGTATTCTGCTTAACAAGAATCAATCTGACAACTAATCAAGATCACTGAGATATCAACAATCTAATTGGCCAGGTCGGCAAATATCAGGTGGGAGGTTTTCCGTTCAATAGAACGTTCCTTAATTTAAGAACCACCTTTCAATTTCCTTCCTTGGTTAAAGCACCAATTAGACTGAATCCAAGTCAGTCTCGATATACTATAAAGTATATCCCCTGTATAAAGGACTTAATCCACTTATACAGTATTTAGAGTGAGGTACGCTTATAGCGAATCTCCTTAAGACAATTACGTCCCCCGCACCGGTGCTAACGGGATAATGGACGCTGGTCTCCCAAGATACAACACTCTTTCACGGTATTTGGATAGCACTACCAAATCACCGTACGGTCGAACCGTAGTCAACCAGTACCTTCACAGGATCGTTGAAGCAGCGGTACAAGGACAAATTTCAAACGAATATTTGCCTTTACTCTTCTGGAGGAGCACCCACTGTTGAGGACGATGGAAGGTAGAAGAATATGTTTCTTCAGAAGTACCAGATTCAGACAACAATTCTTATAAAAGAATATGTTGAATTTTCTGATTCCTCTTTCAGAATGAATTTTGCAGAATCTCCGTTGGAAGTCGCTTCGAAAACCGAGTTACGAATTTCCCACTTCCCTTTTGAGAAGTCACTTCAGAACTCCACTTTCCAATTCAGAATGCAAAACTTAGTTCGCAGTTTAGAATTCAGAGAGAGAGAAGAGAAGTTGTTGTTGTCTTGGTGTGTTTCAATTGAGAGTCAGGAGGGCTTTATATAGCCTGCAGGAGGAACCAACGGGTTCAAACCCAATGAAAGGTTGCACCCTTTCGACCCAGCAGTCGTGTCTGTTGGCTGCCCAAAGGATGCACCCAACAGTCACAACTGTTGGCAGTCCAACAGTTGCAACTGTTGGTATTCCAACAGTCTTGGAGCGGGTTGGTTCGGATCCGGATATCCATACCCTCAGACCCGATTCAAAAAGAACCAGGCAGGGTAGGGAACCCGAACCCGAACCCAGGCCCAGGCCCGAGCCCGAGCCTGGCCCGGACCGGCACCGGCAGCGGCGCCGGCCGGCCGGCCGCCGCCGCCAGCGGCGCGCGCGCGCGCGCACGTGCGGGCGGGCATAGATCCCTCCCAATCGCGCGCGAAAACTCCAAGTACCCAAAGGGCACGCCCTTTGTTCTCAATTTTCTTTATTTATACACCACAAACTTCCATCCCACGGCCAATGTAGGACTAAATGCTTTTAGCTACCTTTAGTCCCCTTTTGGCTTTGAATTAGGCAATCTTTGGACTTGAATATCTCATTCATTCGAAGTCGGAATTGAACATGTGAATATACCACGTTCATCACAAATGGAAGGAGAATACACTCCAACCATCATCCGGTTGATTTGATCAACGGATCTCGCCATAATTCAACTTGAAGATTCCCTTTATATTCTTCAATTCCAACAATCCCCCACAATGAATGGAGATTCAAGGAAATGACACACAAAGAGACTGACTCTATTGTGTAAGGTACTTTAGAAAAGAAACTGCATAAGGATAGGTGAACTAGGTCTTGAACCTTCCATAGCGAAAGCTTTATCAGACTTACTGGCTAATCAGTGAACTAGGTCTTGAACTGTTAGCCGTTAGTGTAAGTCAAGTCAACAAGCTTCACACAGTGACTTTCCAAATCAACTTTGGTTCTCTGTTGTGTCCGTTTTGGCCCTGGACATTCTTGGTTTCAGAGAGTATCTTTAGGGAATAACAGCCTCCATAGAGATTCCCAAAGAGCCGACCCAACTCTATACTCACATAGGTGATGGACCTATTAAAAGTAGTCTACTCTACTCCACTTGTTTAGTAACAAGATATAGCCATCATTAAAAGCGTTAAGCTTATCCTTAATCCACTTGTAGAAAAGCACTTATGTGCACCTTAGGAATGGATTGGAGTCAAGCTCCTAAGTGCTTACTTGCTGAGTCAATCATAACTAGTTTTTCCTCTTGAACTTAGTCCGTGGGATCTCCAGTCGCTAAGTAAGGTTTCCATTAAGCTGACTCGGTAAGGTTAGGCTTTTAGACCCATTCCCCTCGATGCGCAGTTTATACGCTCTCCACTTAAACCTTTAGTAAGCGGATCCGCTAAATTATCCTTTGACGATACAAAGTCAATAGAGATAATTCCATTTGAGAGCAACTGCTTCACGGTATTATGTCTACGACGAATATGTCTAGACTTACCGTTGTATATCACATTTTGTGCCCTAGATATAGCTGCTTGATTGTCGTAGTGTATACATATAGCGGGCACTGGCTTTTGCCATAACGGTATATCTTCTAAGAATTGTCGAAGCCATTCTGCTTCTTCTCCAGCCTTATCTAAGGCTATGAATTCCGATTCCATAGTGGAACAGGCAATACATGTTTGCTTAGAAGATTTCCAAGATACCACTGCTCCTGCTAGAGTAAATACGTATCCGCTAGTTGATTTTGATTCCTCAGAATCTGCAATCCAATTAGCATCATTGTATCCTTCCAGAACAGGTGGATACTGTCCATATCTCAAGGCATATTCTTTGGTATGTGATACGTAACCCAATACTCGTAGTAGAGCGGTCCAATGTAGATCACTAAGATTACTAGTGTATCTACTTAACTTGCTTACAGCGTAAGCAATATCGGGTCTAGTGCAATTCATCAAATACATTAGACTTCCGATAATCTGAGAATACTCCAACTGGCGTATTCCAGTTCCTGTATTCTTATAAAGGTGGACGTGTGGGAGAAAAGGATTTGTATTCTCTTTTATCCCATGATCCTTGAATCTTTCTATCATCTTATCCACATAGTGAGATTGAGATAGACTGATTCCATCTGGTGTTCTAGTAATTTTAATTCCTAAAATTACATCAGCAACCCCCAGATCCTTCATATCAAAACTGTTGGATAACATTCTTTTAGTGGACTTAATAATCTCAATATTAGTCCCAAGTATCAACATGTCGTCTACATAAAGACAAACAATGATACATGCATCTCCAACTGTTTTAGTGTAAACACACTTATCGCATTCATTGATAGTGAATCCATCTTTGATCATGACACTATCAAATTTCTCATGCCATTGTTTAGGAGCCTGCTTTAAACCGTATAAGGATTTTATCAATTTACACACCTTGTGTTCTTGGCCCTTGACTTTAAATCCTTCAGGTTGCTCCATATATATCTCTTTACTTAATTCACCATTTAAGAATGCAGTCTTGACATCCATTTGATAGATATCTAAGTTGTGCAATACTGCAATTGCTATTAACATCCGAATGAACGTTATTCTTGTTACTGGTGAATAAGTATCGAAGTAGTCAAGTCCTTCTATTTGCCGATAACCCTTGGCTACTAATCTAGCCTTGTACTTATCGATAGATCCATCGGATTTTAATTTTCGTTTGAAAATTCACTTACACCCAATTGGTTTACTTCCAGGAGGCAAGTTTACCAATTCCCAAGTATGATTACTTAGTATGGATTCTATTTCTCTATTTATAGCTTCTTTCCACATTTGTGCTTCTGGGGTTGACATAGCCTCTTTAAATGTTTGAGGCTCGCTCTCAATAGCGTATGCTATGAAATCTGGACCAAAAGATTTTGAGATTCTAGATCTCTGACTTCTTCTTGGTTCAATTTCCGCATTAACAATTGGTTCCTCGGGGCTTTCGTCCCTGAACGCCATCTCGTGTGTTCTTTTCCCAGAAGTCTTATCTGCTTCCCGTTTGTACGGAAAGATGTCTTCAAAGAACACAGCATCTCGAGATTCGATAATCATGTTTACATGAATATCAGGTATTTCTGATTTATGAACCAGAAATCTGTAGGCACTACTATTCAAGGCATAGCCTATGAATATGCAGTCCATAGTTTTTGCTCCCAACTTAGTCTTTTTAGGTAATGGTGCCAGCACCTTTGCAAGGCACCCCCACATTTTGAGATAATGGTAGGAAGGTATCCTTCCATGCCATAACTCAAATGGTATAAGACCAAGTTTCTTGTGGGGTACTCTATTTAGAATATGATTTGCAGTTAATAGAGCTTCCCCCCACAAGTTCTGCGGAGCTCCAGAACTTACGAGCATGGAATTAACCATCTCCTTCAAAGTTCTGTTCTTCCGTTCAGCAATTCCATTCTGCTGAGGAGTGTATGGTGCTGTAGTTTGATGTATTATACCAAAACTAGCACATAACTCACTAAAATCATTTGATTCATATTCTCTGCCTCTATCGGATTTTAGAATCTTGATTTTCTTGTTGAGTTGATTCTCAACTTCGGCTTTATATGTTGTAAACATATTTATTGCCTCATCCTTACTGTTTAAAAGATACACATAACAGTATCTTGTACAGTCATCAATAAAAGTAATAAAATACTTTTTCCGCCTCTAGTTGGCATAAACTTCAAGTCACATAGATCGCTATGAATTAACCCTAAAGGTTCTGTATTTCGATCTATTGAGTGAAATGAATTTTTAGCCAACTTGGCCTCAACACAAACCTCACACTTGCGAATTTCTTCCAAGTTGAGTTTAGGAATGTATCCCAGATTAGACAAGTTCTTCAAAGACTTGTAATTTACATGCCCTAATCTAGCATGCCACAAATTAGGAGACTCAAGCAAATAAACAGAAGAATTTCCTTTATTTATTAGCTTTGGGTACAAATACACAAACTTTTTATCAACCACTGCAACATTGGCTTTAAAAAGTCCATCAACAAGATAGCCCTTTCCCACATACATCCCTCCCTTAGTAAGTACAAATTTGTCGGATTCAAATACAATTCTAAATCCTTTCTTACTAAGTATAGATCCGAAGATCAAATTCTTGCGGATGTCTGGAACATGAAGCACATCGTTAAGAGTAAGCTCTTTCCCCGATGTCCACTTCAGGATGACCTTGCCTTTTCCTTCAACCTTTGAGATGGCTGAATTCCCCATGAATAGTTGCTCATCTTGCTCTAGCCTTTGATATTCTAAGAATAACAATTTCTCCGAGCAGATGTGCCGAGTAGCTCCCGTGTCTACCCACCAATCTTTGTTATTGGTTGTCAGATTCACTTCTGACACCACAGCTGAAAGACTTGGTGATTCATGGTTGGTCATGTTTGCCTGTGGGTGGCTCTTCTTGTTCCCCTTAAGACGGCTGCGACATTCATTAGCTTTATGTCCTTCTTTGTTGCAGACATAGCAGGTTCCTTTGAATCGCATGCTTTTGCCGTCTTGGGCCTTGCCTTTGTACCCCTGGGATGTCTTCTTATGCTTCAAGCCTTTGGAAGTAGACGCTTTCCCCTTTGAGTCCTCGATCACATTAGCTTTTGCTTCGTAGGAGTTCTTGCTGGTCCTTTTCTCGGACTTGCGGTTGTCCTCCTCGATACGAAGCCTCACAATGAGATCCTCCAACTTTAGCTCCTTCCGCTTGTGCTTCAGGTAATTCTTGAAGTCTCTCCACGCAGGTGGGAGCTTCTCCATGATTGTTGCAACCTGAAAAGTTTCAGGAAGAATCATACCTTCGGCCTCTATTTCGTGCAAGATAAGTTGGAACTCTTGCACCTGACTGATGACAGTCTTGGTATCCACCATTTTGTACTCCAGAAATCGTCCTACGATGAACTTCTTGGTACCAGCATCCTCAGTCTTGTATTTCTTGTCAAGACTGGCCCATAACTTCTTTGCCGTAGTGATTGGACTGTAGACATTATAAAGAGAGTCATCCAGTCCATTAAGAACATAATTTCAGCAAAGGAAGTCACATTGAGTCCATGCATCAGTTGCAGGCTCTGGTGGATCTTCTTCCAGGAATCTGGCCAGATGAAGAGTGGTCAAGTAGAAGTACATCTTCTGTTGCCACCTCTTGAATTCTGTGCCATCAAACTTTCCTGGCTTCTCCGGCTTCGGGTTAGGAAGTGGAGGAGGCATCAAACTTTGGAGCGGCATGTTTGTTGCCTTGCTTGAGCTATCTTGATTTGTCTCAGACATCTTCTGCAAGTTCAAGCAGAACTGAAGTTAGTAACTTCAATATTAATTGTCTTAAGATTGTTGGGTATTCTGCTTAACAAGAATCAATCTGACAACTAATCAAGATCACTGAGATATTAACAATCTAATTGGCCAGGTCGGCAAATATCAGGTGGGAGGTTTTCCGTTCAATAGAACGTTCCTTAATTTAAGAACCACCTTTCAATTTCCTTCCTTGGTTAAAGCACCAATTAGACTGAATCCAAGTCAGTCTCGATATACTATAAAGTATATCCCCTGTATAAAGGACTTAATCCACTTATACAGTATTTAGAGTGAGGTACGCTTATAGCGAATCTCCTTAAGACAATTACGTCCCCCGCACCGGTGCTAACGGGATAATGGACGCTGGTCTCCAAGATACAACACTCTTTCACGGTATTTGGATAGCACTACCAAATCACCGTACGGTCGAACCGTAGTCAACCAGTACCTTCACAGGATCGTTGAAGCAGCGGTACAAGGACAAATTTCAAACGAATATTTGCCTTTACTCTTCTGGAGGAGCACCCACTGTTGAGGACGATGGAAGGTAGAAGAATATCTTTCTTCAGAAGTACCAGATTCAGACAACAATTCTTATAAAAGAATATGTTGAATTTTCTGATTCCTCTTTCAGAATGAATTTTGCAGAATCTCCGTTGGAAGTCGCTTCGGAAACCGAGTTACGAATTTCCCACTTCCCTTTTGAGAAGTCACTTCAGAACTCCACTTTCCAATTCAGAATGCAAAACTTAGTTCGCAGTTTAGAATTCAGAGAGAGAGAAGAGAAGTTGTTGTTGTCTTGGTGTGTTTCAATTGAGAGTCAGGAGGGCTTTATATAGCCTGCAGGAGGGGCCAACGGGTTCAAACCCAATGAAAGGTTGCACCCTTTCGACCCAGCAGTCGTGTCTGTTGGCTACCCAAAGGATGCACCCAACAGTCACAACTGTTGGCAGTCCAACAGTTGCAACTGTTGGTATTCCAACAGTCTTGGAGCGGGTTGGTTCGGATCCGGGTACCCATACCCGCAGACCCGATTCAAAAAGAACCAGGCAGGGTAGGGAACCCGAACCCGAACCCAGGCCCGAGCCCGAGCCCGGCCCGGCCCGGCACCGGCACCGGCGCCAGCGCCAGCCGCCGCCGCCAGCGGCGGCGCGCGCGCGCACGTGCGGGCGGGCATAGATCCCTCCCAATCGCGCGCGAAAACTCCAAGTACCCAAAGGGCATGCCCTTTGTTCTCAATTTTCTTTATTTATACACCACAAACTTCCATCCCACGGCCAATGTGGGACTAAATACTTTTAGCTACCTTTAGTCCCCTTTTGGCTTTGAATTAGGCAATCTTTGGACTTGAATATCTCATTCATTCGAAGTCGGAATTGAACATGTGAATATACCACGTTCATCACAAATGGAAGGAGAATACACTCCAACCATCATCCGGTTGATTTGATCAACGGATCTCGCCATAATTCAACTTGAAGATTCCCTTTATATTCTTCAATTCCAACAATCCCCCACAATGAATGGAGATTCAAGGAAATGACACACAAAGAGACTGACTCTATTGTGTAAGGTACTTTAGAAAAGAAACTGCATAAGGATAGGTGAACTAGGTCTTGAACCTTCCATAGCGAAAGCTTTATCGGACTTACTGGCTAATCAGTGAACTAGGTCTTGAACTGTTAGCCGTTAGTGTAAGTCAAGTCAACAAGCTTGACATAGTGACTTTCCAAATCAACTTTGGTTCTCTGTTGTGTCCGTTTTGGCCCTGGACATTCTTGGTTTCAGAGAGTATCTTTAGGGAATAACAGCCTCCATAGAGATTCCCAAAGAGCCGACCCAACTCTATACTCACATAGGTGATGGACCTATTAAGAATAGTCTACTCTACTCCACTTGTTTAGTAACAAGATATAGGCATCATTAAAAGCGTTAAGCTTATCCTTAATCCACTTGTAGAAAAGCACTTATGTGCACCTTAGGAATGGATTGGAGTCAAGCTCCCAAGTGCTTACTTGCTGAGTCAATCATAACTAGTTTTTCCTCTTGAACTTAGTCCGTGGGATCTCCAGTCGCTAAGTGAGGTTTCCATTAAGCTGACTCGGTAAGGTTAGGCTTTTAGACCCATTCCCCTCGATGCGCAGTTTATACGCTCTCCACTTAAACCTTTAGTAAGCGGATCCGCTAAATTATCCTTTAACGATACAAAGTCAATAGAGATAATTCCATTTGAGAGCAACTGCTTCACGGTATTATGTCTACGACGAATATGTCTAGACTTACCGTTGTATATCACATTTTGTGCCCTAGATATAGCTGCTTGATTGTCGCAGTGTATACATAAAGCGGGCACTGGCTTTTGCCATAACGGTATATCTTCTAAGAATTGTCGAAGCAATTCTGCTTCTTCTCCAGCCTTATCTAAGGCTATGAATTCTGATTCCATAATGGAACGGGCAATACATGTTTGCTTAGAAGATTTCCAAGATACCGCTGCTCCTGCTAGAGTAAATACGTATCCGCTAGTTGATTTTGATTCCTCAGAATCTGCAATCCAATTAGCATCACTGTATCCTTCCAGAACAGGTGGATATTGTCCATATCTCAAGGCATATTCCTTGGTATGTGGTACGTAACCCAATACTCGTAGTAGAGCGGTCCAATGTAGATCACTAGGATTACTAGTGTATCTACTTAACTTGCTTACAGCGTAAGCAATATCGGGTCTAGTGCAATTCATCAAATACATTAGACTTGCGATAATCTGAGAATACTCCAACTGGCGTATTCCAGTTCCTGTATTCTTATGAAGGTGGACGTGTGGGAGAAAAGGATTTGTATTCTCTTTTATCCCATGATCCTTGAATCTTTCTATCATCTTATCCACATAGTGAGATTGAGATAGACTGATTCCATCTGGTGTTCTAGTAATTTTAATTCCTAAAATTACATCAGCAACCCCCAGATCCTTCATATCAAAACTGTTGGATAACATTCTTTTAGTGGACTTAATAATCTCAATATTAGTCCCAAGTATCAACATGTCGTCTACATAAAGGCAAACAATGATACATGCATCTCCAACTGTTTTAGTGTAAACACAATTATCGCATTCATTGATAGTGAATCCATCTTTGATCATGACACTATCAAATTTCTCATGCCATTGTTTAGGAGCCTGCTTTAAACCGTATAAGGATTTTACCAATTTACACACCTTGTGTTCTTGGCCCTTGACTTTAAATCCTTCAGGTTGCTCCATATATATCTCTTCACTTAATTCACCATTTAAGAATGCAGTCTTGACATCCATTTGATGGATATCTAAGTTGTGCAATACTGCAATTGCAATTAACATCCGAATGGACGTTATTCTTGTTACTGGTGAATAAGTATCGAAGTAGTCAAGTCCTTCTATTTGCCGATAACCCTTGGCTACTAATCTAGCCTTGTACTTATCGATAGATCCATCGGGTTTTAATTTTCATTTGAAAATCCACTTACACCCAATTGGTTTACTTCCAGGAGGCAAGTTTACCAATTCCCAAGTATGATTACTTAGTATGGATTCTATTTCGCTATTTATAGCTTCTTTCCACATTTGTGCTTCTGGGGTTGACATAGCCTCTTTAAATGTTTGAGGCTCGCTCTCAATAGCGTATGCTATGAAATATGGACCAAAAGATTTTGAGATTCTAGATCTCTGACTTCTTCTTGGTTCAATTTCCGCATTAACAATTGGTTCCTCGGGCTTTCGTCCCTGAACGCCATCTCGTGTGTTCTTTTCCCAGAAGTCTTATATGCTTCCCGTTTGTACGGAAAGATGTCTTCAAAGAACACAGCATCTCGAGATTCGATAATCATGTTTACATGAATATCAGGTATTTCTGATTTATGAACCAGAAATCTGTAGGCACTACTATTCAAGGCATAGCCTATGAATATGCAGTCCATAGTTTTTGCTCCCAACTTAGTCTTTTTAGGCAATGGTGCCAGCACCTTTACAAGGCACCCCCACATTTTGAGATAATGGTAGGAAGGTATCCTTCCATGCCATAACTCAAATGGTATAAGACCAAGTTTCTTGTTGGGTACTCTATTTAGAATATGATTTGCAGTTAATAGAGCTTCCCCCCACAAGTTCTGCGGAGCTCCAGAACTTACGAGCATGGAATTAACCATCTCCTTCAAAGTTCTGTTCTTCCGTTCAGCAATTCCATTCTGCTGAGGAGTGTATGGTGTTGTAGTTTGATGTATTATACCAAAACTAGCACATAACTCACTAAAATCATTTGATTCATATTCTCCGCCTCTATCGGATTTTAGAATCTTGATTTTCTTGTTGAGTTGATTCTCAACTTCGGCTTTATATGTTGTAAACATATTTATTGCCTCATCCTTACTGTTTAAAAGATACACATAACAGTATCTTGTACAGTCATCAATAAAAGTAATAAAATACTTTTTTCCGCCTCTAGTTGGCATAAACTTCAAGTCACATAGATCGCTATGAATTAACACTAAAGGTTCTGTATTTCGATCTATTGAGTGAAATGAATTTTTAGCCAACTTGGCCTCAACACAAACCTCACACTTGCGAATTTCTTCCAAGTTGAGTTTAGGAATGTATCCCAGATTAGACAAGTTCTTCAAAGGCTTGTAATTTACATGCCCTAATCTAGCATGCCACAAATTAGGAGACTCAAGAAAATAAACAGAAGAATTTCCTTTATTTATTAGCTTTGGGTACAAATACACAGACTTTTTATCAACCACTGCAACATTGGCTTTAAAAAGTCCATCAACAAGATAGCCCTTTCCCACATACATCCCTCCCTTAGTAAGTACAAATTTGTCGGATTCAAATACAATTCTAAATCCTTTCTTACTAAGTATAGATCCGAAGATCAAATTCTTGCGGATGTCTGGAACATGAAGCACATCGTTAAGAGTAAGCTCTTTCCCCAATGTTCACTTCAGGATGACCTTGCCTTTTCCTTCAACCTTTGAGACGGCTGAATTCCCCATGAATAGTTGCTCATCTTGCTCTAGCCTTTGATATTCTGAGAATAACAATTTCTCCGAGCAGATGTGCCGAGTAGCTCCTGTGTCTACCCACCAATCTTTGTTATTGGTTGTCAGATTCACTTCTGACACCACAGCTGAAAGACTTGGTGATTCATGGTTGGTCATGTTTGCCTGTGGGTGGCTCTTCTTGTTCCCCTTAAGACGGCTACGACATTCATTAGCTTTATGTCCTTCTTTGTTGCAGACATAGCAGGTTCCTTTGAATCACATGCTTTTGCCGTCTTGGGCCATGCCTTTGTACCCCTGGGATGTCTTCTTCCGCTTCAAGCCTTTGGAAGTAGACGCTTTCCCCTTTGAGTCCTCGATCACATTAGCTTTTGCTTCGTAGGAGTTCTTGCTGGTCCTTTTCTCGGACTTGCGGTTGTCCTCCTCGATACGAAGCCTCACAATGAGATCCTCCAACTTTAGCTCCTTTCGCTTGTGCTTCAGGTAATTCTTGAAGTCTCTCCACGCAGGTGGGAGCTTCTCCACGATTGTTGCAACCTGAAAAGTTTCAGGAAGAATCATACCTTCGGCCTCTATTTCGTGCAAGATAAGTTGGAACTCTTGCACCTGACTGATGACAGTCTTGGTATCCACCATTTTGTACTCCAGAAATCGTCCTACGACGAACTTCTTGGTACCAGCATCCTCAGTCTTGTATTTCTTGTCAAGACTGGCCCATAACTTCTTTGCCGTAGTGATTGGACTGTAGACATTATAAAGAGAGTCATCCAGTCCATTAAGAACATAATTTCGGCAAAGGAAGTCACATTGAGTCCATGCATCAGTTGCAGGCTCTGGTGGATCTTCTTCCAGGAATCTGGCCAGATGAAGAGTCGTCAAGTAGAAGTACATCTTCTGTTGCCACCTCTTGAATTCTGTGCCATCAAACTTTCCTGGCTTCTCCGACTTCGGGTTAGGAAGTGGAGGAGGCATCAAACTTTGGAGCGGCATGTTTGTTGCCTTGCTTGAGCTATCTTGATTTGTCTCAGACATCTTCTGCAAGTTCAAGCAGAACTGAAGTTAGTAACTTCAATATTAATTGTCTTAAGATTGTTGGGTATTCTGCTTAACAAGAATCAATCTGACAACTAATCAAGATCACTGAGATATCAACAATCTAATTGGCCAGGTCGGCAAATATCAGGTGGGAGGTTTTCCGTTCAATAGAACGTTCCTTAATTTAAGAACCACCTTTCAATTTCCTTCCTTGATTAAAGCACCAATTAGACTGAATCCAAGTCAGTCTCGATATACTATAAAGTATATCCCCTGTATAAAGGACTTAATCCACTTATACAGTATTTAGAGTGAGGTACGCTTATAGCGAATCTCCTTAAGACAATTACGTCCCCCGCACCGGTGCTAACGGGATAATGGACGCTGGTCTCCCAGGATACAACACTCTTTCACGGTATTTGGATAGCACTACCAAATCACCGTACGGTCGAACCGTAGTCAACCAGTACCTTCACAGGATCGTTGAAGCAGCGGTACAAGGACAAATTTCAAACGAATATTTGCCTTTACTCTTCTGGAGGAGCACCCACTGTTGAGGACGATGGAAGGTAGAAGAATATGTTTCTTCAGAAGTACCAGATTCAGACAACAATTCTTATAAAAGAATATGTTGAATTTTCTGATTCCTCTTTCAGAATGAATTTTGCAGAATCTCCGTTGGAAGTCGCTTCGGAAACCGAGTTACGAATTTCCCACTTCCCTTTTGAGAAGTCACTTCAGAACTCCACTTTCCAATTCAGAATGCAAAACTTAGTTCGCAGTTTAGAATTCAGAGAGAGAGAAGAGAAGTTGTTGTTGTCTTGGTGTGTTTCAATTGAGAGTCAGGAGGGCTTTATATAGCCTGCAGGAGGGGCCAACGGGTTCAAACCCAATGAAAGGTTGCACCCTTTCGACCCAGCAGTCGTGTCTGTTGGCTGCCCAAAGGATGCACCCAATAGTCACAACTGTTGGCAGTCCAACAGTTGCAACTGTTGGTATTCCAACAGTCTTGGAGCGGGTTGGTTCGGATCCGGATACCCATACCTGCAGACCCGATTCAAAAAGAACCAGGCAGGGTAGGGAACCCGAACCCGAACCCAGGCCCAGGCCCGAGCCCGGCCCGGCACCGGTCGGCCGCCGCCGCCAGCGGCGGCGCGCGCGCGCACGTGCGGGCGGGCATAGATCCCTCCCAATCGCGCGCGAAAACTCCAAGTACCCAAAGGGCACGCCCTTTGTTCTCAATTTTCTTTATTTATACACCACAAACTTCCATCCCACGGCCAATGTGGGACTAAATGCTTTTAGCTACCTTTAGTCCCCTTTTGGCTTTGAATTAGGCAATCTTTGGACTTGAATATCTCATTCATTCGAAGTCGGAATTGAACATGTGAATGTACCACGTTCATCACAAATGGAAGGAGAATACACTTCAACCATCATCCGGTTGATTTGATCAACGGATCTCGCCATAATTCAACTTGAAGATTCCCTTTATATTCTTCAATTCCAACAAAAAAAAGTACTAGACATAGTCTCACTTAAAAGATGATAACCCATTACAGTGAATCAAAACTTTTAAGATAAATGCACGAGGCTTTCCGTTAAAAATTATCTCCTGAATTTGTCTCCTTATTATCAAAGAAATAACCGTTCATTTTAGAATTCAAAATCATTTAGAGTTTGATTAGAGTAATACTAGGATTTTTAATGAATCTAAGATTGCTTGGAGGCTACAAAAAATTGTACAGTCTTTATATGAATCATTTAACTGAATGCTTGCCCAAGGGATTATTAGATTTTGGATGAGAGCTTCATTACAAAAGGGATTCACATAGTGGTACTTCTGTGGGAACTAATAGTGAGTTATTAGTGACGACGCTCTACTGATTACGCTCTCCTTTTTTGTAATGTCGATATCTACATGCATTCACCTTCATAGATGATCACAACTTTTGTACTCTGAATCACCTAAAAAATATGTACACTTGTCTCCCTATCTTCTTTCTAGTTGCATTTTTCTTATTGTTATACTAAATTGTAACTTGCATTTGTGCAGAGAGAGTAAAAACAAAAGAGGATAGAGTTTTTTAACTAACTCTATACCAAAGGTTCCGTTGACCATGCAGTCGACTGACATACACAAGAATTGAAATCGGTCGACTGATGTTGTACGAGAAAGAAGACCCCTTTTGATCAGTCGATCGACATTTTCAGTAAGTCCTACAACTTGCGCGGTCGACTAGGCGGTCGACCGCATACTTGAATTGGTCGATCGGCCGGTCGACAGACAGTGGGGACAGAAAATTTCTGGACCTAACCTGAAGCTAGTTTTGGAGGGTGTTTTCTTCAACCTACAAATGGCAACAATTTGTTGTGCTTATGTCCGGCACTATAAGTCTATAAATTACATATGAAGCTGTGCTTATGTCCGGCACTATAAGTCTATAAATTACATATGAAGCAGACGAAAAAATAAAGAAACCAATTACCAACTTTAGAGCTCTAATTTTCAAGTCACTAACCTATTACTGCAACAAACTAATTGCAAGATTTGTTTTCTGAGTTTTCAGTTAGAAGTTAAATTGCAAGATTCTAACATAACACTAGAGATCTAGGGTTAAAACTATTGGCCCAAGGTTACAATCACCCGGTTTTATGGTTTTGATGATAACAAAATATAAATGACTATTTGTAATAATCAATTTCAAGTATTTAAGTATATTTCAGGGTTCTAAGAATTCAAGGAGTTTTCTTGCTCTAAAGGAAGGTGCTGAAGACTCAAAAAGATTCAAATACGAGATTAAAACTCAAAGCACTCGACATCGCTAATGGAGAAGCCCGGTTGAAGATCTTATAGTCACCTAGAGCCTTATAAGATATTAGTTTGTTAAAATGTAGAATAAAGTAGTGATGCTCAAGAAGTTACACACACAAAATACACGATTTCGAAAATTATAAGTTTTGATAGTATTGGTATTTTGCATGTTTGGTTTTGATGCATGTAATATATTTTTTTCAAAATTTTATAACAAGTTTAGAACAATGCATTTCATCACCTATACATTGCTACATTGCCTATAAACAATACAAAATATTTAAAAATATATTTGAAACTCTAAAGTTTTCATAAAAACTGTTTCAGGCCAGAATGGTCGACCACGCGGTCGACCGGTGCCCATTGCAGGCCAGAATGGTCGACTGTGCAGTCGATTGGGCCTTTGGCCAAGGGGCATGCACGTTTGTGCACGTTGTCAGTCGACCGACCAGTCAACCGCTAACCATTGCGGTCGACCGGTCGGTCGACCGACTGAAAGACCCTAACTCTCGGTTAAGGGACAGCTTAGTTTTTCTTTTTAAACTATCGAGCGGTCGACCGGGGTACAGTTTAGTTTTTCTTTTTAAACTACCAAGCGGTCGACCGGAGCCAACGGTTCTTTTCTGAATGACCTGTCGGTCGACCAGTCGGTCCACCGACAGGCTGCCAGATGGCCATAACGGCTAGTTTTTAAATTTGTTTTGTTTTTAGTAGATTCCAACAGGCATTTTTAGTTTTCAAGTGTCTAAACACACCCCAAATGATCTGGTATGATTTATAAATGATATTTATTCATTGTCTATATATATAGTTCATTGGTTTTGGTTTTAGACAAGAAAAATACACAAGTTTTCAAGTTTGTTTCAAAAGAGAAAAGTTTTTCTAGCTTTCAATCTCCAAATTTTTCTTTTCAAAGCTATTTTTAGTTGGTTTTAAAACTCCTCTATTCTTTCTAACTGAATTTTCTCTCTCACTTAACTTCTTGAGCAACACTTCATATTCTACTCTATAGGAAGTTTTAGGAGAGAGTGTTTGTGATCTTGTTAGATCACCAAGTGCTTTACAACCTTAGTTGGCTTTATGCTGCCTCTTGTGTAGAGGGTTGAGTTAGTGGAGTTGTGTAGACCAAGCTGTAATTCTTTTGTGTAAGGTCCCTTTGTGGAAGATCTCTTAGAGGATAGTGAAATCCTTCATAGTGGTGAAGGCAGGGATATAAAGCGGTGGCTCGATACTCGGAACATATTGCTTTGTGTTTGCGATTGCTTGTGTCGTGCTCTCTATTGTTTTTTATTTTTCATACTTGTGTAATTGTTCATCTTACATTTTATAATTGCTTTCTGATTGAGGTTTCTACCTACACACAGAAAATACAGAATTTCAGAACTTAAGAATAAAGAGTGCAAGGTGCTCAATACTATTACTATAGCAAGTGGCTATGCGGGTCGTGATCCACAAGAAGGGACTAGCGATGGAAGCTATTTTAGTAAGTTCTCTTTTAAGTTACAATCAATGGTTAAAGATCTTCTTTTAGTTCTTTAAACGAAAAGGAAAAAAGGTTATAGTTAAGTTAGGAAGAAAGTGGTAGATTGAGAAGGTAGAGAAAATAAAAAATTGATATATACAAAGAAATTTAAAAAAGTGACAAAAGAGTTGGGAGATTGTGGTGTTGATGATCTAAACTAAAGTTAAAACCTAAAAGAACATACTTACCTCTTCGGCACCTGCTTATCTTTGACCCGTATCGACGATGTACCTTTACTTGAAGGCGAGCGAAGTATGACAAATAGGATCTTTCCCGTTCCCAATTTACACTATGAAATGAAGGGGCAAGCTACACTATCATAGAAATGGATATCCATCACCATAAGCCATCAATGGTACTTGCAAGGACAAGGCAACTTCGAGGCTATTGGAGTCATTTGGATTCACAGACACAGAAGAGGGAAGCAAACAAAAATAAGAATAGAAAAGAAAAGAAAACTTTGATTCGATTCAATTAACAATGAAATAAAAAATTACTTACACCAGTGTCACCCTCAGTACAAGCTTCTTCTCATTCCTCCACGAAAATCTCCTCTCCTCTCAGTTACATAAAGAAAATAAAAATTACATAAAAGAAAACTAAAGCTTAAGTTATAAAATACAGAATAGCCTAACTTCTACTCTCTGCTTCATCATCCTCTAGTCTCTGAAAACACAGTATTTATAGGCGAAAACCCAATGGGGAGGAGCGTACGAAGATAGGGGGAGCAAACGCTCCCCCAACTGATATAACCAAGCCATGAAAACGTGGCTTTGGCCGCGTTTCCACGACCAAGGTGTGGCCAAGTGGCCATACCCGAGGGGTGGTGCTTCCTGATTTCGCGATTTATTTTTATCTCTACCTGAATTTTCAGTTTCAGCTCCTGGATTTGACGAAACTGTCTTTGATCTTTGGCTTTAACCAATTAATTTGTGAAAATTTGTTTTAATCAATTTTCAACCGATTTCATCTTCCCTGATTTTCCTTGATCTGTTCTGATTTTCTGATTTTGAATTAATTCTGAATTAAATCAGAATTTTGATGGGTTTTTGGGCTCGTTTCTCTTCCCTTTCCTTTAGCAATGGGCCTGCATATAAATTAGACAATAAATACGATTAAAAATAGAGTTTATTAAATAATAAGTATGAGAATGTGACAATAAATATGTAGATTCAGCGACCAATCACACCCCTATACCTATCTTTTGCTCGTCCTCGAGCAAAAGAACAAAACTAAACCAAAAATTATTAGACCGTTTTCGCAGGTCACGCGATTGCACGAGCGTGTGCAACAAGCCGTTAAACATTTAGGTTCCCCCTAGAGGACGAGTTTTGTCTCGTGAGATTTTTCAGTGGATTGCACCTACAAAATCCATAAATAAAGAGAAAAAAAGTGTTAGTATTTTGAAAACACATTTTGAAAGAGAAAATATTTAAAGTATTTTTTAAGAATTAAGTAATCTATAAGTTATAAGAGAACTGAACTTTTCATTCTTAAGTTTAGTCTTTATTCAAAAACTTGTTATCAACCAAGGCATGGAGTCAAACTGTATTTCTCATCTAATCTATTATTTTACCCTAAGTCATATGCACCTTTGTGACCGTGAAATTTTGACTCGGGATTTTTTAACTCTAACTCTTATGCCTTATTATTTTTTTCTCTTTTAATTTTTTTGGTGATATTATTCCTTAATTTTATTAGGCTTTCTAATCTGTCTATGTAACGAGCCTTTAATCGGTAACTCCCAAACCAATTGGTCTTAGGGCTCCGGGTGAGAAAACACCCCAAAGACTTAAGGACACGAGCAAACAAGGACACAAAACTAAGGATTTTATTATATGAACCGCCTTTAGGCGTGAATACTTATGTTTTATGAGGCACAAATACCCAGCTTAATCAAAGATTTTATATATATATATATATATATATATATATATATATATTCTTTTCTTTTTCTTTTTTAATAAGGCATAAGAATCTTTATTTTTGAACCATAAGTATGTAAGTGTATAAAGCATGCATATATCATCAAGGTAAAAATTAAGACTAAATTACTTTTTTAAATTTCTTCTTAACCTTGGAAATCAAACAAATAATTTTATTTTGACCAAGTATAAGAAATCCTAATTATGATTCTCCTATTCCTTAAAATTGACTTAATTTCTTGCAAAAAATATGTCAAAGTATTGCTTCTATTTTCAAAAAGTTTTTAAAAGTAAAGAAAATATTATTAATTTTTTTTAAAAAAAGGAAAACTTAAGTTATGTTAAAACCCTCCCCCACACCTATTTCATGTTGTCCTCAATGTATGAATTAATGCATAGATGCTTGAAAAAGAAAAAAGGGAAGAAAAATATTACCTTATGGTGATGGTTCCGGTGGTGGTCTGATTGGGTTAAGTGTTGCTATCTAATAAAGATAATGTGCTAGTTCACGGAACCTACTCTTTTCTATTTACATATTTACAGTCCCCAGTATGAATAAGATCATGAAAGATCCTATCATTAAACTTACTCCCTTTACATGACCAGTCCTGAAAAATCATCACGGAGTCATCATGGTCTATACCTATGTCCACAAAAGAATGTGACTTGGTGGAATGGTTGACTTGGACTCAAGAATAATAGGTTCAGGAATCAAAACTAACACGGAAAAATTAACTTTGGATTCGAGAGTTAGTTTTGGTTCAAAAGTTGAGTCCAAGTCTAAGAATTGATATTCACATTCTTTTTTCATTAATGGAATGTGACAATCCAAAATTGATGATTCAATTTCTAGATTTATGGCACGGGAATAAATGTTGGCTCAGAAATTTGGTCCAAATTGGTTAAGAATACCGGAGTCAACATAGATTCGAAGATGGGAACTTAATCATAAGGTTGGGGATCAGCTTCAAATTTATAATCAAATTCAATCTCATTAAAATAAAAACTTACCAATTCGTCAATAGGTTGATATTGGTTAAGTTCAAGGTTTTGTGGTGAAATTGAATCTTGGTCAAAGTCTTCAAGATACCATGATTCTTGATTTTCATCAATATGGCTAGAAGTGTCAGGAATAGTCAAATATTTGGTAGGAAGAGTTTCCTTATTCCTACGCATGTTTTCCAATCTACTAAGTCTTGCTTCTGTCACATCGAGTGGATCATTTTGGCATTGAATCATGATTTCTATACTCTTTCTAAGTTGGCATGTTCTACTTGAAAAATAGAGTAAAGATTTGTGATTTGAAAATTTTGACGGGATCTTTAGTCTTCTAAAATTTGAATTCGTTGCTCAAGCTCGTCTAAGGCTTCCATCCACTTTTCCCAGTCAATTGATTCTTCTAATAGTTGTTCGGGAGAAAGATTATATAAAACTGGATGTTGGTAAGGTGGTTAACATTAAAACTCGGGAGAGTTGTATCCCCATTGATTCTGTGAAGAGTAGTGGTGATTATTCCAGTCTTGTTCATAGTATTGGGACTGGACATGTATTGATTCGGATAAGACCAATCCGGCACACTAGGTTGGTTAAAGTTATGATATGCCGGGTTGGTAATATCTAAAAAAGAGGTTAGGGTGTAACATGGATTACAATTTAAATTGAAAAATTATTGTTATAAGTCATATCACACAAGAAATGTCCAAACCAAACAAAGAAAAATAAACAAATAACCAAACAAAAAGAAAAAAAATCTAACCTAAGTTAAGGTAAACCTTAGACCTAGACAACTCCTAACTGGTTAGATTGTCCATGGGGGCTATATTGCAGAATCTGACAACAAGTTAATCGGTCAGGTAGGGGTAAGATCAGTGGGAGATATCCGCGCCTAAGCAACGGGCCTAATTATGTCAAACCACCAACCTTCAGGGTTTTCCCCTCAATCTCCAACCTTAGACACTGAGTTGGCAAGAGTAAAATTCAAATCAACTTCTCCCTTAGGTCAGTCTCCTATATGAGTCCGAGATGTCCCTAGTGCCAACGTCTACTCAGTTTTAGTTAGGCTTGGGTTAGTGAGTGAGGAGATTATTTGTGGGCTAAGGGAGAGTAATGACTTCCTCATCTTATCTTATTTATAGGACAAGCCCTTAAATCAATTTAGTGCAATGTGTACATGAAAATCAACACTTAAGAAATGTAAACAATTCAAAAGTGTTCCTATACTACATGTTATGCACACAGACCTTTGCTCCAACACTCTTCAACAGTAATGTAAAATATAAACGAATTAGACACGTCCCTAAATGTAAAGTCTAAACCATTTTTAGCATTTAATAAACATCATTTTACTGTAGAGGTTAGAAAGTATGTATAATGAGTTAAATAAGAAAATAAATAGCTGCAGAAATTAAGCTTTACAATTCAGCCAATCTGCAAAAATGTAGGTTAATAATTCACTCAGATTGCCACTGGAATGTGGCAAATCTGAGGGCTTCTGGGCTCTGCTTTCTTGAGCAGAGTCCAAGCCACTTATATGTCCACTATGAAAAAAATTTCCTTGATATTTATCACTGCACACCAAGAACAAAAAAGAAAATTAATCAAAAATATAAACTTAAAAAGAGAATTACTTACTATCTCTTCCCGGCAACAGCGCCAAAATTTGATTAAGATTTCTACCTGTACACAGAAAATACAGAATTTCAGAACTTGAGAATAAAGTGTGTAAGGTGCTCAATACTATTGCTATAGCAAGTGGCTATGCGGGTCGTGATCTACAAGGAGGGATTAGCGATGGAAGCTTTTTTAGCAAGTTCTCTTTTAAGTTACAATCAATGGTTAAACATCTTCTTTTAGTTCTTTAAAAGAAAAGGACAATAGGTTAAAGTTAAGTTAGGAAGAAAGTGATAAATTGAGAAGGTGGAGAAAATAAAAAATGGATATATATAAAGAAATTGAAAAAAGTGATAAAAGAGTTGGAAGATTGTGGTGTTTGTGATCTGAACTAAAATTAAAGAAAAGAAAGTTAAAACCTAAAAAAACTTACTTACCTCTTCGGAGCCTGCTTCTCTTTGACCCGTATCGATGATGTACCTTAGTTTGAAGGCGAGCGAAGTATGACAAATAGAATTTTCTCATTCCCGATTTATACTATGAAATGAAGGGGCAAGCTACACTACCATAGAAATGGATATCCATCACCATAAGCCATCAACGACACTTGCAAGGGCAAGGCAACTTCGAGGCGATCGGAGTCATTTTGATTCACAAACATAGAAGAGGGAAGCAAACAAAAACTAGAAAAGAAAAGAAAACTTCGATTCAATTCAATTAGCAATGAAATAAAAGATTACTTACACCGGTGTCACCCTCAGTACAAGTTTGTTTTCATTCCTCCATGAAAATCTCCTCTCCTCTCAGTTACATAAAGAAAATAAAAATTACATAAAAAAACTAAAAACCTAAGTTACAAACTGCAGAATAGCCTAACTTCTACTCTCTGCTTCGTCTTCCTGTAGTCTCTGAATACCCAGTATTTATAGGTAAAACCCTAACGGGGAGGAGCGTACGAAGATAGGGGAGCAAACCTCCCCCAACTGATCTAACCAAGCAGCGAAAACGTGGCTTTGGCCGCATTTCCTCGGGGAGTGGTGCTCCCTGGTTTCGCGATTTGCTTTTATCTCCAGCTAGATTTTCAGTTTCAGCTCTTGGATTTGACGAAACTGCCTTTGATCTTTGGCTTTAACCAATTGATTTGTGAAGATCTGTTTTAACCGATTTTCAACCGATTTCATCTTCTTTGATTTGCCTTGATCTGCCCTGATTTTCTGATTTTGAATTAATTTTAAATTAAATCAGAATTTTGATGGGCTTTTGGGCTCGTTTCTCTTCCCTTTCCTTTAGCAATGGGCATGCATAAAAATTAGACAATAAACAGGAATAAAAACAGAGTTTATTATATAATAAGTATGAGAATGTGACAATAAATATGCAGATTCGGCGACCGATCACTTTCATTTCCGGTCTATAATCATCTCAATAAGGAGGCAATTGAGCGGCTCAACTCATTATCTAGAGGAATCAAAAAGGAGAAGTTGTAGAGCCCTTCATGGAGAATTCGGCTTCAATTCTTGTTTTGAGTGACCATTTGCATAATTCATCATAAGTAGTTTTAAAATTGTATATTAATAGCAGAACACCTATTCATCCCCTCTAGGTGTATTTCAATTGGTATCAGAGCTTTGGTCTCTAATTTTTGGCTTAAAAACCTTAAAGAGATCCTAATTGCTAATCACTTCTTTGACAAATTCATCTTCATCCACTTTAGTAAAGATGGCCGAAGGTATTAAGACCTCTCCCAAGTTTAATGGCTTTAACTTTCTTATATGAAAGGTTAAAGTGACCGTATTTTTGCAATCCTTAGGAAGCCGGGTTGCAAAAGCTGTGACTAAACCCTTTAGTGTACCCATTGGTGATGAGGACACTTGGTCCGATATTGCCACTAAGGAGGTTGATGCAAATGCTAAGACACACTATGCCTTACTTCAAGCTTTGAACGATGACGATATTGCTAGGGTTATCCATTGCAAATCCGCCTATGAGATTTAGACACACCTAGTAGTCACACACGAAAGAACGTCACAAGTTAAGAGAACAAAGATTGATCTCTTATGTTCCCAATATGAAAATTTGACCATGCATGATAATGACACCATTAATGATATGGTAACAAGATTTACTTAAATAACTAATAGTTCTTGCTTATTTAGGTGATACCCTGACTGTGATCAAAAAGTAAGGAAGGTTATTCGGGCACTTTCGCCCTCATAGGAAGTCAAGGATACTACATTGAAGGAGATAAACAAAGAAGAGATTGAGCTCATTGGTCTTGTAGGAAACATTAAGACTCATGAAATGGAGAGGAAAGCAAGGGAAGAGATGGCATTACAAAAGAAGAAAGTGATCGCTTTCAAATCCACTTCCACATCTCTGACGATGATAATGAAGAAGAGAATGATGAAGAATTCTCCCTCCTAGTGAAAAATATAAGGAGGATGTACAATAAGGCCAAGTTTAACAATAGAAGAAGATGGCAAGGGAAAGAAGACAAGAAGGTCATATGCTTCAATTGTCGGAAGCCGGGCCACATGGTTGCAGATTATCTAGAGTTCAAAAGTAAACCTTCAACCTTCAAGACGCCCAACAAAAAGAAGGCTCTCAAGGTTACGTGGGACTCAGAGAGTGAAACCGATGAAGAAGTGGATACTGCACATGTGTGTTTCATGACTAATGATAACACATCTAAGGTAACATCTGAACCCTCACTTGACGATTGTGAATTAATAATGGATGAATTGGGTGAGGCTTTTGAATAGTTGTCTAACTATGATTTCCTTAAAAAGAAGTATTTAAAAATAAAAAAGAAAAATGAAACCTTCAAAATAAAATTATTATTCTTTCTAAAAAAAAGATGATTTATCTTTCACACTCTTATCCACACAAAAGAAAATTTGATGCGTATAAAATTTCATGTAAAGTAAAATTTTCATCAATTGATAAAAATAAGATTTCTATTCTAAAAGATAAAATTAATTCTTTAGGAGATGTATTAAAGAAATGTGAGTTTGATAAAGCTAGGTTGGAGGCAATGTTTCCTAAGAAACTTTCTCCAAAGAAATATGTTCATACCATACATGCTCATCATACTACACATATCCACGCTCCTAAATCACAATATATACATGTACATCATGCTAGACATACTACACACACCGAACATATTCACACCCCACACTCCCATCGTGCTTTTATTTATGATAGAGTTTATTCATGCATTTATTGTGGCTGAAAATGTCACTTACCCAAATTTTACTTTGATAAAATAAATGATTCAAATGTTCACATTTGGGTTCAAAATGCTAAAATTAAAGGGCCCAAGAAAATTTGGGTACAAAATCAACCAATTTGTTACTTGGTATAGGTATCTTGATAGGGAGCAGTGGTATCTTGATAGCGGTTGCTCAAGGGATATGACTTGAGATATCAATAATTTTGTAACCCTATCAAAATACTATGAAGGAGGTACCGTCACCTTCGGAGATGATTCCAAAGGAAAAATTATCGGTATGGGTAACATTAAAATTGGCTCATCTCCCTCAATTGAAAATGTTGTTTTAGTTGATGGTCTCAAGTATAACCTCTTGAGCATTAATTAATTTTGTGATAGAAGTTTTAAAGTGGTTTTCGATGATTTAGCTTGCTATGTTTTAGATAGACAAACCAATGCATGTGTACTTTTTGATTTTCATGAAAATAATGTGTACATGATTGATATGTTAAATTTACAATGTAATGCTACATGTTTAAATGCCTTTAATGAAGACTCTTGGTTATGACATCGGAGACTAGGCCATGTTTCATTTGACCATCTATCTAGAATCAATGATAAGTAAGTGGTGAAAGGTATTCCTTATCTGAAATTTGAGAAAGACCGCATTTGCGATGCGTGCCAACTTTAGAAACAAACCAAGTCATCTTTAAAAGCAATCAAGGATATCATGACATCAAGACCCTTGAAGTTAATTCACATGGATTTATTTGGTCCAACTAAAACCAAAAGCCTAAGTGAAAGTCATTTTACCTTTGTTTTGGTTGATGATTTTTCTCGTTTTACATGGGTTTTCTTTTTAGAACACTAAGATCAAACTTTTTCACATATTCAAGTGTTTAGAAAAAGAGTTGATAAAGAAAAAGATTTTCTGATTTTATGTATAAGAAGTAATAAAGGTTATGAATTTACTAACCACTCCTTTATCACATATTGTGAAGAACATGGAATCAAACATGAACTATCATGTACTAGAACTCCACAACAAAATGGAGTCGTTGAAAGGAAGAATCATACTCTTTAAGAAATGGTTAGGATAATGATAAATAAATACGGACTCCGTCAATGCTTACGGACTCCCTCAATACTTATGGGCCGAGGCTATAAACACATCATGTTACATCTCAAATAGAATTTATTTTTGTAAAAATACTTTTAAAACTTTATTTGAAATTTACTATTTGACAAAGCGTAATGTTTCTTACTTTAAAGTTTTTAGTTGTAAATGCTTTGTTTTAAAAACTAAAGACAATTTAGGAAAATTTGATGCCAAATCTTATGAAGATATATCTTTTGGGTATTCAAATACTAGTAAGAACTATAGAGTCTTCAATAGATCTACTTTGATTATTGAAGAATCTATACATGCCAAGTTTGAGAAATTTAATGCTTTTGTGAAAAATTTTATAGAGATTGATTCCTTAGGTGAAGACATAGAGAAGATAACCTTGAAGGACTCACCTATAGAAGAAGAAAAGCCAAAGATTGATGTACAAGGTGAAGTTCAAGAAGTTGAAGTGGAGCCAAAATAACCACTTCCAAAGAATTGGAGATTTGCTTCAAATCATCCTAAGAAGCTCATCTTAGGTGATGTATCCAAGGGGGTAACAACTTAATCCAAACTTCATAATTTATGTAGGCATTTTTCTTTTATTTCACATATTGAGCTCAAAAATATCCTCGAAGGTGAAGCCGATTCATATTGGTTGCTTGCAATGCAAGAAGAGTTCAATCAATTTGAGCGCAACCAAGTTTGGCATCTTATTCCTATACCCCATGATTGACCAACTATTGTACTAAATAGATCTTTAGAAATAAGTTGGATGAGTCGGGTAATGTTATTAGAAATAAAACTAGGTTAGTGGCCAAAGGTTACACCCAAATTGAAGGTATCGATTTTGAGGAAACCTTTGCACTTATAGCACGGCTTGAAGCCATACAGATGACACTTGACTTTGCTTCTTATAAAGATTTCAAACTTTTTCAAATGAATGTCAAAAGTGTGTTTTTAAATGGTTTTATAGAAGAGAAAGTGTATGTTGAACAACCCCCGAGTTTGTTGATCCTACACATCTGGATTTTGCATACAAACTTGATAAAGCTTTATATGATTTAAAACAAGCTCCAACAGTTTGGTATGAAAGACTTTCAACTTTTCTAATTTCAAATGATTTTATTAAAGGTAAAGTTGACACCACTTTGCTTACAAAGCATGTAGATAGTGATATCCTAATTGCTCAAATTTATATTGATGATATTATTTTTGGATCCACTAAGGAAAATCTTTGTAAAGAATTGGAATCATGCATGAAGAACGAGTTTAAGATGTCTATGATGAGAGAGCTAAACTACTTCCTTAGCCTCCAAATCAAGCAAAGGAGTGATGCGATTTTCATAAATCAAGTCAAGTACACAAGAGAACTCATCAAGAGATTTGAACTTGAAGATGGAAAATTAAGCAAGACTCCCATGGCCACTACTACTAAGCTTGATAAGGACGAACAAGGTATAAATGTAGACATTAAACTTTATAGAAGTATGAGATTGGTAGTTTACTTTATTTGACGGCTAGTAGGCCGAATATTATGTTTACTGTGCGTTTATGTCCTAGATTTCAATTTTGTCCTAAAGAGTCTCACCGAATTGCGGTAAAGCGCATTATTAGATATCATAAGGGCTCTATTGGAATGGGCTTGTGGTATCTGAAAATTGAACATTTTTCATGACGAGTTATTCAGATGCCGAATATGCCAGTTGTAGAGTGGATAGGAAGAGCACTAGTGGTACTTGTCAATTTCTAGAAAATTGACTTGTTTCATGATCTTTCAAGAAACAAAATTTCTTAGCTCTCTCAACCGTCGAGGTAGAGTACGTTAGCCGGGCTTATTGTGCACAAGCCCTATAGATGAAACATAGTTTCCTTGATTATGATTTACATTATAACCATATTAAAATATTTTGTGATAATACTAGCAATATTCATATGACCAAAAATGCAAATCAGCATACTAAGACTAAGCACATAGATATTCAATATCACTTTCTTAGAAATCACTATAACAAAGATGATATTGAAATTGATTATGTTTCCACCAATTTTCAACTTGAGGACATTTTTACTAAACCGCTAGATTATAATAGATTTTCATTCATTTGTGGTGAGTTAAATGTTTGTATTATGGATTCATAAGTTTTGAAAATATTTTCAAATTATTTTTTACATATATTTTTCAAATTAATATCTCTTTTATGCTGATGTCTTTACTCTTTTTGATGCATGACAAAAAGGGAAGAGATATTTGAGTTATTAAGTTGTTTTGGTATTCTATATCTATTCTCTTTACCATGCTTATATATTGTTGTTGGAGGAAGGAGGATTGGAAGGATGGTAGACTATATATGCATATTATTTCTATATTGATATCAATTTTATATATGCATATATGTGTGATTTGCTTATATTATCAAATTCATTTAAAGTCATAATGTTTTCTTGTACTTGATAGATAGCATAACTTGAGGGGGAGCTTTTCAAGCTCTTTCATATCTTTTATTTTAAATAATTCACATGTTTTGTTACCATCCAAAAGGAGGAGATTGTTGGCCCAAGGTTACAATCATTCAGTTTTATGATTTTGATGATAACAAAACATATGTGGTTATTTGTACTAATTAAGTTCAAGTGTTTAAATATATTTCAAGGTTCTAAGGATTCAAAGAGTTTTCTTCTTCTAAAGGAAGGTGTTGAAGACTCAAGAAAATTCAACTACAGGATTAAAACTCAAAGCACTCGACGTCGCTAATGGAGAAGCCCGGTTGAAGATCTTGTAGTCACCTACAGTCTTGTAAGATATTAGTTTGTTAAAGTGCAGAATACAGTAGTAATGCTCAAGAAGTTACACACACAAAATACACGATTTCGAAAAATATAAGTTTTCGTAGTATTGGTATTTTGCATGTTTGGTTTTGATACATGTCTCATAATATTTTCAAAATTTTATAACAAGTTAAGAAGATGTACTTCTTCACCTATACATTGCTACATTACCCATAAACTAATACAAAATATTTAGAAAAATATTTGAAACTCAAAAATTTTCATAAAAACTGTTTCAGGTCAGAACGGTCGACCGCCCGGTCGACCGGGCCTTTGGCCAAGGAGCGTGCAAGTTTGTGCACATTGTCGGTCGACTGACTGGTCGACCGCTAACCATTGCGATCGACCGGTCGATCGACCGACTGAAAGACCCTAACTCACGGTTAGGGTCGGTCGACTGATCCGATCGACTGACAGTTTAGTTTTTCTTTTTAAACTACCGAGCGGTCGACCGGAGCCAACGTCTCTTTTCTAGATGACCTGTGATTGCTAAAATGAACAATCAAAGAGTTAAGAAATTTACCGTGTAACTTGTGGCTAACAGGTCATGTCCACGAGGAGGAATGCGATGAAAGCTTTTCGGTGTTTCGTTTAATGACAAAGAATTGTGCTCGTTTTTTAATTGAAAAGTGAATGGAAAGAAGGAGATGATTAAAAGAGAAATTGTAACTTTGGAGAAGGTTTTGGAGAAGGTGATTTAAAAAGCTTGAAAATTGTTTGGTTGATTATAATAAGGAAGAAAATCTAGGCTCACTATCTCACTACTCAACCGTTTATTCTTCTATTGAAATCCTTAGTGCCTCAACTTGATCATAGGTAAAACTTAAGGTTGACTTTAGAAAGTTTGAAGTAAAGCATATAAGATGGTTAGAAGAGTTCACCCTTTTCTTTAAGAAACCGTTTTGAATCGAATGTTAAATCATCAAGCGCGAAGAAGCAAGTATGGAATAAAACAGTTCAAGAAACGTTCTTAAAAGAAGTAGGAGTTTAAAGATCCAAACCCATCCTCATGTGCCTCCAAGAACACTTTCAAGAAGAAAGGCTTTAAGTTAGGCATGCAAATGATTCATTGGGTCTTTTCAATGAAAATCAGAAAGGAAGAAGAATTGGAGAGAGGTACAATAGTGAGCCCAGAAAGCCGATTTAGCTACTCATGGAAGACAAAGAAAAATGCAAGTAAATAACGCAAGACATACCATAAAATGAGTGAAAGAAAAAATAGCTCGATTCTTGTATTGATGTCACTTCAATCTTCAAGGTACAAGCACTCAATTCCTCTCTCTCACAAGTATTTGTACTGAACTACAAATTGCAAAATAAAAATTCAACTTTTGTACTATCTAACAAAGAGCCTAAATCCGTATAGAATAAACAAAAATTCTAATTCTCGTCTTCGCTCCATTTTCAGTACAAAACCCTAGCTTTTATAGGCAAAACCTCAGAGGGCAGGGAGTGAGGAGATAAGGGGAGCAAACGCTCCCCTTATCTCCACCAACAAGCCGCGGATCTGCGGCTTGGGCCGCGGATCTGCGGCTTGGATGTGGCCAATTGGCCACATCCAGGTGGAGGATTGGTTGGCGTGGATTAGGTCTCCCTTTTGTCTTGCTGGTTTCACTGTTGCAACTCTCAGATTTGACGAAACGATCTTTGATTTGTTGGTTTCAACCGCTTGATTCAGGAAGATTCATTTTAACCGGTTTTCAACCTCTCTGATTTGCCAAGATCTGCTCTGATTCCCTGATTTCGAATTTATTCTGAATTAAATCAGAATTTGATGGGCTTTTGGGCTTGTTTCTCCTTCCTTTATTTTAGCAATTGGGCCTACATTTAACAAAGAAGAAGAAGACTTATTAATAGGATTTATTAGCTAAAAAGTATGGTAAAGTGACAATGTATATGCAATATATGTGACTGATCACACCCCCACACTTATCTTTTGCTCGCCTTCGAGCAAAACATCAGACTAATTCTAATCAATTATTAGACCACTTTCGCAGGTCACTCGATTGTACTGAGCATGTGCAATAAGCCGTCAAACCTCTAAGTTACCTCTAGAGGACGAGTTTTGTCTCGTGAGAGTTTTCAGTAGATTGCACCCACAAAATCTATAAAGAAAGAGAAAAAAGTTAGTATTTTCGAAGAGCATTTTGAAAAGAGAAAATATTGAAGTATATTTGTGAGAGATTAAGTAATCTATAAGTTATAGGAATATCAAATTTTTCATTCCTAAACTTAGTCTCCATTCAAAAACATGTCATCAATCAAAATAAGGAGTCAAATTGTCTTTCTCATCTAGTCTATTACTTTACCCTGAGTCATATGCATCATCGTGACGGTGAAGTTTGACTAAGGGTTCTTTAGCATTAACTCCTATGCCTTATTTACATTTATTTTTGGTGAAATTTATTCCTCAATTTTATTAGGCTTTCTAATCTGCCCATGTAACGAGCCTTTAGTCGGTGACACCCAAACCGGACAGTTTTAGGGCACCAGGTGAGAAATACCCCTAAGGACTTAAACACTTGAGCAGACAAGGCCACGAAACTAAGGTTTTTATTTATAAAATGTACCCCTTTTAGGCGTGAATACTTATGCTTCATGAGGCACAAATACCCAGATTAATCAGAGGATTTATATATATATATATTTTTTCTCAAACTTATCTAATTATCTTTTGCATAAATACCAAGGCTTGCTTAGGCCAAAGCACCTAGCTAATCAATAATTAGATTTGTTTATTATTTATTTTTTTATACTTTTTTTTATAAGGCATAAGAGTCTTTGTTTTTAAACCCTAAGTGTGTAAGTGTATTTAGTGTGCATATTTCATCAAGGTAAAGATCAAGACTAAATTACTTTCATAAATTTTCTTTCTAACCCTAAAAATCAAACAAGTCATCTCATTTTGACCAAGTGTAAGAAATTCTAATTATGATTTTCCTATTCCCTAAGATTGACTTAATTTCTTACAAAAAAAATATCAAAATATTGTTCTAACCTTTCAAATTTTTTTTTTTTTACATATATACATTTTTTTTATATTAGTCATGTTAGAGCCCTCTCCCACACTTATCTCATGCATTGTCCCCAATGTATGAAAGAAATGTATACATGCATGAAATGAAATGTAAAAGAGGTGCACATATTATACAGAAATATGTACAACATCAAGTTTCTCCCACACCTAGGTCTTTTTCAGTGTTATCCCTCTAGCTTTCTTCCCGTCATTCCAATGGGTCCTCTTTATAGGGCATAGTGGGGAGGCCAATTTTTCTGTCATTTTAGTTCTCTTACTCCCCAGTCTCAACTTCTTTAAGTTTTCCTTCCTCATATTTTTACATTCATTATTTAAAAATTGATTACCACCACCCTTCTCAGTTGGAACTTCCTCACTATGAATGCCTAGGAATTCTAACTCAGTTCCATATATCTCCTCAAAGTTTAGGTCAACACTTTCCCCTAGAGATGTGTAATTAACCAAAAGGTCCCTAGTTGGTTCATCCAAACATATGAGTTCTTCTTCAAAGAGGTTTTCAAAGAGTATGTCAATCGGAGGTTCTTGAGTTATATTCTCATGTGATACATTATTGGTTAGCTCATCGAAAGTGAAGATATTCAAATCAAATTTCCACTTTTTAAAGGGTACTTTAACATTAGGATCTCTGACATATGCCTTCTCATCAAGATAATCGCATTCATTCTTAAATAATTCATTAAGAAAAAGCGACTCATCTTCTATATCTTCACTCTCTTCATCACAATTATTTTCAACAAAGTTTACCTCAAATGTTTGATCTCTTATCATTACACAAGTCTCAAAGTAGTTACTTGGCTGATTATTTATGGGTAAAAAAGTCTTAATAACCAAAGAATCAGTAATTTACATTATCGAAGGGAGTACTCTCGTGTATATATACATGTATTCTTATTTTATTTCGAGATGGACTATAGTTGGTTTTATGGTAAGATGTTATATCAAAGGGAGAACTCTCGTGTATATATTTATTTATTTGACTTTGAGTTCAAATTATATAAGAAATTTTGGAGATTTATAGGTAGGCGCTATCAAGCCGAAATTGTATTATAATTGAGTGGGAAATTATTTATGGATTGATGAGTCATGTTAAGAACAGTTTGGATACATATCAGGGCAGAACTATATTGCAGAGGAGATGCTACCGAAAATTTAAATAAATCTTGATGATTATCTGAACTATCTGAGAAATTTTAATTATTACTGATGATTAAGTGAAAATTAAGATTAATTCATGTGATTGAAAAATCAGGACCGTTACATCTCTCCCATATTGTTTTTGAAGAGCTCCAGGTTGGCCCTAGCCATTTCATCTACATGCAGATATTTGCCAACGGGCTTGACTTCAACGAAGAACTTCCTAACTTGTTGATCCACTGGGGAGCGATAGGAACAGAGAATGATGCGTGGAATTACACTGATGTCTACAACCTGAGCCAGAACCCTCGCCTCATCTACTTGCTCTTTGGTGAGGAAATTTTTGCTGACCTTGAAGTACTCCCCGAACTTGAAGATAGTCACTTGAATTGTAGTTGGGAACTAGCATTGGTAGAGTAAGAAGCCCAACAGTCTAACTCAGAAATATGTAGGGAGAGAGAGGAGATAAAAACTTGATGGAAGAGTTTTTAACTAATTGGAAGAGATGGTGCAGAGACCGGAGTTCAAAGGAGCGAGAACACAGTCAATTTGCAGGTCAGAACAGTGGCCGGCCGACTGCCCGGTCGACCAGCGTGCACAACGTGCACAGGTGCTGCTCGGTCGATTGCTCGGTCGACCGTAGTAAGGAGAACGGTCGACTAGCATGCCTAACTCTCTGTTGGGCTCGTTCGACCGACCGGTCGGCCGAAGTGATGGGTCAGTCGACCATCCGATCTACCGACAGATGGATGCTTCTCCTGTTCGATTTCAGACTTCATTTCTAAATTGGCGTTGAATCCAATTGAGGTTTCCTAAAACCCTATAACTCTCTGACTATAAATAAAAGGATAGAGCCTACATGAATTATATGCAAGGAAAAAACTTGTAGTTGATTGTTGAATCAATAAATCTCTCTTTCTCTTACCCCGAGGATATTGACAAATTGTCGAAACTCGTTAAATATTGTGTTTGACTTTCTCTCTTGTATATTGTTCTTGTATTTTGGATACTAGGCGCGCGCACTTCCCTGTACTTGTTGATGACGTTCAGGTCTTCAAACCATGGGTTGATATGGCCCGCAAAGTTTGAGTAGCTGATGAGGCCTTCCTTGATCCTCATGTCAATGCAAAAGGGGTTGGGGAAGTGGACAAGAAATTTACCTTTCCCAGCCCCGATGATCTTCCAATCCCACTGGAGCTCTAAGAAATGAGCGGCCAACCTCATCTTAAAATCACCGATCTCTGGTTCACCATGGATGTGAGAAGAGCGCAAAATTTTGAAGCGTTGTGACCCTGTATGATCTTGAAGCAGGGAGTCGGCCTCAATTTCTTGGGGCCTTGTCAAAGATCTGCAGTCTTTGATTTTGTGGTCGGAGCATTTGCAGTGAAAGCAAACGAAACCCGCAAGATTGCATTTAGTCGCCAGATGATTCATTCTGCCACATTTGAAGCAGGATCTTTGAGGTACAAGGTTTGGAAGGGGAACATTCAACCCTCGAATCCTTCTTCTGTTAACCACTAGGGTATAGATCTCTTCTTCAACGATCTTGGGGGGGTGACTGACTCTTCAGTTGCTTGTATATAAGGGGGGAAATTGGGGAAGAATTTACGAGTGCTGATTTCAGAGGGCAGGGTGGAAAGTAGGGGTGCCACCGGATGCAGATTATTCGTGGATATCTGCATCCGAATCTGCCTCCCATCTGGATACAAATATCATTTTTTCATATCCATCAATATCGTATCCGTATCCGTATCCGAAAATTAGATGAGAATACGGATATGATAAAAGCAATATCCTATTCGTATCCGATCCGATACCCGAATGTTAAGTCCTTGATAATAATATCCTATGGAAGAGATTATTCTTCAATGGAATAAGACATTAAATTTTGATATTTTGAGTTGGTGAAAAAGTAATAAATTGAAAGTATTCCTTTCTTACAAGAGTAGCACGAGATATTTTGAGTATTTCAGCATCAACCGTGGCATCCGAATCGGCATTTAGCACCAGAGGTCGTGCAATCCATTACTATAGAAGCAGAATGACAATGGATACGGTGGAGGTATTGATAGTACACAGTAATATTCATAGTATGTATCACATCTAATATTGTGGCAGATAAGATAAAAATAATATAAGTATATTCGTTTAATATATTTTTTAATTTTTTCATTTTTATAATATCCAGTTAGTATCCACAACAGATCTGTCAATATCCGATCCATATCCGATATCCGATTTTGGTCCATGCGGATATCATTTTTTTACATCCGTCAATATTTGTATCCGTATCGGTATTCAAAATTAGGTGTGAATACAGATATAATAAAGACAATATAGTCAAACCGGAGTGGAAAGACAATTTGAAGGAAGAGAAAAGGCTACGGCTAGAGGGTTTAGGTGGCGGCTGATTATTGGTGGAGAATTGAGTTTTGGGAGGACCTGTGAAAAAGTGTGGAGATTTGGTGGTGGTCTCACGTGGAGAGGGGGAGACGGATTTGGTCATGGTGACATTATTACCAGGGCCAAAAGTAACTCCCCCCCCCCTCCGCGCGCGCGCGCACACGCACAAAAATAAAAAAAAAAAAAATAAAACCATTTTTTGTGGCGAATCTCAACCAAAAGTTGTCTTGTGGTTCTATAGCTTTTTTGTGTGCGTGTGGGTTAATACAGAAAAGCCAGTATGATTGCAGGTCCGGTTCATGTGTGTGAGTCACACACACATACAATAAGAGAGCCAATCCCGTATTGACACGTGCATTGAAATTCTTATAATATCTTATAATATATGTGTGAGGTCCACACACATAACATATTATAAGAGAATCAATCTACGTATCAACGCATGATTGATTCTCTTGTTGTACGTGTGTGTGGCTCACATACATGAACCGAACCCTATGATTGCTATCTTGCAGACATTAGGCAAAAGTTCAAGAGGATGTTTTCTTTCACCCACTTGGAGAATTTTTATTGGAGTTGGTCTATTGAAAGTTGAAGCTCTCCCCTTTTCTTCTCTCTTTTGGTTTGGCTATTGGATTATCATGTTCCCTGTACTAATAATTATGGAAGCAATTTTTAATGTTTTTCTCATTTCCTTACAAATCTAGCAGACAATGGATCTGTTTATTTTATGATTTTATCTTTGTATCTGTGGAATCTTTTGAGTGCCGCACCACAATCAGTACCTAAAGCTGAGAATGACACTTTATATAGCTATTGTAAGGCAATAAGAAGATTTATTGGAATTCAAAGAAACTATTTTTGTTTTTTGTGACAATAAAAAGTAGTCGACAGATTATACCAATCTTATGTCCCAGAGTGATACTTTAACTCTAAGTTTATAGTCCCGAACACGAGATGTTGGTAACTATAGGTAAATGGGAAGAGACGGGGAAGGAGAAATTTTCTCCTTTTCTTTATCTCTCTCTCAACCTAGAGGTAAGAGTCTGATCAGGATTATTTGATTCACATGTAGACACTAATCTAGACAAGTCGCGACGTAGCAACAAGATTACTACATTGTAATTTGGCATCACAAGTTCAAGACAAGAAAATAACCATATGTTATACATGTTAGGATAAGATTCTGCATGAGAATTTTGGTCAACCAGAGGGAAGGGGGAGGTTGTTTGAGGTCAGTGGTCTCTTGTTTTAGGCAATAGGATCACCATTGGACAACCCAAATACATGATTATGAAAATGGTTAGGCTAGGGTTAGGTGTGGCCAAGGCTAGGGGTGCGAACTGGGCCAACCCGGCCCACCAACCCGCACCGAACCGTCCCGTGCGGGCTCGAGTGACCCGGGAAGTGCAGGGTGGGGCAAATGCGGCCAACGGACCGGGCGGGCCAGGGTGCACCCGAGCCTGGGTATCGGCACGGCCTGACCGAGCCCCTTGCTCCCCCACCTCCGCGCCCAAAATTGCCCACCTCCGCCCACCTCCGCCTCCAAAATTGCCACCTCTGCCCACCTCCTCCTCCGTCACCACCACCTCTACCTTCGATTTTTTTTTTTAAATTATAAAAAAGTTTGCTTTTGCTAGTATTTGAACTCATGACTTCTAATGTCCAGCCTAAAAGCCCAAATCACAATGTCAAATTGGGCAACTTGAAAAATAGAAACCCAAATATATTTATCATTTTTTTAATAGAAAGCGGGCTGACCCGGCCCGACCCGGGTCTGGCCCGACCCAGACCAGCCAGGAACGCGGGCCGGCAAATTTTCTCGGGCAGGTCCAGGCTTGATCCGGTGGGTAAGGAACAGGGCCAGACTAAACCCAGCCCGTTCACACCCCTAGCCAAGCCTAACCAACCAACAAGACAACATTTGTGTGCAGATCCATTCAGCCCAAGGAGACAAGATGGTCCCATATGGACCCAACCCAAAGTACAAGGGGAGAACCAAAGGATCCACTCAACTTTTAGTTTGAAGTGAACCATCTTGTCTGCCATGAAGACAAAAAAACGAAGGATACACACGCACACACACCCAGTAGTAGAAGAAAGGAGCCAAAGCAAACATCCAATTCCCACCGACTAGGGCCCACAACACACCGGCAAAATGCACTCAACGGCTCAATGCTTGCATGAATGAGACCTCATTCTATGTCCATCTTTGGCAAATGCACGATAACATCATATCCTCTTTCTGTCTAGAAAAGGAATTTGAGATAGGGGAATATAAGATATACAATAAAAGTTAGGTTATGTGATAGAAAAAGAAAAGAAAAGATTTTCTTAGCGACCAAGTGCCAAATCTCCTATGATCTTATCTTTTAATGTTCAGAAGAAAAAAGAAAGTTCTCATACTTTTTGATGGAAAAAAATGATTATTAGAAAAAAAAAAAAGTTGTGCAGATGATGGAGATATTAGATATGTTTGTACATGTAACATTATTCATCGCCAAAGCTTCTCCAGTACAAGTTCTTTTCTTATCTTTTTTTTTGTTTGTTTTCTTGAGTTAAATGGTGGTGAAAAAGTCCCCCTGTTTTCATTGTTTTCATTAATAAGTGGTGAACTAAACAATTGTTTCCACTTGCAAAATTGCGAGTGTTATAAGTTTTTTTAACTTTCCCATTTTTTTGTTGGCCAAGCTTGCAAATTACAAAGACAATTTGCAATATCACGTGGGCTCACATCTCTCACTTACAAGTGGGTTGCAAAACTCACTTCTATTTGCAAAATATGATTATTTAATTTGTTAAATAATTTAAATTAGTTTAATAATTTTAATAATATTTTATTAATATTACTGTAATACTATATGAATACTTTATTAGTATTCTTAATACTTTATTAGTTACACTAATATTTTAGAATTTTTTAGTAATATTTAATTAATATTTTATTAGTTTTAATATTTTTTATTTTGAAGTTTATTTATTTTATTAATTGTATTAATATTTATTATAATAAATATTTTATTAATTTTGTTAATATTTTATACCAAATTTCTTAATATTTTATTAATATGTTAATATTTTATTAATATATATGTTATAATATAAATTTCTATATATTTAATTTTATTAATTTGTTAAATAAATAATTACTTTATTAATGTTATAATATATTCTATTAGCATATTAATATTATAATAATATTGTATAGTCCGTTTTATTAGTTTTCTTAATATTTTGTTAATATCTAAATTTTATTAGTATTCTTGAAATTTCTTAAAATTTTATAATTATTTTAGTTAATTATTATTTTATTAATATAATTATTATTAATAACAAATTAAAAGTACTAACGTTTTTTCCCAAATTTATTCTTATATTTTATTCAATTATAGATTTAATTTATCAATATTTGTAATTTTTAAATCACTGTTAAAGTTAAATTTGTGGTCCACTTTTCCATTTACACTTTTATATTACCAACCAACCAGCATAAAACATAATATACTTTCCCACTTACACTTTCACATTACCAACTAAATACTATAAAGCACAATATATTTTTCCTATTACAGTTCAATTTTCTCATTCTCATTTTACGACTTACGACTTGAACCCACTTGCAACAAAACAAACATGCCTGGAGTATAAAGAGAACAAGAGGTCTGGAAGTTAACTCCTACCACTCACACTGGCTGCAACCTATTCTCAATAAAATAAGTTATTATTTATCTAATGAAGTTTTCAATTAAGTTCTTTTACAATTGCATAAATTCCTTTTAGATAAGTGTATGGGCTTGACTTCATTTGACGTTTATGGTGGTCACAAATTGCTTGCTCTTTTTTTTGCACCACTTGCATGAGTGAGAGACGGTCGGTGAATTTCCTTTTAACTTGCAATGCCAAAGTGCCATGACCCACAACTCCCTCAAAACTTGAAAACTACTTTATCACACTTTTATAAGGAAAAATCTCTGCAGCTTCTTCCTCTTCTTTCTTCTGTGTCCTCTAAATTTCTCTGATTCCTTGGAAATTCCCTGTTCTGCAAACCCGTGAGAAGTGAATCGAATATTTTGCGTCCTTTGCGAGAAATGAAAGTGCACATGCCAGAAGATTAGTCTCGATGAGTGCAGAGGGATCAATGAAGGCTATGCCAATGCTAATAATAATTTGTTTCACCCGACATGCATATGTCGGTGTATGTTTGCTGATCGAAAGACCAGCCTTGATAACAAGTTCAGTTTAGGTTTATAGGATCCTGTTTCACATATCTTCATCTTCGAGAGAGATACGCGTATAAAATAAAAATATATCAGTTCGAATATGTAACACAATCTAGGCAAGGATGTGTACTGCAGTATGAGGGGACCATTGTAAGCTTTCATCAGTGATTCACAGTTGTCATCAGTGACAACTTTGATGTACTTCACCAAATCAACTTGGTGTAAAATTCCGTGTTAATCAGCAAAGCTAGCACAACAAGGGAGAAAGATCGAGAGAGAGAGAGGGAGAGAGAGAGGGAGCAATGGAAGAAGGTAGTGATCGGAGACGAGTAGTCAACTGCATCATACGCTTAGCACCCCGTTCCCAGGATACGTACCTAGATACGTTCCTAAATTCTTTGACCGTTTTGTTTCAATTTTATTCTAGTATTTGTATTTAAGTTGTAATTGCTTATGTTATTATGCATCGAATTTGGGTTCTCAGACCTAGAGTCAGCCCTGACCCGGACCGGGAACCCAGTACCAGCCGATAGCCCGATTTGACCTTTCTGGTAGTCCGATTTGACCGATTTCAGTTTTAGACACTGTTTTCTAATATTTTAGATTTTTCATGATTTTCTAGAATTTTTCAGAATTTTTCTGCAAAATCTCCAAAACTGGTGTCGGTAGGCATCGCTGACTAATTCCCAGATTTTTAGTTTTCAAACGAGATTGAATTTTCAAAAACAGCTTCCATAACTTCTTAGAATTTCATTTTCTATCTAAAAACATTTTTTGAGATTATTCTAAATTTATCAAAATTCCACCGATTCTGGTGTTGGCCGGTATCGCCGGAAAATTCTAAGATTTTTAATTTGAAAAGTACATTGAATTTCTTAAATCCGATTACACTGATCATATTAAAATAATATTTGCTATTTTTGAGAATTTTTCGGAACGTTTCTGAAACAGTCAAATTTTCGCCTTATTAAAATAATAATATTATTTTCCTTCTCCATTCTTTACTTTATACTCTCAAAATATTCTAATAATTATATTATTTTATAATAAATTTATTTATAAATTTTTCTTATTTTTTTCCATTTTTCTTTTTCCCTTTTCTTCTTTTTTTTCTTTTTTTTCTTTTCTCTTTCTCCTCCATGCCCTGCACCCCAACCACCCCACTGCCGACCACTCCCTTCCAGCAGCCTGCTGCAAGCACAGCAGCAAGCAACCCCATCCCACCCCCATTTCTCTTCCATTCCTTCCCTCTCTTTCTTCTCCTTTTAATTTCTTTCCTTCTTCCCTTTTTCCTTCTTCATCTTCTTCCTTTCATTTCTCCACCAACAACCAACCTCCACCCACTCAACCGCCGCCTCCACCATTACCACCACTGCACCGCCACCGCCGCCGCCGCCGCCGCCGCCTAGGCCGGAGCCGCCGTCCCCCACACCCCCCTCTCCACTCCACCACCTCCTTTACCTTCAATCACCAACCCAACTCCTCTAATTTCAACAAAAACCCATCACTTCCCTTTCACTTTTTCTCCAAAATTCACCATCATCTTCATCAATTCCACAACTCCCACTACCCCATCATTACCTCTTCCTCCTCCTCTAACTCCCCAACACCACCAATCACCACCACCACCACCACCACCAACCACAATCACCACCTCCACCAACAACAACCCAACCACACAACACCAACTCCACCTCCCTCCTCCCCCCCAGACCCGCGCGCCGCCTCCCTCCCCCGGCAGCGCCGCCGCCGCCTGGCCGCCGTCGGCCACCCCTCCTCCTCCATTTCTTTTCCTTCTTTTCTTCTTTCTTTCTTTCCCTTCTTTTCTCTTTCTTTCCCTAAATAAACCAACTTTTCCCACTTCCCTAAAATACCCTCCATCCCTCTCTCAAATTACTTCCCGATATTTACAACCCTACCCTTCCCCATTTAATTCATAACCCTTTTCTAAAATAACCCTATTTTCTCTCTCTTTCTCTCTCTCTCCATCCTACAACTCTCTCTCTCCTCTCTCTCTCTCCTCTCTCACTCCCTCTCCAATATATATATATTTATATTTATATATTTTAATATATAACTATGAGCTAGTGGATTGCTTGTATGGCTCGTGGGTTTCTCAGATTTTTAAACCCGGTATTTCATCCCGGTATTAGACGAGTACATTTCTTACTTTATTACCATCATTTCATGTTTAAATTATTATCTTACTTTTAATACACGATGTCTCTTTATGCAAGTTAGTATATAATATATAAATAATTATCATGTTTTATAAATAGTTACCAGCCTTTATTATACCTTGTCAAACCGGTATTATACCAGGTATGCCTAGATCTGCTCCCGCTTTACCTAGCTTCACATAGCTAATTAAAAGATAAACTTATTAGTATAAAAATGGTAGTGAAGAGTTTGATATGCTTATGCTGTTCTCCTGTACCATATGATGCGACCGGTTGATACCTAATATTTGATGTTGTGACTCTCACCGACATATTAGTTACCTGACCATGACATATATACACCTGATACTTGGCCTGCTATATTTGACCGATAATATCGGACACCGGTACTTGCCGTGCTATATTTGACATATGATACCCGACACTGGTACTTGTCATGCTATACTTATTATTTGATATCTGATACCGGTACTTGACATGCTATGCTTATTACTTGATATTTGACACCGGTACTTGACATGCTATACTCATCGCCTGCTACCTGACACCTAATATAATAATACTTGACACTTGACATGCTATCACCTGGTACTGGTACACTTGACCTGATATTGTGGCACCTGTATTATTTTACACATTCATGACTATTACTTTTACGGGGACTTGGCAGGATTATTATACTGTTACCAGATGTTTGATACTCCTGAACTCCTGTACTCCTGAACTCCTGAACTCCTGAACTCTTGTACTCCTGAACCCCTAAAAAAGGGTGACTCCTGATATTATACTCCTGATATTATACTCCTGTTAATTCTCATAGTTGGATAGTCATGGTTATATTGTATACACTTATGGATATTATCTTTGGGCAATTCATATATATAATAAAAATACTCAACTTACACTGGGGTGGGGGAAACTGATAGAAACCGGTATGATGTCATATTTATAATGGTGATATTTCTGAAGTGTCGTGTGGGGCGCGTAATGATAAGTCCTCGGAAGTAGTAGCCTGAATCTGAAGTGTCGTGTGGGGCGCGTAATGATAAGTTCCCAGAAGCAGTAGCCTGTACTCCTGAGCTAGTCACGGGCAGAGACGGGACCCACTATAAATATAAGCCATCATATTTATCAGTTTTCAAATAATAACTCGTCTTATTCATAAGTGGATGTATGTGTGCCGGTAGCACATACAAAAGCATATGAATTAGATGAATAATATAAGACAACCAAACAGTAATAAGGTTAGGAATGTGTGATATTTGGTCTCTCCTTTGTTCGGGTCCTGGTACTCACATATCAGACCCGGGTAAGTTCTACAGAGTGCGAACTCTAGTATGGACTATCGGTGATGTGAGGCGCTGGTAGGGAGGCGATTGAAATATCAAACGGTACTGATTATTATTATTGGATAAATTAAAATGCAACACCTTTATATTCCAATTATAGTATTATGCCCTAAGTTAACACTTTGCTATATGACATATGATGATTACTCTAGACACACTATAGTTCTGTTACTCTTAGGGCAACTCAAGTTATATAAACTCAGACGATGGCGACATGAGAAATATGATATATAGATGAGGGTTTTCTTATTTGGATTATCCCCTTGACGTATCAGTTCCGTGAATCCATAAATCTGAGCTTGTACAACTAGTTTTGTCCATACGTATTTTTATCACATCTTTAACTTGTTTACCGCATGTACCTATGCTCTTTATACTGCCTTCTATGTATGTTTTCAGTTTCACATTCATCGATATACATGATTTACTGTCATTCTTTTAATTTACCTTATGTTATTTGTTATTACTTGTACCTGCATATTTAGACCACATCACTTGATCATGCACACGTATACCTATTATGCACGCCATTTGGCTTTATATATGTACTCGCAGGGTTGCGTCTGACAACCCTGGATTCTCATGTCCAGATTCTAGTGCCCAAACTATGGTGGCTTGGCTGTAACTGATCAGAGTGCGCAGCAGATCCTCCCGTGGTGATCAGAGTGCAGCAGAAGCTTGGACGCCACCACAACTCTTCCTTCTAGCTCTTCTCCTGCTAGGCTCTCGAGGTCCCTCTTGCTGTATCGTGAGCACCTCTCAGCTTTGTATATCTCTTCATGTATTGTACTCTTGTATTTTCTAGTGATGTAATATTCCTGTAATATTGTATCACTCTTTGTGATAACCATGTACTTGTACTTTTCTGTTGGAATGTATGTTACCACTGTGTTTCCGCACTCTGTTTCTTGCATGTACTAATGTTTAGCGTAATACATGTATCTCTGACCTGCGTATATACGTCGCAGTGACGTCTCCGTACCCACCGGATCGGGGCGTCACAGGGTGGTATCAGAGCCTAGGTTCTAACATCCTCAGTACAACCAGTTGGCAGATTAATGATGTATTAATCTGTAGCTGGAGAGCATGAGTCTTGAATATACATTCCAATCGCAAGGTGTTATCTTTTTCTTCCTCGTAATCTTTTCCTTGGATCCTGAGACCCTTCTATCTTTTTCTTTCAGCTTCTTCCCGTCATCTGTGTCCTGAATTGGTAATCTCCCTTATCGTTTTCACTTTATCATAATATCATTGTTGACTCTAGTCTCTTCCGTGTTTAGCTCCCTCCTTATAGAAATTTCGAGGACGAAATTTTTGTTAGGTGGGTAGATTGTAGCACCCCGTTCCCTGGATACGTACCTAGATACGTATCCTGAATTCTTTGACCGTTTTATTTCAATTTTATTCTAGTATTTGTATTTAAGTTGTGATTGCTTATGTTATTATGTATCGAATCTGGGTTCTCAGGCCTAGAGTCAGCCCTGACCTGGACTGGGAACCCAGTACCAGCCGATAGCCCGATTTGACCTTTCTAATAGTTCGATTTGACCGATTTCAGTTTCAGACACTGTTTTCTAATATTTTAGATTTTCATGATTTTCTGAAATTTTTCAGAATTTTTCTGCAAAATCTCAAAAACCGGTGTCGGTCGACATCGCTAACTGATTCCCAGATTTTTAGTTTTCAAACGGGATTGAATTTTTTAAAAAACGGCTTTCACATTACTTCTTAGAATTTCATTTTCTATCTAAAACATTTTTTGAGATTTTTCTAAATTTATCAAAATTTCACCGATTTTCGTGTCGGCCGGTATCGCCAGAAAATTTCAAGATTTTTAATTTGAAAAGTACATTGAATTTCTCAAATTTATTTCACTGATCATCTTAAAATAATATTTGCTATTTTTGAGAATTTTTCGGAACGTTTCTGAAACAGTCAAATTTTTGCCTTATTAAAATAATAATATTATTTTCCGATCTTTCCTTTTCTTGCTTTTTCCGTCTCCACTCCTTTACTTTATACTCCCAAAATATTTTAATAATTATATTATTTTATAATAATTTTATTTATAAATTTTTCTTATTTTTTCCCCTTTTCCTTTTTCCCTTTTCTTCTTTTTTTTTTTTTTCTTCTTTTCTCTTTCGCCTCCATGCCCTGCACCCCAACCACCCCACTGCCGACCACTCCCTTGCAGCAGCCTGCTGTAAGCACAGTAGTAAGCAACCCCATTCCCCCCATTTCTCTTCCATTCCTTCCCTCTCTTTCTTCTCCTTTTAATTTCTTTCCTTCTTCCCTTTTTCCTTCTTCATCTTCTTCCTTTCATTTCTCTGCCAACAACCAACCTCCACCCACTCAACCGCCGCCTCCACCATTACCACCGTCGCACCACCACAGCCAGCGCCGCCCTTTAGGCCGGCCCCCCTTCCCCCACACCCCCTTCTCACTCCACCACCTCCTTTACCTTCAATCACCAACCCAACTCCTCTAATTTCAACAAAACCCCATCACTTCCCTTCCACTTCTTCTCCAAAATTCACCATCATCTTCATCAATTCCACCACTCCCACCAGCCCATCATCACCTCCTCGTCCTCCTCTAACTCCCCAACACCACCAATCACCACCACCACCACCACAACCACCACCACCACCAACCACCATCATCACCTCCACCAACAACAACCCAACCACACAACACCAACTCCACCTCCCTCCTCCCCCCCCAGACTTGCGCCCCGCCTCCCCTCCCCCGGCGGCGCCGCCGCCGCCTGGCCGCCGGCGGTGCCGACGGCCAGCCCCTCCTCCTCCATTCCTTTTCCTTCTTTCTTTCTTCTTTTCTTTCTTTCTTTCTTTTCTCTTTCTTTCCCTAAATAAACCAACTTTTCCCACTTCCCTAAAATACCCTCCATCTCTCCCTCAAATTACTTCCCTATATTTACAACCTACCCCTCCCCATTTAATTCATAACCCTTTTCTAAAAATAACCCTATTTTTTCTCTCTCTCTCTCCTTCCTACAACTCTCTCTCTCTCCCCCCTCTCTCTCCTCTCTCACTCCCTCTCCAATATTTATATATATATATATATATTTATATTTATATATTTTAATATATAACTATGGGCTAGTGGATTGCTTGTACGGTTCGCGGGTTTCTCGGATATTTAACCCGGTATTTCATCCCGGTATTAGGCGAGTACATTTCTTGCTTTATTACCATCATTTCATGTTTAAATTATTATCTTACTTTTAATATACGATGTCTCTTTATGCAAGTTAGTATATGTTATATAAATAATTATCATGTTTTATAAATAGCTGCCGGCCTTTATTATACCTTGTCAAACCGGTATTATACCAGGTATGCCTAGATCTGCTCCCGCTTTACCTGGCTTCGCATAGCTAATTTAAAGATAAATTTATTAGTATAAAAATTGTAGTGAAGAGTTTGATATGCTTATGCCGTTCTCCTGTACCATATGATGCGACCGGTTGATACTTGATATTTGATGTTGTGACTCTCACCGACATATTAGTTACCTGACCCTGACATATATACACCTGATACTTGGCCTGCTATATTTGACAGATAATATCTGACACCGGTACTTGCCATGCTATATTTGACATATGATACCCGACATCGGTACTTACAATGCTATACTTATTATTGATATCTGATACCGGCACTTGCCATTCTATGCTTATTACTTGATATCTGACATTGGTACTTGACATGCTATACTTATCGCCTGCTACCTGACACCTGATATAATAACACTTGACACTTGACATGCTATCACCTGGTATTGGTACACTTGACCTGATATTGTGGCACCTGTATTATTTTACACATTCATGACTATTACTTTTATGGGGACTTGGCATGATTATTATACTGTTACCAGATGTTTGGTACTCCTGAACTCCTGAACTCCTGTACTCCTAAACTCTTGTACTCCTGAACCCTTGAAAAAAGGTGACTCCTGATATTATACTCCTGAAATTATACTCCTGTTAATTCCCGTAGTTAGATAATCATGGTTATACTGTATACACTTGTGGATATTATCTTTGGGTAATTCATATATATAATAAAAAAAACTCAACTTACACTGGGGTGGGGGAACTGATAGAAACCGGTATGATATCATATTTATAATGGTGATATTTCTAAAGTGTCGTGTGGGGGCGCATAATGATAAGTCCCCGGAAGCAGTAGCCTGAATCTGAAGTGTCGTGTAGGACTGTGTATGATAAGTCTTCGGAAGCAGTAGCTGTTGGCCCAAAAGGTTACACTCTCCATTTGTTTTAGTTTTGATGATAACAAAACACATAGAAGCTATATGGTACTAATAAGTTGCTTAGAATGAGTTTCAGGTTAGTACTATTCATGATGGTCCTTCTAAACTATTGCAAGAAATTATGATGATTAAAGGCAAATGGCGAAAGAGGACGGTTTCATAGAAGAGAAGGCTTTAGCTTGGTGTAACGCGGCTCAGAGACTTCATTTCCCTGTTTTATATTTTTTTTTAGTGTGTTAAAGAATAGTGAATAGGTTTGAAGCTCAAAAATCCCCACACACAAGATTTTGTGTACATGATTTTTTCTAAAAATTTCTCCTATATACAAAATAGTTTTAAACATATTTTATTACTTCAAACTCTATTTTGTATAGTATACCTAGTCTTGATCTAAACTACTTTGAAAAGTTTCAAGATCTTCAAAAGTATTTTCAAATAATCTATTTTTGGCCTGCTGCGGTCGACCGGGCGGTCGACCGGCTCTGTTTCAGGTCAGAACGGTCGACCGGCCGGTCGACCGGGATTTTGACCGTTTGGTGCGTGCATGTGTGCACGTCTACCGGTCGACCGGGCGGTCGACCGGACCCCATGTCGGTCGACCGACCTTCGGCCGACTGAAAGTTCCCTAGTCTCTGTTTGTTTCGGTCGACCGGGCGGTCGACCGTGGGCTGGCAACGGCTAAATTTTTTGAAAACCCGGTGGACCGGCCGGTCGACCGAGAGCTTGATTTCAGCCTAACGGCTACTTTATTTAACACGTTTTAAAACGTGTGTTTTCTCTCTAAACGAGTTTAGGGGCTGGTTTTGGGTCAAATATTTTCAAATTACTTATTATATTAGTTTACTCTTTAATCCCTACCTTTATCCTATAAATAGGATGATTAGGGTTGAGGTGATTACAACAATCTTTTGCAAAAAGTATTCAAGTTAAGGCTTTCAAAAGAAGTTTTAGTTCTCTGTTTTTGTGCTCAAAATTCTCTCTCTTTACTGAAGTTTTTGGTTCAAAACTCTCTTCAATTTCATTTTCTTTTTCACTTACAAAGCTTGAGCTTCAATCCTACACATTATTCTCTAGGGTTTTTGTAAGGGAAAAAGGTTTTCAAAAGAGGGTTTGTGGTCTTTTGATCACCAAGATATTCTTGTACTTGTGGCTCCACTACCTCTGGACTAAAGGAATGTGATTGAGGAGTTGGGTACTCCGGTGTGGTTGTAATTCTTTGTGAAAGTTATAGTGGTTGGAAAATCCTTCTGGGTGAAGGCGGGGACGTAGAGCTGGGTGCTCGAATCTTGAAATAAATCTCAGTGTTTGCGATTGGTTTACTTGCTTCATTTACTTGCTTTATATTCATTGCTTTATTTGCTTGCTTTATATTCATTGCCATATTGTCGATCAATACTCATACAATAAGATTGCATTGCGCACCTCAAACTCTTATCTAGAGGATAACGAGGAAGAAGTTCAGAGCCCTTCACGGGGTATTCGGCTTCTAGTCTTGTTTCGGGTGATCGTTGCATCATAACATTTTAATTTGTGCATTGATTAGCATTATCACCTATTCACCCCTCCCCCTCTAAGTGATTTCAATTGGTATCAGAGCAAGGACTCTAGTTTTTGGATTCACATCCTTAGAGAGATCCTAAATTTGCTAATCACTATTTGCATATTTTCATTCATACACTAGTAAAGATGGCCGGTAACATTAAGACCCCTCCCAAATTTGATGAACTCAACTTTCCCATATGAAAAGTTAGGATGACTATTTTTCTATAATCTCTAGGTAGCCTAGTTGCTAAGTCCTTGACCAAACCCTATAGTAGACCCGAAAGTGAGGAGGACACTTGGTCCGAACTCACCTTCAAGGAATTTGATGCTAACTCTAAGGCTCAAAATGCCCTACTTTTAGCTTTGAATGAGGATGATCTAACACAGGTTATCCATTGCAAATCCACCTATGAGATTTGGCAACACTTATTGGTCACTCATGAGGGGACATCACAAGTCAAGAGAGCTAAGATAGATCTCTTGCGTTTCCAATATGAAAGTTTTAAATGCTAGAAGAAGAATTTATTGATGATATGATTACCAACTTTACTAAGATTACCAATGCTCTTTCTTCTCTAGGTGATGATATAAGCAACAACCAAAGGTGCGTAAAGTGATTCGTGCTCTTCCTTCGTCATGGGAAATCAAATCTACCACCTTGAAGGAGTTGAATGACAAAGACGAGATGGAGCTCATAAGTCTTATCGGAAACCTAAAGACTCATGAGATGGAGAAGAAGGCAAGAGAAGAAGCGGTACCTCAAAAGAAAAAGTCCATAGCCTTCAAGTCTTCCTCTACCAACTACGACGATGAAGAAGATGAAGAAGAGGATGAAGAGCTATCTCTCCTTGTAAGAAATGTAAAGAGAATGTACCGCAAGAATAAACTCAACTATAGAAAGCGATGGGAAGGGAAGGAGGAGAAAAGGATCATATGCTACAACTGTCGGAAATCCGGACACATCATGGCCGATTGTCCCGATTTCAAGAAAAAGATGACTTCCTCCTTGAAGCAAAAGAGGCCGGTTGAAAAGAAGATATACAAAGCCACTTGGGATTCGGAAAGTGAATCCGAAGATGAAGTCGACACGGCAAATATGTGTTTCATGGCAAACACACCCAAGGTAACCACTCAACCTCTTGATGATGAAAGTAAAATAAGTAGAGAAATGTTAGTACATACTTTTGTTGAACTCTCTGAAAGTTTTGATGATAAAAAGGTAGAGTGTTCAAAATTAAAAAAGAAAATTTAGATGCTTAAAATCAACTTGCAATTTCTTCAAAAGAAAAGGATGAACTTTTTTCTAATCTTATTTCAACAAAAAGAGAGTTTGATGCTTATAAAGTTGCTTGTAAAGCTAAAATTCTAAAAATTGATGAAAATGAATTATCCTTATTAAAAACTAAGATCAATGATTTTGGAAATGTTTTAAAAGAATGTGCTTTTAACACTAATAAATTAGAAGAAATGTTTTCACAGAAGCATATGCACACTCCACTTGCTAAAAATGATAAAACAACTCATGCTAAAAATTCTCATGCTCATCATGCCAACACATCACATGTCACTCATGTTAAAACTACTCATGCTTACAATTCACATATTCGTAAGCCACATGCTCATTATGCATTTAAATATGAAAAAATTTATAGATGCACTTATTGTGGCCGGAATGGCCATTTGGGCTAAATTTTGCTATGATCATATAAATAGGACAAATAATCTTGTGTGGGTTCGAGACACTAACTCTTTAGGACCCAAGAAAATATGGGTACCAAAATCAAGCTTTAAATTATTTGATGTAGGTACACACCAAGGCTCCAAGACGTAAGGAGCGGTGGTACCTTGATAGTGGTTGTTCAAGGCATATGACATGGGACATCAATAATTTTATAACCCTATAAAGGTACGTTGAAGGTGGCACCGTCACCTTCGGAGATGACTCCAAGGGCATCATCATCGATATAGGTAACATTAAGATTGGTGCATCTCTTTAATAGAAAATGTTGTTCTTGTTGATGGGCTTAAACATAACTTGCTAAGTATAAGTCAACTTTGTGATCGTGGTCTCAAAGTTGTGTTTGATGAATCTTCTTGCAAAATTTTTATTGTAAAACCAATGATTGTATTCTCACTGGATTTCGTGAAAATAATGTCTATATTATTGACATGCTTAATTTGAATTGTTCTACTAAATGCTTGAATGCTTTTGATGAGATTTCATGGCTTTGGCATAGAAGATTAGGACATGCATCTTTTGATCATCTTGCTAGAATTAATTCTAAGGAATTGGTGAAGGGTATTCCTTGCTTGAAGTTTGAAAAAGACCGCATTTGTGGTGCGTGCCAACTTGGGAAACAAACCAAGTCTTCTTTCAAATCAATCAAGGATATCATGTCAACTAGGCCATTAGAATTGATTCACATGGATCTTTTTGGACCAACTAAACTAAAAGCTTAAATGGAAGTAGATATGGATTTGTTTTAGTTGATGATTTTTCTCGTTTCACTTGGGTTTTCTTTTTGGAACACAAAGATTAAATTTTTTCGCATTTTAAGATCTTTCGAAAAAGGGTTGAAAAAGAAAAAGGATTTTCTATTTTAAAATAAGAAGTGATAGAGGTGATGAGTTTGTTAACCAACTCTTCATGACTTATTGTGATGAAAAGAGAATTAAGCATGAAATGTCATGTCCTAGAACTCCACAACAAAATGGAGTAGTAGAAAGGAAGAATAGAACTCTTCAAGAAATGACTAGGACTATGATAAGTGAATATGGTCTCCCTCAATATTTATGGGCCGAGGCCGTAAATACCGCATGCTACATATCAAATCGTATTTATTTGTGTAAAAATACTTTCAAAACCTCTTTTGAAATTTATCATTTAAGAAAACCAAATTTTCATACTTTAAAGTTTTTGGATGCAAGTGTTTTGTTTTGAATACTAAAGATAATTTAGGTAAATTTGATGCTAAGACTTATGAAACAATATTTGTTGGATATTCTAGTACTAGCAAAGCTTATAGAGTATTCAATAAATCTTCTCATACTATTAAAGAATCTATGCATGTTAAATTTGAAGAATCTAATACTATTATTGAGAATGTTGTAGAGATTGACTCATTAGGTGAGGACATAGAGAAATATCCTTGAAGGACTCACCCATTCAAGAAGAAAAGAAAGAACCCATTGGTAATGTTCAAAAGGATGAAGTGAAAAACTCTCAACCACTTTTTAAAGATTGGAGATACGCTACAAATCATCCCAAGGATCTCATCATAGGTGATGTATCTAAAGGGGTAACCACTCGCTCCAAACTCCATGAATTGTGTGGTAATTTTGCATTCATATCTCATTTTGAACCCAAAAACATCCTCGAAGCCGAGGGTGACTCATATTGGTTGCTAGCTATGCAAGAAGTGCTCAATCAATTTGAGCGCAACCAAGTTTGGCACCTTATTCCTAGACCCCACGATAGACCAATAATTGGTACTAAGTGAATTTTTAGGAGCAAGTTGGATGAGTCAGGAAATGTTATTAGGAATAAGACTAGGTTAGTGGCCCAAGGTTACACTCAAGTTGAAGGAATCGACTTTGAGGAGACCTTTGCACCCGTAACACAGCTTGAAGCCATACGGATCACACTAGCTTATGCATCTTTTAAAAATTTTAAGCTTTTTCAAATGGATGTAAAAAGTACATTTTTAAATGGTTTCATTGATGAGGAAGTTTATGTTGAACAACCTCCCGGTTTTGTGGATCATGAACATCCTAATTTTATTTTCAAACTTGATAAAGTATTGTATGGTTTAAAACAAGCTCCAAGAGTTTGGTATGAAAGGCTTTCTAGTTTTTCTTCTTTCAAATAATTTTATTAAAGGCAAAGTAGACACCACTTTATTTACTAAACATGTTGATAGTGACATTCTTATAGTTCAAATATATGTTGATGATATAATCTTTGTTTCTACTAATGAGTTACTTTGTAAGGAGTTTGAACAATGCATGCAACGTGAATTTGAGATGTCATTAATGGGTGAATTGAATTATTTTCTTGGACTCCAAATCAAGCAAATGCGCGATGGGATATTCATATGTCAAGCCAAGTACTCCAAGGAACTCATCAAGAAATTTGGGCTTGAAGACTCAAAAATTTGCAACACTCCCATGGCCACAACCACCAAGCTTGATAAGGATGACCAAGGTAAGTGTGTTGATATTAAGTTGTATAGAAGCATGATTGGTAGTTTGTTATATTTAACGGCTAGTAGGCCGGATAACATGTTTAGTGTGTGTCTTTGTGCTAGATTCCAGTCGTGTCCCAAAGAATCTCATTTAATTGCGGTAAAACGCATTATTCATTATATTAAGGGCACTATTGGAATGGGTCTTTGGTATCCGAAAACCAGAGATTTCTTAATGACGAGTTTTTTCGGATGCCGACTATGCGGGTTGTAGAGTGGATAGGAAGAGTACTAGTAGAACATGTCAATTTCTTGGTAATTGTCTTGTTTCATGGTCTTCTAAGAAATAAAATTCGGTAGCCCTATCAACCGCCGAGGCGGAGTATGTTGCGGCAGGGGCTTGTTGTGCACAAGTCCTTTGGATGAAACATACTCTCCTTGATTATGATTTACATTATGACCATATAAAAATATTTTGTGATAATACTAATACTATACATATGACTAAGAATGCAAATCAACATAGTAAGACCAAGCACATTGAGATTAAATATCACTTTCTTAGAGATCATTTTGAGAAAGGTGATATTGAGATTGATTATGTTTCTTCTGATTTGCAACTTGCCGATATTTTCACTAAACCACTTGATTATAATAGATTTTCTATTATATGTGGTGAACTTAATGTTTGTGTTGTTGAATAAGAAAGTTTTCTTGCTAATATATCCCTTTTTGATGTATGACAAAAAAGGGGAGAAATATGTGTTATTGAATTTGGTGTTTTATTGATGCTTTCGTTTTATTGATGGTGTTTTATTGTTATCGCATGAAAACTTGTTTTATACTTGTTTAATATAGCATCATTTGAGGGGGAGTTTTTACCTCTCTTTTATATCTTGTGTTATAACCTATATGTTTTGTCATCATCAAAAAGGGGGAGATTGTTGGCCCAAAAGGTTACACTCTCCATTTGTTTAAGTTTTGATGATAACAAAACACATAGAAGCTATATGGTACTAATAAGTTGCTTAGAATGAGTTTCAGGTTAGTACTATTCATGATGGTCCTTCTAAACTATTGCAAGGAATTATGATGATTAAAGGCAAATGGCGAAAGAGGACGATTTTATAGAAGAGAAGGCTCTAGTTTGGTGTAACGCGGCTCAGAGACTTCATTTCCCTGTTTTTATATTTTTTAGTGTGTTAAAGAATAGTGAATGGGTTTGAAGCTCAAAAATCCCCACACACAAGATTTTGTTCACATGATTTTTCTAAAATTTCTCCTATATACAAAATAGTTTTAAACATATATTATTACTTACAAACTCTATTTTGTATAGTATACCTAGTCTTGATCTAAACTACTTTGAAAAGTTTTAAGATCTTCAAAAGTATTTTCAAATAATCTATTTTTGGCCTGCGCGGTCGACCGGGCGGTCGACCGGCTCTTTTTCAGGTCAGAACGGTTGACCGGCCGGTCGACCGGGATTCTGACCGTTTGGGTGCGTGCATGTGTGCACGTCTACCGGTCGACCGGGCGGTCGACCGGACCCCATGTCGTTCAACCGACCTTCGGCCGACTGAAAGTTCCCTAGTCTCTGTTTGTTTCGGTCGACCGGGCGGTCGACCGTGGGCTGACAACAGCTAAATTTTTTGAAAACCCGGTCGACCGGTCGACCGGCCGATCGACCGAGAGCTTGATTTCAGCCTAACGACTACTTTATTTAACACGTTTTAAAACGTGTGTTTTCTCTCTAAACGAGTTTAGGGGCTGGTTTTGGGTCAAATATTTTCAAATTACTTATTATATTAGTTTACTCTTTAATCCCTACTTTTATCCTATAAATAGGGATGATTAGGGTTGAGGTGATTACAACAATCTTTGGTAAAAAATATTCAAGTTTAAGGCTTTCAAAAGAAGTTTTAGTTATCTGTTTTTGTGCTCAAAATTCTTTCTCTTTACTGAAGTTTTTGGTTCAAAACTCTCTTCAATTTCATTTTCTTTTTCACTTACAAAACTTGAGCTTCAATCCTACACATTATTCTCTAGGGTTTTTGTCAGGGAAAAAGGTTTTCAAAAGAGGGTTTGTGGTCTTTTGATCACCAAGATATTCTTGTACTTGTGGCTCCACTACCTCTGGACTAGAGGAGTGTGATTGAGGAGTTGGGTACTCCGGTGTGGTTGTAATTCTTTGTGAAAATTATAATGGTTGGAAAATCCTTCTAGGTGAAGGCGGGGACGTAGAGTTGGGTGCTCGAACCTCGAAACAAATCTCAGTATTTGCGATTGGTTTACTTACTTCATTTACTTGCTTATATTCATTGCTTTATTTGCTTGCTTCATATTCATTGTCATATTGTCGATCAATACTCATACAACAAGATTGCATTGTGTACCTCAAACTCTTATCTAGAGGAATCACGAGGAAGGAGTTCAGAGCCCTTCACGGGGTATTCGGCTTCTAGTCTTGTTTCGGGTGATCGTTGCATCATAACATTTTAATTTGTGTATTGATTAGCATTATCACCTATTCACCCCCCTCTAGGTGATTTCAGTAGCCTGTACTCCTGAGCTAGTCCCGGGCAGAGACGGGACCCACTATAAATATAAGCCATCAGATTTATCAGTTTCTAAATAATAACTCGTCTTATTCATAAATGGATGTATGTGTACCGGTAGCATATACAAAAGCATATGAATCGGATGAATAATCTAAGATAACCAAACAGTAATAAGGTTAGGAACGTGTGATATTTAGTCTCTCTTTTGTTCGGGTCCTGGTACTCACATATCAGACCCGGGTAAGTTCTACAGAGTGCGAACTCTAGTATGGACTATGGTGATGTGAGGCGCTGGTAGGAGGCGACTGAAATATGAAATGGTACTGATTATTATTATTGGATAAATTAAAATACAACACCTTTATATTCCAGTTATAGTATTATGCCCTAAGATAACACTTTGCTTTATGACATATGATGATTACTCTAGACACACTATAGTTCTGTTACTCTAGGGCAACTCAAGTTGTATAAACTCAGACGATGGCGACTTGAGAAATGTGGTATATAGATGAGGGTTTCCTTATTTGGATTATCCCCTTGACGTATCAGTTCCGTGAATCCATAAATCTGAGCTTGTATAACTAGTTTGTCCATACTTATTTTTATCACATGTTTAACTTATTTACCGCATGTACCTATGCTTTTATACTGCCTTCTATGTATGTTTTCAGTTTCACATTCATCGATATACATGATTTACTGTCATTCTTTTAATTTACCTTATGTTATTTGTTATTACTTCTACCTGCATATTTGGACCACATCACTTGATCAAGCACACGTGTACCTATTATGCACGCTATTTGGCTTTATATATGTACTCGCAGGGTTGCGTCTGACAACCCTGGATTCTCATGTCCAGATTCTAGTGCCCGGACCATGGTGGCTTGGCTGTAACTGATCAGAGTGCGCAGCGGATCCTCCTGTGGTGATCAGAGTGCAACAGAAGCTTGGACGCCGCCGCAGCTCTTCCTTCCAGTTCTTCTCCTGTTTGGCTCTCGAGGTCCCTCTTGCTGTATCGTGACACCTCTCAGCTTTATATATCTCTTCATGTATTGTACTCTTGTATTTTCTAGTGATGTAATATTCCTACAATATTGTATCACTCTCTATGATAACCATGTACTTGTACTTTTCTGTTGGATGTAAATTACCACTGTGCTTCAGCACTCTGTTTCTTACATGTACTGATGCTTAGCGTATATACGTGAGGGCATCTCTGACCTGCGTATATACGTCGCAGTGACGTCTCCGTACCCACCGGATCGGGGCGTCACACTATACATTGATCCATTGTGTGTTATACTTGTGACATTAGCAACACAAGAAGAAGTGACAACCAATTTTGCCGTGCTAGTGATTGACACATGAGTTCGTCCTAAATAAAAGAAATGTGAGAGCAAGAGGACATAGTTAAGAAATGGAGACAGTATTATGGAAGATTGAACCAATTCTTAACCTATGATTAGAGAATCAACATTTCTTACTAATGGAACTTCAAATATGAGGATAATAATATTTGTGAAGCGATTATTATGATCATCATTGGAGGAATTAACAATGAAAAAAACAATGATGGTGGTCTATTTATATTTGATTATAGAAGCATGCATGCAAGTATTTTTCTCTAAGTTTGGTAGACATTATGAAGACATAATCAGTGGGATGATGAAGGTGATTGTGACAATTCTATTGGTAATTGTAATGATGACGGTGAGAACAATAACAATGAAATAATGATTGGCTTCATTTGCCGAAGAGATGTCTCTCGAAACAAAGATGGAATCCTCTCCTAATATCTAATTATGTTTTCTGATTAAAAGACTACCCATGTTATCGACACAGGTCAAGGTTATAAATCCCATTGAACCCATCAACGTTGTGATTATAAACGAGACTTTTTGATTTTATCAAGTACTAAAAATGAATTAAGGACTAGGGGACCATTTAGGGGTCCCTTGAAAGAGTGACGGATGATCAAACTTGAGATCACTAATGACGTCTTAGATCACCACATTAATGAATTTAAGCGGAAAGATAAACAAAGTCAAGTTTAGTTTTAATTGTTTTAATTAGAACCTTCAGGATCCCATCTCACCCTAAGCAAATGATACCCTTGATCCATATTTTAATTTAGATGTATCACACACACACATATATATCTAGAGAAAGAGGATGGACGTCACCCTCCAGCCTATACACACGCACCTATTATTAATTACTCAAATTAAATGCCCCGTTGGACAACTATGAGAATCGAATTTGAAACTTCCCACCTTAAGAAGAAAGATACACATTACCAATATTAGATGGCACTTCGTAGTTTTATTACTTAATGGAGATATGGACAGTTGATAGAGGCACTTGCTTGTGACAAATAATAGACGATGAGTCCAATGACTCACCTTCTTTAAAGCATTTCTCTATCAAATAATTTGAAAGAAAAGTATAAGCATACATACATTTCCTTCCAAATGCCACCTATAAGCTCCTGATTTGCATTAGGATTTTACAGAGAGAAACTTTAACAATTGATAGAGATACTTGTTTGTAATAAAAGACGATAAGTTGAAGGACTCACATTATTTAGAGGAGATATATGTCTGCCTAGTAATTGAAAAAGCAAAGTGTGTGCATATGCGTTCGCACAACCTCCTAATTTGCATATAAATATTTTGAAGACAGAACGTTGAACTGCTGATAGAACGCTTTCTTGTGACAGAGGTGGCCATATGTTCGAGAAATGCAGAACTAACCACTTCACTATTCGAGAAAAAAGACATGCATGGTGTTTTCGGCCCTAATGAACATGGGATTCGCGCCAGAGGATCCTGTCCCCCTCCTCTCCTAGGTTACAGTTAGGGTTCCGACCCTCCGCCAACGGGCACAAGACGCAGGTAAAACCGATTTTGTCGTCCCGCGGCCGGACCGGTGTCCACATGATCAGATGGCTCAAGAGCTCCATTAGACTAACATAACCAAGCACAAAACAAAGCTGTATAGGGATTATTATAAGACAACATGGGTCATGGACCTAAAAGCATGCTTCTTGAGACATGGGAACAGACTAAGTATAGGCCAAGAAGGCAGTGAGCAAGTAGGCCAACATGTTTGCAATTATTTCTGCGTTGAATCTCATTGGAACATGAGAGACTACTCTCTGAAAGATTTATATAAAATGTGATAACAAACTGTAGAAGGAAGAAGAGGTTGATGAAAAAGCCTCGAGCCTTGAGAGTGAGGAGAGAGAATAGAGGTGGTGGTGTGGCTGGAGGAGAATTGTTAACAAATTAAATGGCCTTATTCTTCTCCTTATATGCATTTTAGTATTTTACTTGAACTTTTCTCCTCTAGGGCTTGTTTGGCTAGAATTTTGAAATTCAGAAAACTATCATATTCAGATATTCAAGTGGAAAAGGAGGGTCTAGGATAGTACAACTGTGGTCAGGCTCAGATTTATTTCAGTACAGCCTGTTTGTTTGTGTGGAGTTATGAACTTAATGAAAAACCAAACCTGAAGCTTATTGAATCTACCAATAAATTGAAGCAAAACATATAGTATATTTACTAAGAGAGTTTTGTGAGGTTATTAAAACATGTATTTATTATATTGAAACTCCATTGTATACAAATCCTATATAAGGGATCGTATGGTTGTGTTGTAATATATAAGAAAAGAAGAAAAATAAAAGAAAGCAAAGTAAAGCATTGCAGAGCTTAGTTTGGGTGAATTTATTTTGGAGGTACTAAAAGGGTAGCAACCCAGTACTCAAGAGTGTTTGGAGTTAGCAAACATCCATCGTCTCTTCAGTTGCCTGTCCCCCATTCCAACAATTGGTATCAGAGCCATTTCATTCTTTTCTTCTATTCTATTCTCCTCATGGCCTCCACCAATAACCTTGTCAATCCTCAAGTACCAAAATTATCAAAGGATAATTATGAGAGTTGGTCAATTCAAATGAAAGCTCTATTTGGTTCTCAAGAGTTGTGGGAGCTGATCATTGATGGGCTCAAAGAACCCACACCGGAGGTAGAAGCCACCTACACCACCGAAGAGAAGAAGGCTCTTAAAGAGCAAAGAAAGAAGGATAGTAAGGCTCGTTTTCTACTCTATCAAGGGTTGGACGAGTCTACCTTCGAGAGAGTTGCCGAAGCAACAACAAGCAAGGAAGCATGGGAAATCCTTGCTACCATCTACAAAGGAGTCGAGCGGGTGAAGCGAATTCGCCTCCAAACTTTGAGGGGTGATCTTGAAGCCGCTCAAATGAAAAATGAAGAAAAAATCTCTGATTATTATTCACGATTACTTCTAATTGTGAATAAAATGAGGAGAAATGGAGAGAAGATGGAGGACATCCAAGTGATGGAGAAATTACTCCGGTCCCTCACATCTAAGTTCGAGCACGTGGTGACGGCAATTGAGGAGTCCAAGAATTTGGAGGAGATCTCAATAGAGGAGCTTTTGGGATCTCTCCAAGTTCATGAGCAGCGCATGCAAAAGAAGACCGGTTCCATAATTTTGGAACAAGCATTAGAGTCAAAACTGACTCTAAATGATCGAGGCTCACATAGTAGAGGTCGTGGTCGTGATAGAGGTAGGGGACGTGGTCCCCAACAACGAACCACTCAAAATAAAGTGGAGTTCCAAAGCTTCAGAGGTCGAGGACGAAGCAACCGGGGAAGATTTACATCTGGACGTGATAACAACAAGAACGTCCAATGCTACAACTGTCAAAAATTTGGACACTATGCCTCGGATTGCTGGCACAGGACTGAAGATCTTACCAATTTCATCGAAGCAACAAATGATGTGGGTAATAACTCTACTCTTCTTCTTACTCATAATGATTCAAGTGTTCAGAATGATGTTTGGTACCTTGACTCGGGTGCTAGCAACCACATGTGCGGGAAGAAAGAACTATTCATGGAACTCGCAGAAGGAGTTTATGGAAGTGTGAGCTTGGGAGATTCTTCAAAAATCCACGTTGAAGGCAAAGGGAAGATCAAAATCTACCAAAAGGATGGAAAGCCCGAGTATATTTCCGATGTTTATTATATTCCTAACATGAATAGTAATATTCTCAGCATCGGTCAATTACTCGAAAAAGGATATAAAGTATATATGGAGAACAACCATCTTTGGTTGGAAAATGCAAAAGGAGGCCTCATAACTTGTGTTAAGATGACAAGGAACCGCATGTTTCCCTTGCATCTAAACACGGAAGTTGAAAAGTGTTTTCAAGGACTCGTGAAGAATGAGTCATGGAGGTGGCATCTTCGTTTCGGCCATCTAAATTTCAACGGTCTGAAGTTACTATCTACAGCTGGCATGGTACGAGGTTTACCAAAATCGATCCACCAAGTCATACCTGTGAAGTTTGCATAATTGGCAAGCAAGCACGACTTCTTTTTCCCAGTGGAAAGTCGTGGAGAGCGAAAGCACCATTGCAATTTGTTCACACTGACATCTGCGGACCACTAGATCCTGTCTCTTTAGGAGGTAACAAATATTTTATTACCTTCATTGATGATTTCAGTAGAAAGTTGTGGGTCTACATTCTTAAAGAAAAATCTGCTGCCTTTACTATCTTCAAGAATTTCAAAGCTCTTGTTGAAGCGGAAAGTGGCCACAAGCTAATAACTCTCCGATCTGATCTAGGTGGTGAGTACACCTCAAATCTGTTTCAAGAATATTGCAGGGAGCAAGGCATAAAGAGACAATTTACTACTGCCTACACACCACAGCAAAATGGCATCGCAGAAAGAAAGAACCGCACCATTCTTGACATGACAAGAACCATGCTTAAAGAAAAGGGGCTGCCGAAGCAGTTCTGGGCGGAAGCTGTGGCGTGTTCAACTTACTTGCTAATCGGTGCCCGACGAAGCAAGTGAAGGGTAAGACTCCTCAAGAGGCATGGAGCGGTTACACGCCTAATGTCGCACACCTACGAATTTTTGGGTGTATTGCATATGCTCAAGTACCTGAAGTCAGAAGAAAGAAGCTTGACAATCATGGTGAAAAATGCATTTTCATCGGATATAGCGAGGAGTCGAAGGCATACAAGCTTTACAATCCACTAACTGAGAAACTAGTGGTTAGTAGAGACGTTGTTTTCAATGAAGCTGAAGCATGGAGTTGGAGTAATGAAGAGACTGTCAAAGAGCAACCCATGGTGAATGAACCTGATGAGCCCCTACAAGAGGTTCCACCACCAGCTACACCACCATCTCCTCAACATACTACACCGTCTTCTGCAAGAGGTTCTCCATCTTCTGGGAAAGTAGTAGTAGCGAATCCTCCGTGCAACGAGGTCCCATCAAAATGAGAAGCCTCAGGGAGATCTATGAGCAGATAGAAGAAGATGGAGAGACTAATCTCTTCTGCTTATATGCTGATCATGAGCCTCTCACTTTCCAAGAGGCTGAGGAAGAAGATTGTTGGCGATCAGCAATGAAGGAGGAGATTCATGCCATCCAGAAGAACGACACATGGGAGTTGACAACACTTCCAAAAAGTCACAAGGCAATAGGTGTCAAATGGGTGTACAAGATCAAACGCACAGCAGATGGTGAAGTTGATCGATACAAGGCGAGACTTGTCGCGAAAGGCTACAAACAAAAGTACGGCATCGACTATGAAGAAGTCTTTGCACCAGTTGCTCGATTGGACACGGTGAGACTATTAATTTCACTTGCAGCTCATCACAGGTGGAAGATATATCATCTAGATGTCAAATCAGCTTTTCTCAATGGTATTCTTGAAGAAGAGGTGTACGTACATCAACCAGAAGGTTTTCTGATAAAAGGACAAGAAGACAAGGTTTATCGCCTGAAGAAAGCCTTGTACGGCTTAAAGCAGGCACCACGGGCGTGGAATACCCGAATTGATGGTTATCTTCATCAAAATGGCTTCACCAAATGTCCCTATGAGCATGCCATCTACATGAAGAGGACCCATCAAGGCGAATTTCTAATAATTTGTCTTTATGTTGATGATATGTTGTATACAGGAAGTAGCGCCGAAATGCTTGCTGAATTCAAGGCGGCGATGTTCAATGAATTTGAGATGACGGACAATGGACTGATGTCCTATTTTCTTGGCATCGAAGTGAAGCAGCAACAAGATGAGATATTTATATCTCAAAAGAAGTACATGAAGGAGATCTTGGAGAAATTCAAGATGAGTAACTGCAACCCAGTGAACACCCCAATAGCTACAGGAACGAAGCTATCAAGAGAAGGAAATGGAGATTTTGTAGACTCGACTCTCTTTAAAAGTCTAGTTGGTAGCCTGAGGTACTTGACGATCACAAGGCCTGATATCGTTTATGGAGTCGGACTTGTGAGTCGTTATATAGAGACGCCGAAGGAATCTCATTGGCTAGCTGCGAAGAGAATTTTAAGGTATATCAAAGGCACACTCAACCTTGGTCTATGTTATGCTTATGGTAAAACTTCAGATTTAGTAGGCTATTCAGATAGCGATCATGGAGGTGACCAAGATGAGAGAAAAAGCACCACTGGCTATGTCTTCTTTCTTGGGCCAACTGCATTTTCATGGACCTCAAAGAAGCAAGGAGTTGTGGCCTTATCTTCATGTGAAGCAGAATATGTGGCGGCTGCATCTACAGTCTGTGAAGCAATTTGGCTGAGAAATATTTTAAAGAGCTGGATCATCCACAAGAAAGACCAACAATGATACTTGTTGACAACAAATCAGCTATACAGCTTGCAAAGGACCCAGTACACCATGGGAGGAGCAAACACATAGATACACGGTTTCATTTTCTTAGAGATCATGTAAAGAAGAAAACCATAGTACTGGAGTATTGTCATACTCTAGATCAAGTCGCAGACATATTCACCAAGCCTCTAACAGCAGATGCATTCAGAAGATTAAGAGACAAGCTCGGCATGACTACGCTTCAGGTTTGAGGGGGTGATTTGTTGGAGTTATGAACTTAATGAAAAACCAAACCTGAAGCTTATTGAATCTACCAATAAATTGAAGCAAAACATATAGTATATTTACTAAGAGAGTTTGTGAGGTTATTAAAACATGTATTTATTATATTGAAACTCCATTGTATACAAATCCTATATAAGGGATCGTATGGTTGTGTTGTAATATATAAGAAAAGAAGAAAAATAAAGAAAGCAAAGCAAAGCATTGCAGAGCTTAGTTTGGGTGAATTTATTTTGGAGGTACTAAAAGGGTAGCAACCCAGTACTCAAGAGTGTTTGGAGTTAGCAAACATCCATCGTCTCTTCACTTGCCTGTCCCCCATTCCAACAGTTTGAAGGCTGAAATGCAGCCCGAAAAAGATCAACCAATACAAATGAGATTACCCCCTGTAGGCTTACCGCCCAAGAACCCAAGCAAAAAACTATAGAGGCCAAGTGAAACCAAGAGAGTGTTGAAATTTTTTAAGGAATTCAAATTGAGATGCAAATAAGTAATGTCCCAACAGAAGTTTATTCTACATGAAAGAGATGACCAAAGTCGATACAAGGAGACAAGTTTGGGGATGGCTCAGGCTCCGCGCTTAATTCATCATTGCCATCAAGCCAAGGATGTTAATTCCAACATTTACAGTCGTGAATACCATTGCAATTAGATTAACAACACGAAACAGCAGCTGGTAACAACCGTCTGTATTTTTCAAGGGAGATGTAAGTCGGATGTTCAGATTCTTCTCATCATAACCTTCGCCACCATGAGTTCATAACCCCACAATGATCCGGTGATCAAGATTGACAAAGGGTAGGAATAAGTAAATCACAAAGTTAGAATGCTTTATTGAGCAACAAAGAGACAGATGACCACATTAACATCCGCATGCAATTAGAAGGAACCCTTCCATCGGCTACACAGATCTAGCCAAGAAACACAAAGGAAGTGCAGAGCCAACTGTGTAAAGCAGAAAATTACCTTCTTGTGCAGAAAAATTGAATTTTTAGAAGGTCAACAAGGGTGCCACTCAAGAACAAGAAGAGGAAGTTGCGGTCAGCGAGGATGGGAGGCTCAGGTAAACATATATATGATTGAGGCTGAACCTGTGCACAGAAAAATAGAAGTTTAGAATTGCAAATTAAGAACATGCCAGGTTGCTCAATACTACTGCTATAGCAAGTGATTATGCAGCCTGTGATTCACAAGGAGAGACTGCGATGAAAGCGTTTAGTAAGTTTTACTTTCTAAATTACTAGATCGGTTAAAGTACTCTTTTTTGTTTCCTAAAAAGAAAAAAAAAAGTGTTAGTAATAGAAGAAGAAAAGAAAAAAGAAGGTGATGTTGTTGGATTTTTTGGCGTGTATCTAAACTGTAATATCCCCTACCTAATAACATTGTATTCCATTCTATTAATTTACTGGATTACTACAAATATATTATTGATTAATTTATTTTATATGTGTACAAATACATGTATATAAATATATACTAGATTTGTGTTCATGATCTGCGTTCATGCAAGTATGAGTATGTTTATAAATATAAGTATATATTACATAATATTGTCAATATTATTATTATTATTATTTCATGTGGTTATCATCACTAATTGTGATGAATCTCTATTACCAATTATTTTAAATTGTTATTGATATATAATCATTCATTATTATTATTAGTGTTGTTATTATATCATTATTTATTTTGAATATGTTTTATTATGGCTAAGCCCACTCCTCTTCTTCTATTTGTCTATTTTTCTTTTATTTTTCTTTGGCCCAAATCCAAGCCCAATCTTATTCCTCTTTCTATTTTTTTTCTTTTTCTTTTTCTATTCCCTAAGCCCGTGAATCAAAATCTTAGCCATATTTCTTTTTCTCCACTTCTATTCTCTTATCTCATTTAAAATTCAACTTAACCCAATAGCCAATTCATACCCGTTATAAATACCCAAATGGATAAATTAAAATGACAAAAAAATAATAAATAAAAAAAATATTACTTAGCTTGTTAAAGCCATGTCTCAAACTCGAGTCCATCTATATCAAATCCTAATACCCAAACCATGATGTCACTTTGGTGTGTAGTTCTAAAGGCACTCGAATTTAAATTTGAACCAAATAATCTAGCCAACTCAAATTTTCAGACAGAAACCGAATTTTTCTTGAGATCTTTTAGCAATCCAGAACCTAATCTAAACTATCAAATCTTTCAATTTAATCCTAACTGAAGTTCAGATTTTAAAATCCCTAATAATCAATAAAAAACCTAAACTTTTTCTTCTTCTTTTATTTCTTCTTCTTCTTCTACCTCAAGAGAAAACTCTAACACAAACTCTCCCCACTTCCTTTTCCCCTTTTTCCTCAAGTGAATCGTGAACAACGGGATCTCGAAGTGCAGAGTTTGAGGAGCAAGCAAGGGGGAACAAATCCAAGTAAGTAGATCAAAATTTTATGAATTAAATTTCAGTTAATTGAAAAATCATGTTTACATTATTTATAAAAGAATTCCTACATTAAAACTCAATCACAACTGAAATACATATGTGAATATATCAACACATATTTCAATTTACATATTTCCTTTGAAATTTTACAATCAAGAATTTTCACAAAAAAAATTCATGCTGCTGCTCTCTGCCAGGCCGAGAGCAGCTCGGCCACTGCACAGACCCAAGCGGGTCTGTGCAGTCTCAGGCCAGACCCAAACTAGCTTGGGCTAGCCTGGCTGGGCCTGAGCTGGCCTGGCCTGGGCTGCACAGGGGGCAGCCCAATGTGTACAGCTCCTTTTAAAAAAAAAAAACAAAACAACAGCAGTCAGGCCCACTGGCCTGCATCCCATCCTAAACTGCATGGGCCTGCATCTCCTAGACCCAGACCCACAGGACAAAACCTGACCAACTGAGAAATTCAGACCTATTTACCTGTAGATAAACAATTAAAATAATTAGCTGAAAATATCAAAAAACTGGAGAAAAATATAAACAACATCCTACAGTAATTCTACAATCTATGATAAAATTTTTAGATGAATGACAAAATAAATTAACTCAAATTACCCACTTTAAAGCCATTTTTCTTAATAGTAGATTCAGACCCATTAAGAGATTTAATGTTATAAAGCCTATTAAAAATCCAAAAAAAATAGAAAATGGTTTAAATTAAACATATTAAATTCATTAGACCCAAAGAACCATGTTTCCAACTCCAAACTGATTTATCAAGATTAAAACCCTTTATAACACCAAAGTAAAACATCATTATAAAATTCTAACAATTTTTAATTAATATGTATTTAATGTAGACTTCTCAGAATTTCAGAAGTTGGTACTTGAACTCGTGATAAGCCCAGGTGAGTGTTTTTTCCTTATGTAATTTTATTTAACTTCATCGTGAGTATTCTTTTGTTTACCTTACTGTGTATTTCAATATTATTTCATTAAGTATTTTCTTGTTAATTCTATTTAAATAAATTATGCTTTTGTGTTTAATGAAAACCATTCATTTATTTAATATAAGAAATTTTATCTTTTGAATATTCAATGTAAATTGAAGACTTATCTGAATAAAAGTATCAGTGAGTGTTTTCTCTTGTATCATTTCCTTATTTATTGTTGTCAGTATTGTTTAGATGTTACCTGTATCATTTCATGTGACTGTCTGATATATTTAGCTAGTATGATTACCCGTACCATTTCATATGATGTCAGTGAGTGCTAACTTTAATTATGGTGTTGATATGAGCATTTATCGGTGTCATTTCATGTGTTAGTAGTTCATCATTGTTGGCTTAGGCCTAGTGATGATATATCTTCAATTGTTACTCGTTTCGATTTACAAGTTAGTTGGCCAAGTTCATATAAGTGGATAGATGACACAGTACATGTGGAGTATTTTATCAGATAGTTAATTTGAGGAATCATGATGTTAAAATGTATATGGACTCGGTACTGATTCACCAACATGTTAGTTGTTCTATATCACTTCACGTCTAGTCATTGATCATTTCAGTTTGGATCTAGTTAAGATGAATGTTTGATTGTATACTAGATTGATCTTGAGTTAGTTTGGTTCATGATAGAGGTTAAAGATTTATATATTATGTGGAGTGTTTATCAGACTTGTTATTCATCCTTTTGGTGATAACTTAAATGTGAATTCAATTGGATATTGGGAACATACTAGTTATGATTGAATTTCTTAATGCTTGGATCGATATATTTAATTAGTTAGAGTTGGAATTTATATGAGATTTGTGTTCTTTTCTTTGGATCTTGAATAGAGTTCAGATGGCACTAATGACCTTTAGGTTATTGATTGTGAGTATCCCCGATTTTATCCCTGATTATATTAATAGAATATTGAACGTCTTATTGATATTGACTGATTGATGTAGAGATGATCTAGATTTCATATTGATCGAGGATGTTTCACTCTTTAGTTATGATCTTGATTGGATTGGATAGTGATGATCGATTAGATGTGGTAAAGTATACATTTTTTCAGGTTGTTGAGACTTAAATACACCAGTGACTTAGTGGGTGGATATATGATGACTTTGAGAATCAATTTTGATTAAATATTTTGCCCTGAATTATTCTATTCATGCCAGCATGTTATTACTCATCATGAACATCATGATTTACCTGAAAAACTTGACTTATTATACATGACATTTACCTGATAACCGTGTTGTCCATATTACCATAGTTGCTGGTAAAATACTATAATACGATAACTACACTCTTTTGTTATACTTGTTACATATCCTGTTATACTGGTATCCTGTTCACAGACATATATATATATATATATATATATATATATATATATATATATATATATATATATATATATATATATATATATATATATATATATATATATATATATCTTGTTATACATGTATCATGATTACACATTGATGTTGTTACCATTGTCATTAGAGAGTTATCCTAGTGATCTAGGTAACATGTACATTAAAGAATCTTGATAATCTAAATAATATGATATTAAACAACTTATGCTGGGATTAAGAAAATTAATGGAGGAGACAACGTCTGTATTTTGGGTGGGCCTAGGATATAGGTGTAGACTGTCTAAAAATCACTGAAGATAAGTCATCATAAAATAGAGTTTAGACGCGAGGCTAATCATAACCACTCATGTAATGCCAAGACGCAGAGCTTGAAGTCTGCGCCTCAGCATCAAACCAGTACCAAGACGCGAGAGTTGAAGCCTGCGTCCCAACTGCATTTTAACGACCAAGACGCGAGGTTCAAAGCCTGCGTCTCGACATCACTGTAGTGCCAAGACGCAAGGTTCGAGGCCCGCGTCTCGACATCACTGCAGTGCTAAGACGCAAGGTTCAAAGCCCGCATCTCGATATCACTGCAATCTTAAGACGCAGTGCCTGAAGCCCGCATCTGGCAGAGTTCGAAACCCGCGTCTAGCAAAGTTCGGAGTCGGCATCCAAACTGCGAGGCTCGAAGCCCACGTTCCAACTACAGAGAAGCTTATGTAATGAGAAGAGTTAACCCCCATTATGGTGAATTTTAGGGGATAGTTTTGCCTCTGAAACCCCTATAAATAGCTCAGTTTTCTACTGAAGAGGGGTCGGAAGTCTTGATCGGAAAGATTCTTTTAACTGGAGGTGTACTGAAGAAAGAGTTGTAACAACTTGATGAGTACAAGTTTGTTCTTCCCTCAAGTCACTTTGAGATTTTATTAGACAAGAGTTATGCTACTTCGTCCATAGTCTGAAGAGGAGATTTCCTAGAAGATAGTGACATTCACCTGGTTGACGGAAAACAAGATTCACTTTTCACTGCTACATCAAGAACCCATCATTAAACAAAGGGAGATCTAGTTATTCTCTCCTCTTTAGTAATCGCATTATTGATCAGTTGTTATTTTCTTTACAATCAAACAAAGAATTTACACGCCTTTTCAATTTTTCTGATAAACAAGAGATGGCGACTCCGCTGGGGACATCTTTCTCTACTGACGAGCAAGTTGTGGCGTAAGGTGATGTCGACTTCATGAAAAAAATATTGAATCACTTATTGTGGAATTCGACCAAGCAAAGTATGAAAAGTTCCTCTCTTCTGGCTCCAAGAGTCCTAGGGCGCGGCAGTACCGCAAAGTCTCCTCAGAGATTCACTCTCAAGTCCCTTCAGAGACTTCTCGAGAGGTGGCCGCTGCAAAGAGCATCATGGCTGGCCGCATTGCACGTAAGGCCCTTGTCAACGTCTCCCATAAGACCCACGAGGCCAACATCGATGAAGACCAATTTGATCACGCCCTCCCTCTTCCTCAGCTCCAGGTTACCGGGGCTTCCTAGCAACCCATGAAGCGTAATCGGAATGTCAAGGTCGACAAAGACGACGCGCTCGCCAACTACAGACATAAGAAGCTTGAATAACTATCTGTCCAGCAGATACAGAGCGCGAGGCTTAGGCCCGCGTCTCTTCTGAGTTATGTCAGACGCGCGAAGTCTGTGTTTGGAGACCAAAATGTGAAGCTCAAAAGGCTTGCATTTCTGAGGCTTCACCTCTCAAACGCGACGATCAGCAGTGCGAGGTCCATGCCTCTTCTTAGAGACACGAGACCCGTGTCTCTCAATAGAACGTAGGACTCAGAAGGTCCATGTTTCTCAAGTGTCGCTAGCCAGATGTGACAAGCAGCAATGCGAGCTCCGCGTCTCTTTGTAGCAGAGGCACGCGACTCGCATTTCAAAGCCAAAACATAAGAGCCGCATCCGTGTTACAGAATGTGTGCTCTGTATTTTTGAACTCTGCATTTTAGAATTACGATGTAAGGATGGCTCTCAGAACCTGAAAAGCCCTCCAAAACTCGAGACTAATCTCTTTGATCCCCTCCGACAGACCTAAGAGATTATTTGACAAAGAAAAGGAGTGCTCTCCATCATGTTGCTGTGAACGGCTCATCACGACAATGCTCTCTGAATGTCCTTGTAGCTCACATGTGAGCAAGCAGTCGGTATTCAGACGATTAACCTCAACCTCCCGATAAGCCAAAACGCGTCATTCCCACAGAAAGAGAATCTTCTCTGATACGAAGTATCCCAAAGTCACTGCAAACATGGCAGGTTCAAGCATTACGCCAAGTAGGAGTAGGAGAAAATAACTGACAGTAAGCTCTGATGAGTCTGATAATGAACCGGAAGGAGTATACCGCCATACCCGCACTCGAACTGGTGTGGTAGCCCCAGTTGATTACAGTGCCCTAGCCCGGGGCATTGAAGTAAGTGAATCACACTCTGCCATCGCAGAATTACATACCTCAAATCTTCTGTAGAGAAGGAAGCCTTCGCGTATATGGCAAACACTCCTGAGGAGATGACCAGGCGCTTAGAACAGCAAGCCCAGGTCCAGAGGGAACAACTCGATATGATTCGCTCCCAACAAGAATCTATCGATACTCTTAAGCAGATGCTTGCACAATTGCTTGAGGATAAGAAGAAGTCGAAGGCCAAAACTTCTTCAAAAAGTCTAAAGACAAGCGGAAGGAAGGGGAGAGCTCATCTTCTATACATATAGAGGAGGAGGAACAATTCAACTCTGAGTCATCTAAGTCTCCATCTAAAGAAGGAGGCAATTCAGAGAATGGGGGCACTCATTCTAAAAGAATGAATAAACTAGAGCAGCGTCTGGAAGCCCTCACCAATTGGAAAGGCCTCCAAGAAGTAGGAGTGGTCCGGCCATACCCGGAAGAATGTGATCTTGTCATATATCCTCCCAAGTTCAAAGCTCCGACCCTACAGGTCTTTGATGGCAAAGGGTCACCGAACCAACATATCAACTACTTCAAGTCTCAGACAGGAAACGTAGTAGTAAATGATGCCATCTTGGCACGTTTGTTCATCAGCACTCTAAAAGGACTCGCCTTTGAATCGTTCATGAAACTCCCCGAATACTCCATCAAGAAGTGGGGTAATTTGGAGAAGCTTTTCCTTACATGTTTGTTCGAAGACGACTCGCAGGGTACCATGCCAACTCTCCTAGCAACAAAGCAATGAAAAGAAGAGTCAGTTAAAGTATTTGTAGATAGATTTCAGAATATGACACTCCAATATCCTAGCGGTATGACCCAGGCCACTCTTGTGGAAACTGTTGGTCCCGAAATGATACCAATAGTAAGATCTAAAATATGTCAACACAAATACTCAAACAAAGGATGATTAGTGTTAAAATATAAACTTGCATAAAAGGAAATAAATCTCAGAAAAGAAAGCAAACGCAAACACAAGAGATTTATCCTGGTTCGGTCCTCTTGACCTACATCCAGTCTCCAAGCCACTCGCTTGAGATTTTTCTTTAACCTTTGATTTTGTACACCCAAAATCAACACCTTGTATACCACTTGACAAATCCCCTTTGCCAAATGTATACAACTCTTCTTACAAACTAAGAAGACACAACACCTTGTACAACCTCTCTTCAATCCGAAGACGGCTCTTGTACAATCTTTCTCTTTGAGTGATTACAAACAATCCTATAAGCCCTTAATCTGTATGTGATCGTGAATAAGGACTCTTATAGGTAGACTCTTAAAATCTTCGCTAAAGGATTAGAATTTGAGTGAAGAATTGAAAGTGAAAATAGTTTTCTGAAAAACAGATTTTTGAACAGAGTTTTTGGAAGAAAACTATTGATTTGAATTGTTGTTTTTAGCCTAGGACAACATCCCTATTTATAGCTAAAATCTATTGTCAGTTAGGGTAGTTATCGTGACAAATTTGAATATTAAAACGTTAGATAAAATACCATAAATCAGAAACAGTCTAACAGTCAGAAACTGCCATTAGTCGACTTGAGTCTATGGGTTAGTCGACTAGAAGAATAATTTTTGCCTATATTAGTCGACTAATAAAGGGGACAAGTCGACTAGGGTATGGCTGATACAAAAGACATGTTTCTGGAAACTGAATATAGTCGATCAGTAGAAGGCATAAGTCGACTAGGCCATATATTAGTCGACTAGGAAAATGTATAAGTCGACTAATAGTGCATACAAATCAAAAACAGAGAGTTGGTATGCATCTAGGCAAAGGCTAAGTCGACTATAATAAGGAGTTAGTCGACTATAGATGTTATAAGTCGACTAATCAAATGTATAAGTCGACTATAAGGGCTTATGATGTGTATGTGTATTCAAGGCTTTTAACATTCTAATAAACAATATAATACACATCTATAACCATCACCCTTGGGAAGTCTTGAGCATGTAGACCTCTTGTATAAGCTTGTGAGATCGAGCTCCAATGAAATGACTTCACAAATGTATCATCAAAATCAAGTTCCAACAGAAACATGCCATCACAATTTGCAAACCTCACTTCTAACCCAGATAGGAGTTGCTGAAAGTCGTACCTGAAAACAATTAGTCCAGTAAGGCGAACAGGCAGAAGAGATTGTCGCCAAGGTTATGGGAGAAGAGAATAGAACCAAACCCAAAAAGACAAGGCGCACGCCAGAAGTATCTTTTCAATCAAAAAGGAAAGATACATTGGCGACAAAGACCAAGTCCCTTGTTAAACCTCAGCTGACCAGAGGGGGTAGTTCTTCAAATCAGCTGCGTGCCAACAAGTAGTACTCCTTCAAGGACAAAAACGTCAATTCATTGTTAAAATTACTCAACAAAAGCAATAGATTGAAGCTTCCCGAAGTTAGACGTCCTGAGGAGGTCGGTAAGACCGACAATTCTAACTACTGCTTGTATCATAGGATGCTGGGGCATCCTCTCAAGAGCTGTTATATCTTCAAAGATATCCTTCAAGTTTTGATTGATACAGACGTGCTCAAGCTCCGTCCAGAGCAGAAGAAAGTGTCAGCTAATATGATGTCATTTTTTTAGTTCGGGGTACAGCCTCCAATGGCAGCTGGAGTAGTTCCCATACCGAAAAGGGAACTAAGGGTACTCAACATTGATCCACATCACCAGTAGGAGAAAGGTCTCATACCTGTTCCTACGCCTCAGGGAGAAATCATGTGGGTTCATCCTGACCTTGTGGAGAGCCAACAATGGACTAATATTACCAACAAAAAGTCTAAAGGCAAAGCAAAAATCTCATCTTGCAATGTGGTGTGCGCTTCTTCCCGGGAAACAGAGACTTATGTCCCCTCACTAACCGACTCAGAGGAGGAGACATTGTCCTTGCTACAGAGCTCAATGTACCGCTCGTGGCTGAAATTCGTTGGGGTCAGTCGTACTTGAAGAAGTATGACGAGATGGTGGCAAGTCCTCCTAAGCCCATCCCCGAGACAACTAAGCCATCCGCAAAGCAACCCTTGGAGAAACAAAAAGAAATTCGGTATGCTAAGGCCCTCCCAAAGGACAAAGCGGAAGGATCTTTAACACCTTACCGCTTTGATGACTTGGCTCAACTAGCCAATATTCCGGCCAGGATCACCCTTTACGAGCTTCTGAGACTATCAAAGTCAACAAGAGAAGCTCTGAGAAAAGCTTTAGCTGATGTTGAGGTATTCATGGCCCGGATTCCAACTGGACCACAGGAGGAAGACAAAGAAGACTCCTTCCACACCTCTCAACATGCCCCCTGCATCACCTTCATGTCAGACGACATGTAGGTAAAGGGGAAACATGATAGGCCCCTGTACTTCACAGGGTATATTGGATCGTCTGAAGTGAGCCACAAGCAGGTAGATCCAGGATCCGCATTTAGCATTATGCCTTGCCGGGTCATGTAGCACTTGGGGATTCCCACTCACCGATTGAGCGCCACCCAAACTACTATTTATGATTTCAATGCCAATGGTATACGCCCAATGGGGAAGATCAAACTCAAATGTCAGATTGGGGACCTAAGATCTGAAGTGACGTGCTATGTTATTGACGTTGACACTTCGTATAATTTGCTTCTAGGATGACCGTGGACTCATCGTAACTCCATCGTCCCCTCTACTCTCCATCAAATCATGAAATATATTGACGGAGACGGAAAAGTCCGAACGCTGATTGCCGAAAAGCATCCATTTAAGGGGTAGAGAACTACTTCACAGACTCTCTCTTTTACCAAGATTCTCTAGAGACGAACGAGAATCCCCAGCCAGAGAAATCAGACTCTGGTAATGAAGCTGACATTAAACTAGAGGCAGATGAAGAATGTCTTTAGGAGCTGAACCCACTTGTAACGAGCATTAATAAGCTCGATGCCAATAACCCTGTCAATGATGTAGGCGAGTGGTATATTAATGAAGACTTAGATTTGGCTTACTTTTCTGTGTTTGCTTCTGATTTCGTGTCGTCAGACACTAGTACCGATGTAGATGATGACCCCTGGTCGGCAATAGGTGCTCTGACATCATTGAATGTACCGGTGAGGTCATCCCTCATGGCATATCAAGGCATCAGTGATGCACAAGGATCGTTATTTATGGTCCCAGCAAGACGCAAAGGCCAAAGGCTAATCCTTTTTGGAAGAGTTGGGTCCAAATCAATGACGCGCGAAGTCTCTGTAAGCGAGGATGAATCTCCTCAATGCTCTCATTATGAGCCAAATGTACTCAGAATGATGGAGAACATGGGATACGGCCTAACAAATGGTCCTGGCTTGAACTTTGGCAAAGGAAGAAGAACACTGCTTCAATCCTTTGTTCCAAAAGGGAAAGCCCCTGATTATTATCATCGAACTCGCAGGGGGTTGGGCTATGTGTCAACTCCAATCTCGTCGGCCTCTGACTCTGAAGAGTCATCATATCACTACCGCTCGTCCGGCACGTCATCGTGGGAGTCAGATGTCAGTGTCGGTAGCATCTTTAAAGAAATCTTGGTAAACATAGTTTCAACAAGCCACCCGAAAGATGGAGATGAAGAAATAATCCAGTCAGATACAGATCCTTGGATCAAACACCTAAATACTCTCTGGGATATTCGCTTCGAACAACGTAAACCACCCACAGAGGATAAGGTCACCCAGATCAATCTGGGAGATGATGCTAATCCTAAGCCCATCTTTATAAGTAAAAGCTTATCACCCTCCGAGAAGGAAGATCTAATATTTCTTGTGTGGGAGTATATAGATGTTTTTGCTTGAAATTATGAGGATATGCCTGGGCTTGATCCTCAAGTGGCTTTGCATAGCCTCAACATCAATTCGGATGCAAAACCAGTCAAACAACAACAGCGATGGTTCCGTCCAGAAATAATGGAAGTAATCCAGTCGGAAGTCAAGAAGCTTATAGACTCTGGTTTTATCAGGAAAGAACAACACCCTGATTGGGTAGCCAATATTGTCCCCGTTATCAAGAAAAATGGAAGATCCTAGTTTGCATTGATTTTTGCGATCTAAATGAGGCCTGTCCTAAAGATGAATTTCCCTTCTAATCACAGATGTCATGATCGACAACACGTGTGGGTTTGAACGAATTTCCTTCATGGATGGATTCTCAGGATACAATCAGATCAAGTGTACCTTGATGAAAAGCATACATCTTTCAGGACGCTATTGGGGTGTATTGCTATACTGTCATGCCCTTTGGATTAAAGAACACGGGGGCAATATTCCAGAGAGTTATGAATGCAATTTTTCATGAGCATATACGTAAAACAGTGGAATGTTATATCGATGACATTGTAGTAAAAAGTCGTGCCAAAGGCGATCACATAACAGATCTGAAGACAGTATTTGATATCATGCGGGCACATTAATTAAAAATGAATCCCACCAAATCCTTCCTGAGGGTAGCTAGCAGTAAATTTCTAGGGTTTGTTATTACATCCAAAGGAGTCCACCTCGACATAGAGAAAGTCCACGCTGTCCAGGAGATGCAACCTCTAAGGAATCACAGAGAGCTTAGAGGATTGCAAGGGCGATTAGATATATCCAGAGGTTTACCTCAAATCTCTCAGGAAGATGCCAACACTTCACCAAATTGATGAAGAAGGGTGTTTCATTCATGTGGGACGATGCTTGCCGACAAGCGTTCGAGGAAATCAAACGGTATCTCACGCGACCACTTATCCTTACAGCTCTAGTGACAGGAAAACCTTTCCTGATATACGTATAAGTGATGGATCATTCTTTAGGAGCTTTGCTAGCCCATAATAATGATCAGGGATACGAGCAAGCAATCTACTATTTGAGTAGAACTATGATCGGAGTTGAACATCAGTACAACCCGATCGAAAAGGAATGTTAGGTGTTGGTATTCGCAGTCTAGAAAATGCGACACTACTTGGTGGGCCAAACCATACACGTTATATCAAAAGTCAATCATTTAAGGTTGCTTATGACAAAGCCATTGTCACTGAATGGTCGATTGGCAAAATAGGCCATATTGCTCTCCAAATATGAGATGTAATTCCTGCCGCAAAAAGCCGTGAAGGGATAAGCGGTGGCAGATTTCCTGGCTGAGCATCCAGACTCAAGGACGACCAAACTTTATGAAGATCTCTCAGATGAGATCGCTAAAGTTTGCGTGACTCAGACATCTTTCGAAGGACAGGTGTGGCAACTCTTCTTTGACGGTGCATCAAGAACGAGTCCGCGAGGAAATATCGTAGCAGGAGTAGGGGTAGTCCTTGTCTCCCTACAGAACTACGTAATCCCTCGTGCATTCTCATTAACTGAGCCATGTTCCAATAATGTAGCGGAATACAATGCTCTATTGATCGGAATGCAAATCGTGAATGAGATTGGCGTTAAAAATCTCGAAGCATATGGCGACTCAAAACTCATCGTTAACCAGGTTCGCGGGGAGTACGAAGTCAGACATAAAGACTTGGTACCTTATCATAACGCAACTATCTACATGGCAGAGAGGTTCAGAAACTTCTACATCGACTATGTACCTCGCAGCAAAATGCGCATGTAGATGCACTAGCATCTCTTACTGCTTCCTGGCTCTTCCAGTCGGAGTATTAGAGAAAATACTCGTCTATAGCCATGACCTGTATTGTCCAAGATTCTCTTTTGAAGACCACCAAAAGGCGACAGGAGACCATTAAGACAAAGAAGCTCTAGAGACTTCAACAGGTCCAGAGCTCAGGGATCGGCGATTCCCGTACATCGACTATGCATTGTACGACATTTTTCCTGAAACTTCTACACCGTTTTCTTTGGCATATGGGTGTGAAGTTGTACTCCTATTAGATATCCAGATCACATATCTACGCATCGCCTTGACAATAGAGATGACAAATGAGGAGAAGCATCGAATGTGACTCCAAGAGCTGGAGGCTTTAGATGATAACGCCTGCAAGCTCAACAGCAAATCGAGCTCTATCAAACTCAAATTACCAGAGCCTTCAACAAGAAAGTTAAGGATCAGACTTTCAAGAAAGGTGACTTTGTCTTAACCGTCAGAAGACCCATGGTGATGATGACCAAAGGAAAATTTCAGCCCAAATAGGAAGGACCATTTGTAGTGGAGTCAGTCTATTCAAATGGAGCATATCGCCTTATAACCCCAGGCGGCGATATGCTCATGATGCCAATCAATAACAAATTCTTGAAGAAATACTATCCTTAATAGCATTCTTATCCTGATCAGGTTAATACTACACCTCTGATCGAAACTTTTAGGATCCAAGATGTTTGGAAGGGCGCTAAAGAAAAGCTTCTTCCTTCCTTCACTAGATCGCGTTCTAGTCGGTCAGTGTTAAGCCGATCAAGCGTGGTTACATCATGATGCACGATATAAACATTGAAGAAGAAACAAAGTGCAAGACTTCGGTTTTAGCCTGGTTACTCTTCTCTAGTGTATCTATAGACATCTGACGCCTTTGACGGCTAAGGATAGAGGAAATTGTTGGCTTTTAAGTCCAACATAAGTCTTCGATAACTTATCATACTGAGGGAAATAACATAGCTAGCCCAACTCAAACGGTAGTTGGTAAAGGCACACCAAATATGTTGATATTTAAGGGTTTGCTAAAAATCCTAAGGAACTTGCTCCCATCCTCTTCTCCAAAATATCCTACCAATTCTCATCCAGAGCATGATAGGGCCACAAAAATACATGTGTCCATTTCCCCGATGAAATGAGCAGGGACTTGTCACGTTAATAGTAAACCTCTAACAAACCATTTCTCTCGATCCCCAGCGGAATCAGTCAAGTTAATATTAAACCTCTGACAACGAAACTCATTTAAAATCTCTGCTGTTATGTTAATATTACACCTCTAATAGCACGCCTCCCATGTCCCTAGAAAATCAACAATTGTCACGTTAATATGACACCTCTGACAATTCATTTATTTTCCACCAAAGTCCCCCACCAATTCTTTCCCATAGATTGGTAGGTCCACAAGCTCAATCATTGTTATGTTTAATACCACACCTCTAACAGTAAAAAGTATTAATACTCCCCATCAGTATGAACTTCACTTGTCGCTCCCCTACATGTAGTCACAAGTCTTCAAAATTGTCAAGTTAACATCGCACCTCTGGCAATTCCAAACTCCACTTGTCAATTCTCCTTAATAGAATGACAAGTCCTCAAAATTGCTCATATCGCAAATAAATTCTTGTTAAGTTAACACTACATCTCTGACATTTCAAACTCCACTTGTCAATTCTCATCAATAGAATGGCAAGTCCTCAAAATTGCTCATATTGCAAATCAACTACTGTCATGTTAACATCACATCTCTGACAAATTATTGTTAAGTTTAGCACTACACCTCTAACAGTGATTAAGTTGTTGCCAAGTTTAATATTAAACCTCTGACAGCCACTTTTTCTCAGGCTTCCATATCTAAGCTGAGATGACGATGCTAAGTTAAACATCACACCTCTAACATCCAATTCATTGTTAAGTTCAACAATACACCTATGTCAATGACTTTTCCTCAGGATTTCATATCGAAGCTGAGATGAGCGATGCTAAGTTTAACATCATACCTCTAGCATCCAGTTCATTGTTAAGTTCAATAATACACCTATGACAATGACTTTCCCTCGAACTTTCATATCGAAGTCGAGATGACTAATGTCAAGTTCAAAATTACACCTCTAGTATTACCTCCACTGTCAAGTTTAACACTACACCTATGATAGTGGTATTTTCAGTCTTCCCAAACAAATTGAAATTTTTGCAAAGCTAAGTTAATATCACACATCTAGCTCACATCCTTGTCAAGTTAACCTCTGACCAGGTTTAATCCAACCCGTTAAGTTAATATCACACCTCTAAAAGTAAAATCCTCCTAGATCCCCAACGGGTCTAGTCTCACTTGTTATTCTCGTCAACAGAATAGTAGGTCCACTTAAAAGTACTGTTCGGTTAATATCATACCTTTAATAGTGTTTCCATCAAATCCCCAGCTGAGTCCTAATTACGTTATACTAAATCTCTGATGAATACTCAGTCATAATACTCCGTGGGGGTGAAAACTTCACTTGTCATTCTCATCCGTAGATTGGCAAGTCCACAGAAACCATCCTACTCCTGTCAAGTTAATATCACACCTCTGACAGTAATCTCAAATTTCTTAAATGGAATTTTTCTAAACTTTGACTTGCTAAGTTAAAATGTTACATTTCTAGCAAATCAAAAGTAACCACTGCTATTTGTCTGATTTTCAATAATAGAGGAAGTCAAGACATATAAGAAGACAGGAAGAAGTGTCACTTTTATTGATAGTCAAATATATGAAAGTGATACAAGGCGCTTTCTTATACAATAAGATTGAGTGTTACAAACAAAGGAGTACAAAGAAGTCCCTCTTCCTCAGTGAAAGGTTGTACTCACTCCTCAAAACATTAAAGATATATGAAGTTCGTCTTCTTGACTGTGTGGCTAGGAATAATGGATTAACTTCCTCTCCTCTTGAGAACAATGTGTTTCTCGAGGTCAAAATGCAGGGGAGCATTCTGATTCCACCTGACCAACTGGTTCTAAGATCTTCACAAGGCCGTAATCCTTCGCTTAATGAGAAGCTCTACCACCAGAAAGTCATCCAACGAGCATGGTTTTTTCATCGTTGTCACTTCTTTGGATAAGATTGATAAAGGGAGGATCCGAAACCTTACTGGTAACGTCCTCTTTCCCGTGACCTTCAAAGGCCCTATACCCACTGTGACCATGAAGAACCCGAGGCATTACTGGTGCATCATGTCCAATAAGCCCTTGATGTGTATCAGCAACTGCGTGGATCCTCCTTGACCTTAGACAGAAGCTCTAACTTCCCGAGTGCTCGCCAATCGAACAAGCTGGCCGGTCTAAATATTCTCTCATGAACCCAGCAAAGACGTTGGAACTGGCACTATCGATATGGCCAAAACCTGTAAGAAATAAAAACCCAAAGGTTAAAGTTCCGCAAAGACAGAAATAGGAAGTCAGAAGCACAAACGCGAAACTGAAGTCATGAACTCTAGACGCGGATTTAACGGATGCAGGATAAAAAAATATGGATCCAAACGCAGTCTGGTGTTAGACTCGTCTGATATGTGAGACGCGAGGCATAAATCAAAGACATAGATGCGGGTCTTAAAAACTGCCTAAGGTAACTTCAAGATGCAGAGTTCGCCACATTCGCGTCTGAGACGTAGGGCTTGTCATGTTCGCGTCTAGAGAGCTCGAAAGAGCAGACTTAAAATTCTCTAAGTCAAGACCCTAAACGCGAGCTTCATATGCAAAACTCGCGTTTCAAGACCCAAACACTGAGTTCACCACACTCGCGTCTGAAGAACTTGAGACTTAGACTTTGAAGTCAATAAGTTCGTGTTTCATCAAGTAATGTGAAAGGCGCATTTGCAGAGTAAGAATGCATGAATCCCAAGAAAAAGATTTCAGAAAGAGATCAAGAGACGAAGTCTCTTCATGGACGGGGATGACAGAACTTCAGAGAAACCGAGACTTATCATGGCAAAAGCCAGTTTCTACCCAGAAAAGAATTCTCTAGAAGTTGGACTTCATTTGTTGAGGCACGGTCTAGAAGTTGGGCTTCATTCGTCAAGGCACGACCGTGAAAGCACTTAAAGCAATGATTTTTAATCTTGAAATCACTTAACAGTGATAACCTTCGAAGAAGATTGAAAGAAAGCATGAAAGCTTTGAGTTCTTTTTGTTCTTCAGAATACATGCCCTTGAAGGGAAGGTGGACAATCAAGATGGTGTTCTTCAGAGTATATGCCTGTGAAGAGAAACAATCAAGGTGAATGACTCTTAAGAGGTTATGGCCTATTTATAGGCTCACTAAAATGGCCTGTAATTAATGACATAAAATTTAAAGCCATTCTTAAAGGCTGAAACTAACAGCCTTAATTACAACGCAAATATTAAGTCCAGTTTGGATGAGACACGTGGATTTTTGCTTCAGAAAAACCCAAAGACGTGCGTACCTAGCCGTCAAATGCAAACTTGGCATTGAAAAGATCTGACGAGATCTTCAAGACTGATTGCATGCGACACTTCAAAAGCTGCGTCCTGAGGGCTGCGTGCCCTTTATCAAAATTGAAGAACGCAGGTCTGTGATTCCCTCAACAATTCAGATCTGCGTCCCCTCAACAAGCCAGAACCGCGTCCTCGTAAAGAGTCAGAGCCGCGTATCCCTCAACAATTCAGAGTTGTGTCCTGAAGTCCGCGTCCTTTCACAAGCCTGAGTGCCGCGTCCCCTTTATCAAATTGAAGAACGCAGGTTTGCGTTTCTCTCAACAATTCAGAGTCGTGTTCTCTCAATAAATCAGAGCTGCGTTTTTCTTGACAAATCAGAGCCGTGTCCTCTCAATGAATCAGAGTTGTGTTTCTCTTGACAAATTATACCCGTGTCTCCACTACAAATGTGAGCTGTGTCTTATTCACAAACTCAGTGCAATCTGAGTTTTGTATCTGTCATTCATGGTCGTGTCTCAACAAAAATAACTGAGGACAGTGTTTCCACAATAGTCAAGGATTGCGACTATGAAAGTTGAGTTCATCCAAGCAACAAAGAGTCCGTCTGATTCTCAAAGGCAAAGAAAGAATAATGACGAGATAAATTTTTGACAACTTTTATTAATTGATAAAAATAATAAAAATAATACAAACACTCTCTTATTTGACAAGTGGAGTATTATGAAAGATGGAAAAATAGAAAAGGGGAAGAAGGCTAATAATCCTGCTCTGCCAAAGAATAGATCCGTTCCCTGAGGCGCTGCATCTCCTACTGGTGTGCCTCCTCGACTTTCGCCCAAGCTTAAACCCGCAACTCTTTCTCTGATAGGAATCTCTTCATAGCCAGCTGTGACTGAAGAGACTCCAACCCGGAGGAATAGGCAACAAGATCTTCTTGGAACTTTTTCTTGGCAATCTTCAGCTCTTCCAGCCTTTTTCTGGCGACAATAAGTTTCTGCTTGTTGACTTGAATCAAGTCTTGCACCTTAGAAATAACTGCCCGAGTAGTGGTAATGACTTGCTCCGTACTCTTGATGACAACTTCAGATTCCTTCGAATCGTCAACCAACCTTTGGTAGTCGGCTTGGAAGTTATAGAGATGACAGGCCTCATCAGCCATCTACTTTTTCATCTCTTTTCGCTCGTGTTCTTAAGCAGCAAGGAGCTTACTCAGTGTCGACCGAGCCTCGTCCATCGAGCTAGCTTTTTCCAGGGTCTTTAGTTCCCTCAGACATATCTCCAGCTGTTCAACCAGCGTCAGATACGCCTTAACTTGCTCCAGGCTTCCAGTGTGATGGATGTTCTCGATCTGATTCTCAAGAAGCATCCGGATAAACTCGAAGGAACTTCCTTCAGAAAGGACCAACTTAATGCAGGACTTCATGGAGGCAAAAAATTGTTGCACCATTTGATGCGCTAATTCTTCCATGATATCGGTGGCTGGAGATAGCCTTGCTGATGCACTCCCGGATCCCCTTTCTATGATAGTATGGGTAGTATCCACAGAGACGGGAGCCAACTAAACTTGTGCAGGGTTAAGTCCAACAATAGGCTCTTGCGACGCTGAGGTCGTGGCCAACACCTCCGGAACGGTTGTTGTGGTAGCCTCCACAGCAACAGGGGCAACAACAAACTCCACAGCACTGGGTTCACCGGCTGAAGTTTGAACTGCACTGTCCTCTACACCAATGCTCGCCATGAGATCCTCTACTTGAGCTACCCCGGTACTCTCTGCAACCATAACATTAATGTCAATGATAACAATGAAAAAGAGAGTATACAGCATATCTTTATTTTCTTACCAAGTTGAGGATTTGAAGATGACAAGTCCTTAGATAAGCCACTTGGGGATGAGGGTTCCCCAATCTCGGTGGTTACACCCTCATGAGGCATCCCGGTAGCGGGAACTTCAAGACCCTCTTGCTGGACCAGCTCCTAGATCATCTCCTCAATGTGAGAAGAAGTTGTGCCTTTGCTACCGGTAGCCACCCCTGTAGAAGAAATTCAAATGAAGTGTTAAAACATCTTCCCAACTTGATAGAGAAGCAGTTAAAGAGGAGAGAAGAAATGCCCTCAGTGATAGCAATCTCTCCGGACGGTAGAACTATCGCAGGGACGTATGCCTGCATCTCTTCCTCTGAGATATGCGAGAATTTTCTAGTATCAGGAAGAGCATGTTCATCACTGAAGTCGACTTCTTTGCCAGAATAATATTCGTGCTCCTCAGACGATGAAGACGACAATTGGACCCAGAGAGTCTCAGTGATTAGGGCTTTATCGCTAAGAACCCTAGTAGTAGGGCTGGGCTCCATAACCCATGAGGCAGGCATCAATATATTGGGAGACCCCGGTTGTTGTACCTCCACCTCTTTCTCTTGAGCCAAGGAAGTTATAGGCTGATCGGCCCCTTCAGTCACGGGAGGTTCACCTGCAGGCTCTTCCTCTGCCAAAATCGTAGGACCCCGACTACGCAGACCTCAGGAGCGAAGAGTTAAGACTGCCTCCTCCTCTTTTTATTCTTCTTCTTCTTCTTCTTCTCTCTCCTGCTCCTCAGCACCAGGAGGGATTACTTCAGGCATCCGGGCTGAAGCTTCAGCCTCAGATCCTTTCTTAGCCTTCTTCAGGCTGGGCTCGCCTAGGGAAGTAGAGGCACGAGGACGCTTGGACACGACTTGTCGAGCCTTCCGGATAGGGTGCCCCTCCGCAGCCCCCGCACCAGACTCCAACACCAAAGCCGCTCTATTCCTACTGGTCTCCCTCCCCGCCTCCCTTTCTGTTTCCTTCTCAGCCTCTTGGTACTCGCTCATCCCACACATGCGTCTCTTGGAACCCAACTTAGCTTTATAAGATGCCTTAATGCTCTTAATACAAGAAGTATTCATGCCAAAACAGGGCACCCTGCTAGCAAGGAAGTACCATGTGCAAAAACTGAGGCTTATATAACAGTTTGGCGTCCTGTGAGGTAGACTGAAAATAGCCCTTGTTCCCCCAGCTACACTGTAATATCGCACCCGGGCACCTTCAAATAGGTTACCACTGAAGCAGAGTCCAGTGTTGGGGTTGCCGACATATAGTTGATCATAACCAAACTACCTAAGCGACTCGGCATGTAAGGTTTGATCGTACATGAATCACCTTGTCGGAAGATCAAATATCCAGGCTGAATGTTGATGAGCCACCAAAAGACTCCAGATGGTAGCCATGTGAAATCGTCTGGTCCTGCAAGGTAGGTAAACTTTTACCCATAGTATCGATCAAGCTGATAATTTGAGCTGCTTAGAATAGTTTTTCAGACATAGTACATATAGTACTGTGACCAACTCGAATTCTCCAGCCTCTACACAAAAGGACCGAAGCCTTTTGAGGGAGACACCGCCGTCATCAGGCAGTGCATGACGTACCATGCCATCAGATACGTGTACGGAAGCTCGACTTTGGAATTGGAAGTCTTCACTTCTGACCTCCCCTCTGAATCCACCACTTGCCTGCCCTGGGAGTCTACAATGCCCTCCACTTGGCATAGACTTTTTGTCAACACCCGCAAGCCACTTTGGATGCCTACTACCATCACTTGAAAAAGAGAGATTGACTTCCCATGCGCTAGTAGAATCGCCAGGTGCACCCCATCGGCAATCACTTCATGCGGCAGCGTTGGCATCACACAACGCTTCAACCATAACATGAGGAAGCCCGCAAGTAGAGCCCAATCAGATATGAGAATCTAGGCCTGTAGTAAAAACTTTCAAAGACCATTGGCATAGACTTTTTGTCAACACCCGCAAGCCACTTTGGATGCCTACTACCATCACTTGAAAAAGAGAGATTGACTTCCCATGCGCTAGTAGAACCGCCAGGTGCACCCCATCGGCAATCACTTCATGCGGCAGCGTTGGCATCACACAACGCTTCAACCATAACATGAGGATGCCCGCAAGTAGAGCCCAATCAGATATGAGAATCCAGGCCTGTAGTAAAAACTTTCAAAGACCGTGTCAGGCTTGAATGTATCCTCATTCGACTTGGTCGTATACGAGCTTGTGGAGGCACTGATCCTCTCGGCAATCTCTTCATTAGTGCAAGGGGCCAGACTAGTCACTGGGTTAGACTTGTCATTTATGTCATTGAACAGGTAGCTCACCCAGGACATCTATTTAACGCCTTTGTTCCTCCAGACGGATATTTGTACGCAGATATGGAAGTGACATAACACTTCCTAATAAGTCTCATACACCTGAGGATCCTCTTTCTTCAATAGGTGAAGCTCTTCAGTAGTCGGGACATACTCTTCATATGGGGCATCTCTAATTACTAACCCCGAGACTTCATACAACTCATGAAGAGCGAGTCCTATCTCTCCAACTGGGGTAAAAAATGTGTCCGTCAGATGATTGTAACGCTCCAAGATGCCATAAAAATGGTGGGAGCTTTGCGGGAGGCCATACTGCACGACCCTAACCGAATGGTATAATCCCACATGCTTCAGTAAATCCCTGAGCTCAGCGAGAACAAATCCAACCATCCTACCCCATCATGACTTGTCGGTAGAGTGGACCCACCCGAGCGGACGAAAGTCAGAGGGAAAATCATCCTTTACCTTCAGGAATTGATTGATGAAGGTGGTGGCCAACTGAGGGGTTTCTCCTATCAGATACTCGGCCCTGACCAATCCGGGATATAAACCGAATACATCTTTCCCGTGGCCAGTAGGGTATGCTTCCTTTACACCCAATTTGTCGAGGGACATGCCAGAGGTAGACTTAGAAAGGTCCTACTCCATTACGCGGTGTATCGAAGTGTGTTGAAGATAGGATAAGGGGTACATCCTCTCCATGTTGGGAGGAAAAAATCTCATGTCCCCTATCTGACGGAGCCACTTACAGTCTCAATCATACAAAACCCTATCTTACTCAGTGATAGCATCACTAAAGAAGAAGTCAGTTTTCTTCGGCACAATGCGGGTGTCAGACTCGAATCGTCCATTGGTCATGATCTCCCAGAAGGTCAGCATACTAGGGTTGTTGAGCCTGTCCCGATGCTCTCTTAACTCTAGAGCAAATACTAGAGTAGTCATTTGAAGCACGAAGATCAGATTCGGATCAGCACCACCAACATGTCTACAGTGGCACTTCTTAGACAGAGGGTTGAAAGAATATCGCACTGTAAAAAGGATAGCACAAAGTCAGAAATCTAAATAAAAAATGATTAAGTGTTGAAGCTAAGGTGCAGGGTAGAGTCTAGACGCGGAGCTCAGCGAAACCCGCGTCTAAACATAAAGACGCGTGTCACGCATGAATTCTGCATTTTGAACTCCACAACTTAAAATTTTTCTAAGTGTTAGACCCAGACGCGAGATTCAGTGAAGCCCGTGTCCAACCTCAGAGACGCGAAGCTCACATAAAATCCGCGTCTGAACTCCCCCACTTAGGAAAATTCTCTAAGTGTTAGGATCAAACGCAAGGCTCAATGAAGCCCATGTTTAACAAGCAGATATGGATTCAAACTGATGAAGCGAAGATGCGGATTTTATGTGAGCCTCTGGATGAAGCCTGCATATATCGAACCCGCGTCTTGCCTACCAGTGCAAGAGCTACGTCTGGATGTCAAAAACATGGGCGTGAGCCTCGTGTTGGCGGTTCAGTTCAGAAGAAACTTAAGAGTTAAAATAGCTCTTCAAGTCCCTTAATGGTGAAAATCAGGTCAAATGGTTCTTTACCTGAAAATGGGGGCCACTTGCGTGGAAGAGCCGCCCATTTGCACCTCTGGAGTGATAGCGCTCGAGGACGAAGCCACAGGTTTTGTTTTTGGAGCCATTTCAGCTGTGAATTTGTTGTAAAAGAAGGAAGGAAGAAAAAACTCGAATCTTTTCTTAAAGAGTTCTGAAAGCCCTAGACGTGAAGTTCAGTGGAGAAGAAAAAGAGTCTAATGATGACTCTTAAAAGACTGATGTCTTTTATAGACACAGTAGTCCACCAGTATACGCGGCACATATCTCGAGCCCAATCTCCGCTTGACGTGTGGCAATGCGCCTCAAACGCGAACATCGCGTCTAAAGAGAACGACGTCTCTTTGAGCTCCGCCCGACACGTGGCAATATCTCTCAGAACGCGAGTCTCGCTTTTAACAGGACCACGTCTCTTTAAAGAAAGACCGCGTCACCACCTTGAAGTCTGCGTTACTCCAGCAAAATGGAGGAAGCTTCTCCACTTCAAAGACCTCGCGTCTTGGCAAAACAGTAGGGCTGCATTTCTTTAATAAGAAGTCTGTGTTACTTCGATCAAGTGGGAGCTGCGTCTCCACTCGACGCTTATGAATAAGACTCACAAGATCCGCGTCTCAAAGGTAACATGACCTCTACGTCTACAAGAGTTACGTTCAGTCTTTGTTTCTGCAATCAGTTCAGCAATACACTGGCACAAGTAAATGACTGTTTACCCCCAGTTCAACAGTACACCAACAACCACTCAAAGCACCGAGGAGAACTGGACTGTGTATCCAGACACTCACAACGATCATTTCTGGTGGCTTCAAAGAGTTTAACAGTACACTCACGGAGACCAAAATCCAGACAAGGTCAAGCTCAAAATATCTCAAAAGATTGTTAGTCCAGTCTTGAGAACATTGCTGCTAGAAGAAAAATCTAAAGTATTTTAAAACCCGTCTCAGTCAACCACAGAGTTTTGAAAACTTTAGAGCGGGTTCTATAGACTGTCCAAAAATCACTGAAGACAAGTCATCAGAAAATAGAGTTTAAATGAGAGGCTAATCATAGCCACTCATGTAATGCCAAGATGCAGAGTTTGAAGTCCGCGCCTCATCATCAGTACAGTACCAAGACACGAGAGTAAAATCCTGCGTCCCTGTTGGCCCAGGGGCCCATCACTCTAGATTTGATGAAGATTAACTCATGTAGTTATAGTTGACTAATAATTTTGTGTTTAAATAGTTTCAGTGATTGACCAAGATATTAGTAGGTGTTTAGATTTAACAAAGGAGTTTTGGAGCTTTCACATGTTGATTCAAGAGCTCTAGCGTCAAGATCGCATCTAGTACTCGGTTGGAGTCAAGCTCGTTGGATCGTGTTTGGATCGAGTCAGCTTGGAGACATGAAGACTTCGGTTTGTATTTAGTTTAGTACGTTTAGATCTTATGTAAAGGTAGATAGTATTGATATGCTCAAGTTCACACACACACAAAAGTTTAAAGTTTATTGGTTTTGGTTTTTGGTTTAACCGATTTTGGATTTCATGTCAAAACATAGATATATATCTTTCATATATATTGTATTCTTCCCATATACAATATGCTTCAAATTTGTTTCAATATCATTTTTTGTATTTACATGAGTTTTGGAGAAAACGGTTTTCCATTTTAAAAATCCAAGTTTTGAAAAATACCGATTTTGTGTTTAAGCTAAATTTCAATATCACAAAAATGGTTCAAATTGTTTATAATATGTGTTGAATTTAGTCACACATGTTTGGTATTTAAAGATCTTACAAGAAATTATTTTTGTGAAATTTATGAGATTTTATGGGATTTAATTGAAATTATAAAGACCAAGTTTTAATCCCTAAAACTTTGTCTGACCTCGACTTCAGCCGGTCGACCGGACGGTCGACCGAGGAAGAAGTCAGTCGACCGGTCTGGTCGATCGATGTACACAAACGTGCACATGATATTTGGCTGGAAGGCCGGTCGACCGACCCGGTCGACCATCAAAGAGCTCTACTCTCTGGATCTTGCCCCGGTCTGACAGAGAGCTCTGCTCTCTGTTTCCAGGCCTCGGTCGATCGGGCAGTCGACCGATGGCACAATGGTCAGAAATCTGACCGTTGGTCGGTCGACCGGGCGATCGACTGACAGCAGAAAATTTCTGCTGTCTTGGCCCAACGGCTAGATTTTTGATGGGTTATAAATACCCATCCCTTTAGGTTGTTTTAATCAAGAATTTCAATAGCAAAATTTTGAATCTTCTTAAGTGTTTTAGCAACAAGTTTTAAAAGAGTTTTTGGGTTAAATAGGATTTATCTTTATTTGTTTTCAAGGTTTGAAAAATCAAAGAAAAATAGAGTATTTGGGATATTGATTTTAATCTTCATTTCTATCTTATATTATTTTCCCAAGCAATTTTCTTTGTGTTTTGTTTTCCAAACACCTTGTATTCTCACATTTGAGCTATCATATCTATCCTATCTATTAGGATCTTATTTTGGTAAGAAAATTGGTTTTTGGTTTAGTGAGACCACCAAGAGTTATAAACCTTCTTTTATTTGGTTTTGTTGTTATCCCTCTTGTGTAGAGGTGATTGTAAAGGTTGTGTTGGTATCCCTCTAAGTGTAGAGGTGATTGAGGTTATTATTTGGCTTTGTGCCTTATCTCTCTAGTGTGAGGTGATTGTTGTTTGGCTAAGTGCCCATCCCTCTAAGTGTAGAGGTGATTGTTGTTGTGCCTTGCCTCTTGTATAGAGGTTGTGTTTGTTGGGGAGAGGAGTTGTGTACTCCTAATTTGTATTACCCAAATCCTCAATGGAGGTTCCCTGTGTGGGAAGTCCTGTGTGGACGATTTAGTGGAAATCCTTCTGTGTAAAGGCGGGGATGTAGAGCAGTGGCTCGAACCTCGAAACATATCTTATTGTTTGCGATTGATACACACTCTCTAACTCTGTCTCTCTTTCATATCTTGCATTGCATCATACTCATGTCATTATATGCTTGGTATTGTTTGTGTGCCTCACTTGTGTTGAACCAAGAGAGCCTTACATAGCACCTCAACTCTTATTTAGAGGGAGGAGTCAGTCCAGTGCCCTTCACTGGGAATTCGGCTACACTCTTTGGTTACACTAAGTGTGTTGCAATTTGTTCTTAATTCTGCATTATTTGTCATTAGATTAGCAATACACCTATTCACCCCCCTCTAGGTGTACTTTCAATTGGTATCAGATCCTACACTCCTGATATTAGGTTTAACCACCTAGGAGTGAAATCTTTGTTAACTAATATAATATTGCATTTGCACACATCTAGTTTACACTCATGGACTTCATGACCCCTCCTATGTTTGATGTTTCTAACATCGATGTATGGAAGCTTAAGATGAGTATGTACCTAAAAACCCTAGGAATGCATGTTTAGCTTGCTACTATCAAGAAATCCTATCTTGATAATAACAAGCATATAGAGGCCAATGCACAAGCCCTAGAGGCACTTAGATGCACTCTAAGCAAAGAATATTTGTCTATGATTTCTCAATGAGATTCCGCTTTTGCAGTGTGGAACACTTTGACCTCTCACGCGCTACAAATGACGAAATATGTGGAGGAGGAATCTAGTGGAGATGAGTCCGACCAACCTTGCTGCATGGTCCAAGGGAATGACTCCCTTGAGGTAAATTCAGAAACTCATCTAGATGATTGTGCTAGTTCTTCTAATGATGATTATGATAGTATGGATGCCAATGCATTAAATGAAGAGCTTTCCATTGTTTGTGAAAACTTACTTGAAAAATACCAAGTTTTGGAAAAAAAAGTATTAAATTAAATAAAAAATAAGGATTTGTGTTCAAAACTTGACTTGATTTTGCAAGAGAAGGTTGAGATTTCAAGTGAAAGAGATTTCTTGAAAACCCAACTTGACCTTGTCTTAAAGGAAAATGAGATTTAAAAAAATAAAAATGAATGCGATGTTGTTTTGAAGAATAACGAGGCTTTGTCTTCAAAACTCGATTTTGTTTTAAAAGAAAATGAATCTTTGAAAAATAAAATTGTTTTAATTTCAAAGAAATTGGATTTGGTTTCTAAGGAAAATATTTCCTTGAAAAATAATTTAGATACTCATGTTTTTCATGCTTCATCATCCAGTATACCTATTGCATGCTCCACCTCTTCTTCTATGATTGAAAATGATATATGTGCTTTAAAGAAGAGTGTTGATTGTTTGGGCTCTACTTGAGCCAATGTGCCATGAACCACACACGGTTAGAATCCATGTTTCACAAGAGACATGCTCCTCCTATGCATGCACACAAATCACGACATACACATGTCTCTCATGTTCACACACATGACATGATTTATGCTCATGTGTACACATATACACATTGTGGACGTAAGGGCCACCTTGCAAAGTTTTGTGATGATAGAATACATAATGTAAATTTTGTAAGTTAATTTGTTTGGGTTAGGAAAGGTGCTAACCCCTATGGACCCAATAATGTATAGGTACCAAAATCCACTCCTATTTTATTTAATGTAGGTGTAGGCTCTCACATGACGTGAGATGTATTGGTGCCTTGAGGTGAATGCGTTCCGAGCTATATGGTGACACTTTTGGATGCATCACTTTCAAGGGGAGTTTGGTGTGAGGACCACCATGGTTTGGAGATCTAAAGATTAGCCCTAATAATTTTGGTAACTATCTCTAACTCCCATTTAGTTCACATGCTTTCGTATTGTTGATTTTTAGCATGCTTTAGTTTTTCATGATTGTTATTAAATGCCATGTTATTTAGACTTATGACATACATGTAAAGTAATTGAGATACACCCATGTTCATATGGATCAATATTTTGTGTTCTCACTATAGTTTAACTATTATGTAAATCATTACTCTAAAACATGTGCATTTACATAATGATCATATTGATTTTTGTTTATAATTTTATGCTTCATGTTTTGATTACATGTTTAGATGTAGTTTTCATTAAAACTTATGTATATACTTGTACAACTAGTGAGCCACAAATTGATTATTATATGTTTGTACTTAATTGCTCATTTGTACCCATTAGATGTACTAGTATAACCTAGTTTTGATGATTCTTACATTTTGACTTGTATTCCCTATTTTTCGTACATATTTTTCATAGTAATGTGTTTAGCTTCATGTATATGTTAATTTTGTTAAAACTTCAGATATACATGTATACTCTTGAGTCACTTGCTTTTCATGCAAATTCTATTTAGGACTCATTTGTGTTTGAGATATATATGCATACTTTTAGTTTTCTTTAAACATACATATACCTTGAAGTATATTTAATTTTGATGAGTTTCATGTTTTTGATAAAGGAATTTTCATTAAGCTTGAATGCCTTATTCCATGATTTTGTTGATTACATGACTTTTTACACTCTATATTTGATGTTTACTCATGATTTGTTTCCATAAATTATATGAGCTTTATAGCTATTTGAGTGACGATGATCGTGTGATTTTCTTGAATTCATTCATGTTTTTATTCCTTACTTGAAGGACTTTGTACTAGTTTTCAAGATTATCATAAAACTAGTTGTATATTTCTTCATTTTGGAAGAGTTTTCAAACATGTTAAATTATTTTCAAATCCTATTTTTGAAAACTTCTTCCTGCTAAGGGCGGATGAATGGATGATCATGTCTTATATGCTCAAATTGAAAATCTTTTTAACATGTGCATGAAAGGGAGGTAGTATGAGTTATACACTTGATTCCCATTATATTTTCAATTGGTATCACAATTGATATTTTTATGTTTGTATACTCATTTATATTTTTCTATATATGTATGCTTCAAACTTCAAAATAATATCAATTTCGATTGGTATTTACATTTTCATATATATATATATATATATATATATATATATATATATATATATATATATATATATATATATATATATATATATATATATATATGATTTGATTGTGCTTACATCTTTACATCTTAAAGTACAAATTATGTTTATGTTAAGTTTGATTTCCTCCTTAATGTCAATTATTTTTCAATTGGTATCTTATACAAGCTTATGCATCGTTTTTATTAGTATTTCATAAAGGGGGAGAAAATTCGTATTGTATCTTTCAATCGGTTTTATTTTCAATTAATATCTTACTCCCATTCTTTATGATGAAAAATGTTTTGTTTTGGTATATGCTAACATTTTCAATATTGGTATCAATAATCATAAATTGGTATTATTTTCAATTTGGTATCTTTATTGTAAAATAATTTGTTTAACCAAAAATTTAGTTTGTATTTTCAATTGATTTTTACTTTCAATTGGTATCAAAATTTGCAATATATATTTTTCAATTGGTATAAAAAACGTACAATATTTCATTTTCTATTGGTATCAAAATTTATAAGACATTTTAAATTGGTATCAAGATATTTTCAATTGGTATCTTTTAGTATCTTAAAAATTTTGTTCACTTTTAATTGGTATCTTAAAATATTTTATTTATTTTCAATTGGTATCATAAATTGGTATCATAATGTTTCGATGTATACCTTTATCATAAATTGATATATTTTTCAATTGGTATCATATTGTTCTGATATGCATTGCTTATATGCAAGGGAAGCTTAACATCTTCTCTATTTATAGATTCATGTTGAGTGTATCTCATATTGAGGAGCTTGACCTCTCTTATCTATGTCTTATACGTGTGTAGAGGGAGCTTCACATCTCCTTTTATATATTGTATATTATGTGTTATGTGATTAGGGTTTAGTCATCTCTTTTTCATGTAACGCATGTATGCAGGGGAGTTAACTTTACGTCTCCCCTTTTCATGAATGTATATCGCATATACATCCTTCTTATTTGATTTGATAAAAAGGGGGAGAATTTTTTTTTGAGAGTTTATTTATGCCCCTTTGTTGATAATTTGACAAAAAGGGGGAGAGGAATTTTGGAGTTTTATATATGCATGTTTATGCATGATTATTTCATTCCTTGTTTTATACAAGAAGGGAGAAAAGAATTTATATATGTATGTATTTTCTTGTGTATGTATTTTCTTGTTTAATGCATATATGTTTTGTTTATGCAAAAAGGGAGAAGTATTTGGAAAGTTCATTTATGTTTATTTCTCATTTATGCATATGTATGTTGTTTAATTTATGCATTTCATTGAATATCTTTATGTTTATTGTTATGCATGAGTTAAGGGAGAGCATTTATGAAGCTTAACTTTAATCCATGCATATATAACTCCATGAGTTTTGTCATCATCAAAAACGGGGAGATTGTTGGCCCAGAGGCCCATCACTCTAGTTTTGATGATGATTAACTCATGTAGTTATAGTTTACTAATAATCTTGTGTTTAAATAGTTTCAATGATTGACCAAGATATTAGTAGGTGTTTAGCTTCAACAAAGGAGTTTTGGAGCTTTCACATGTTGATTCAAGAGCTCGAGCGTCAAGATCGCATCTAGTACTCGGTTGGAGTGAAGCTCGTTGGATCGTGTTTGGATCGAGTAGGCTTGGAGACAAGAAGACTTCGGTTTGTTTTTAGTTTAGTATATTTAGATCTTGTGTAAAGGTAGATAGTATTGATATGCTCAAGTTCACACACACAAAAGTTTAAAGTTAATTGGTTTTGGTTTTTGGTTTAACCGATTTTGGATTTCATGTCAAAAATATAGATATATATCTTTCATGTATATTGGATTCTTCGCATAACAATATGCTTCAAATTTATTTCAATATCATGTTTTTGTATTTACATGAGTTTTGGAGAAAACGGTTTTCCATTTCAAAAATCCAAGTTTTGGAAAATACCAATTTTGTGTTTAAGCCAAATTTCAATATCACAAAAATAGTTCAAATTGTTTATAATATGTGTTGAATTTTAGTCACACATGTTTGGTATTCAAAGATCTTACAAGAACTTATTTTTGTGAAATTTATGATATTTTATGGGATTTAATTGAAATTATAAAGACCAAGTTTTAATCCCTAAAACTTTGTTTGGACTGGCCTTCTGCCGGTCGACAAGTCTAGTCGACCGATATGCACAAACATGCACAGGCCATTTAGCTGGAGGGCCGGTCGACCAACCCGGTCGACCGGCAGATAGCTTTGCTCTCTGTTTCCAGGCCTCGGTCGACTGGACGGTCGACCGATGGCACAATGGTCACAAATCTGACCGTTGGCCGGTCGATCGGGTGGTCGACCGATAGCAGAAAATTTCTGTTGTCTTGGCCCAACGGCTAGATTTTTGATGGGTCATAAATACCCATCCCTTTGGGCTGTTTTAATCAAGAATTTCAAGAGCAAAAATTTGCATCTTCTTAAGTGTTTTAGCAACAAGTTTTAAAAGAGTTTTTGGGTTAAATAGGATTTATCTTTATTTGTTTTCAAGGGTTGGAAAAATCAAAGAAAATAAGAGTATTTGGGATATTGGTTTGATCTTCATTTCTATCTTATTCTAATTGTTTTTTCAAGTATTTTTTTTGTGTTTAATTTTCAAACACCTTGTATTCTCACACTTGAGCTATCATATCTATCCTATCTATTAGGATCATGTTTTGGTGAGAAAATTATTTTGTGGTTTAGTGAGACTACCAAGAGTTGTATACCTTCCTTTATTTGGGTTTGTTGTTATCCCTCTTGTGTAGAGGTGATTGTGGAGGTTGTGTTGGTATCCCTCTAAGTGTAGAGGTGATTGAGGTTGTTGTTTGACTTTGTGCCTTATCCCTCTAGTGTGAGGTGATTGTTGTTTGGCTAAGTGCCCATCCCTATAAGTGTAGAGGTGATTGTTGTTGTGCCTTGCATCTTGTGTAGAGGCAGTGTTTGTTGGAGAGAGGAGTTGTGTACTCCTAGTTTGTCTTACCCAAATCCTCAGTGGAGGTTCCCTGTGTGGGAAGTCCTATGTGGACGATTTAGTGAAAATCCTTCTGTGTTAAGGTGGGGACGTAGAGCAGTGGCTCAAATCTCGAAACATATCTTGTTGTTTGCGATTGATCCACTATCTCTAACTCTCTCTCTCTCTTCATATCTTGCATTGCATCATCCTCATATCATATATATGCTTGGTATTGTTTGTGTGCCTCACTTGTGTTGAACTAAGAGAGCTTTACATAGCATCTCAACTCTTATTTAGAGGAATTTAGAGGAGTTAGTCCAGAGCCCTTCACTGGGAATTCGGCTACACTATTTGGTTACACTAAGTGTGTTGTAATTTGTTCTTAATTCTGCATCAATTGTCATTAGATTATCAATACACCTATTCACCCTCCTCTAGGTGTACTTTCAGTCCCAACTGCATTGTAACGACCAAGACGCGAGGTTCGAAGTCCGCGTCTCGACATCACTGTAGTGCCAAGACGCAAGGTTCGAACCCCACGTCTCGACATCACTATAGTGCCAAGATGCAAGGTTCGAAGCCTGCGTCTCGATATCACTGCAATGCCAAGACGCAGAGCCTGAAGCCCACGTCTGGTAGAGTTCGAAACCCGCGTCTAGCAATGTTTGGAGTCAGTATCCAAAACGTGAGGCTCAAAGCCCGCGTTCCTACTATAGAGAAGCTCTGCGTCTCGGTTATAAATGCTCTCCTTACTGGGTCAATTACTGCCCACATAATGAGGAGAGTTAACCCCATTATAGAGGGTTTTTAGGAGACAGTTTTACCCCTGAAACCCTTATAAATAGCTCAGTTTGCTAATGAAGAGGGGTCAGAAGTTTTGGTCGGAAAGATTTTCTTAACTGGAGGAGTACTGAAGAAAGAGTTGAACTCTTCTAACAACTTGCTGAGTACAGTTTGTTCTTACCTCAAGTCTCTTTGAGATTTTATTGGACAGGAGCTGTGCTACTCCGTCCATAGTCTGAAGAGTAGAAGATAGTGACATTCACCTGGTCAACAAAAAACAAGATTCACTTTCCACCGCTACATCAAGAACCCAGCATTAAATAAAGGGGAAATCTAATTATTCTCCCCTCTTTTGTAATCGGATTATTGATCCGTTGTAATTTTCTTTACAATCAAACAAAGAATTTACACGCCTTTTAATTTTTCTATAAATAAAAGGTTGCGCAACCGAAAGAAGGTTCCAATGCAGGGTTCATGTGGGGTGACTGACACCCTAGTCTTGTTCCTGTTCTTATTACATGTTACCTGACTACCTTGTGATAGGGCTTGGTTCAGTGCCAGGAGTTTAGGCCGTGGTCCCGGGTATGCACGGGACCCACTTAAAACATGGACAATGTCTCCAACCAATCAGTTTCAATAACATAGGACCTTGATTGACACGTGTGATAGGTGTATGAGATGCAACTATTACAGGTGGCAATTGGTGTTCGCTGACATAATAATAATAAATTGTTCATAATGTTATTTCAACCTTATCCTGTATATTATTATCTTATGCTCACACATTATATACACATGCACCTTCCCTTTTTATTTTACACACTCATTGGGGACGACCCTCGATTTGCACGTCTAGATATTGGATATTTTCTTATATTGATCAGGTATTCGGTGAGACCGGACATATTGCGAGGAGCTGAAGTCTCTCTCTGCTTGATTATCGGTATTTTAACTTTTTTATTCATGTTATTTCCTGATTCTCTCTATATCGTATCCAGTTGCCTTTACATTCTTTTATTCATCTGTTATCATGTGTGGGAATTATATTTATTATTGCAGTGACTTTATTGCTTTTATTGTTGATTTATATAACTTGTTTAGGTCACTTTAGGCTTAGCGTATATACGTGAGATATTTTCCTCGCGTATATACATCGTCGACTCTCGTTCTGTCTCCGCTTCAATGTATTTTGGGAAGCGGGGCGTGACAGGATTTTTTTGATATCAGAGCCAGGTTTGACATAAAAAAGAGGACTTAATTCATACTTGTGACCTGATACATGTTATATTTACACTGCAATATACATATACTATTCATACGATGATATTGACTCCATTTGGAATTGATCATCCTCCATTTTGGAAATCCATCTCTTTGATCTTCTGATATTCCTAATTCCATTCTTCTTCTAACATGATTTGGATTTTTTCTTGATTCTCATATTCATTATAATTTCTTTTACCCGATTTTGACTCTTGAAATTGTCCATCACACTCGAACCAACGACAGAAATCAGAGTACGCAACAGAAGAGTGGTTGGCACGGGAGGCACCGAGAAGCGATGTGGGAGCGTGAAGACATCATATCATTCCCTCGATTTCTATCCTATCATGCTTGCTCTTGTTTCATATCTATTCATTATCAATTTTGATCAACTTTGATTCTCTTTCGTCATTCCTTGCTTTATTGAAATTTGAGGACGAAATTTTCGTTAAGGTGGGTAGAATGTAATATCCCCTACCTAATAATATTGTATTCCATTCTATTAATTTATTAGATTTACTACCAATATCATTATTTATTAATTTATTTTGTTTATGTGTACAGATAGATGTATATACATATATACTTGATTTTTGTTCATGATCTGTATTCATGCAAGTATGAGTATTTTTATAAATTTAAGTATATATTACATATTATTGACAATATTGTTATTATTATTATTATTTCATGTGGGTTATCATCACTAATTGTGATAAATCTCTATTATCAATTATTTAAGTGTTATTGATAAATAATTAGGGTGCCATCGGATTGGATATAGATCGAATATTGCATTTACCATAATCATATTCGCACCCAACCTTCGGATACGGATACAAATACAAATATTGGCGAATGTGAAAAAATATCTGTATCTGCCAAAATCGGATATCGGATTTGGATCGAATATTAACGGATCGTACGCGAATACTAATCAGATATGTAAAAATAGATATGATTAAGGATAAACTAAACATATACTCATATTACTTCTTATCTCATCTACAACAATATTAGATATGGCACATATTATGAATATTATTGTGTGCATATCAATATTTTCACCATATCCATTGTCATTCGGCTTCTATAGCAATGAATTACACGACCTCCGTGCTAAATGCCGATTCGGATGCAACGGTTGATGTCGAAATACTAAATATCTCGTGTTACTCTTGCAAGAATCAAATACTTTCCACTATTACTTTTTTACCAACTCAAAATATCAAAATCTAATGCCTTATTCCATTGAAGAATAGTCTCTTTCATACGGATATCATTATCAAGCACCCAGCATTCGAATATCGGATAGGATACGAATAGGATATTGCTTTTACCATATATGTATCCGCATCTAACTTTCGGATACGGATACAGATACGAATATTGACGGATGTGAAAAAATGATATATGTATCCGTAATCGAGTCGGATTCGGATGCGGATATCCGCAGATAATCTGCATTTGGTGGCACCCCTACATATAATCATTCATTATTATTATTGGTGTTGTTATTATTATCATTACTTATTTTGAATATTTATTATTATGGCAAGCCCACTCCTCTTTGTTATTATTCTCCTATTTCTCTATTTTTTTTCGTTATTTTTCTTTGGCCCAAATCCAAGCCCAATCTTATTCCTCTTTCTATTCTTTTTCCTTTTCTTTTTCTATTTCCTAAGCCCATGAATCAAAACCCTAGCCATATTTCCTTTTCTCCACTTCTATTCTCTTATCTCATTTAAAATTCAACTTAACCCCCATAGCCAACCCATACCCATTTCATAATACCCAAATGGATAAATTAAAATGATAAAAAAATAATAAATAAAAAAAGAATTTTAATTAACTTGTTAAAGCCATGGCTCGAACCCGAGTCCATCTATATCAAATCCTAATACCCAAACCATGACGCCACTTTGGCGTGTGGTTCTAAAGGCACTCGAATTTAAATTTGAACCTAATATTCTAGCCAACTCAAATTTTCAGATGTAAACCGAATTTTTCCTGAGATTTTTTAGCAATCCACAACCTAATCTAAACTACCAAATCTTTTAGTTTAATCCAACTTGAAGTTCAGATTTTTTTAAATCCCTAATAATTAATAAAAAGCCTAAACTTCTTCTTCTTCTTCTACCTTAAGAGAAAACCCTAACCAAACTCTCCCCACTTCCTTCTTCCCTTTTTCCTCAAGTGAATCGTAAACAATAGGATCTCGAAGTGCAGAGATTGAGGAGCAAGTAAGAGGGAACAAATCCAAGTAAGTAGATCAAAATTTTGTGAATTAAATTTCAGTTAATTGATAGATCATGTTTACATTATTTATACAAAATTCCTACATCAAAACTCAATCACAAATTCAACTAAAATACATGTAAGAATATACCAATACATATCTCAATTTACATATTTTCTTAGGAATTTTACAATCAAGAATTTTCACAAAAAAAAAATTCCTAACACTGCACAGATCCAGGCGGGTCTGTACAGTGTCAGGCCAGACCCAAACCAGGCTTGGCCTGGCCTGGCTGGGCCTGGGCTGGCCTGGTCTGGCGTGGGCTGCATGTGCATACCCCCTTTTTTTAAAAACAAAAAATAAAAATAAAACAACAACAGTCTGGCCCACTAGCCTGCATCCTACCCCAAACTGCAAGGGCCTGCATCTCCTTGACCCAGACCCACAGGACAGAACCTGACCAAACTGAGAAATCCAGACCTATCTACCTATAGAAAAACAATTAAAATAATTATCTAAAAATATCAAAAAAATAGAGAAAAATATAAACAACAGCCTACAGTAATTCTACAACCTATGATAAAATTTTCAGATGAATAGCAACATAAATTAACTCAAATCACCCACTTTAAAGCGATTTTCCTTAATAGTTGATTCAGATTCGTTAAGGGATTTAATGTTATAAAGCCTATTAAAAATCTAATAAAAATTAGAAAATAGTTTAAATTAAACCTATTAAATTCATTAGACCCAGAGAACTATGTTTCCAACTCCAAACTAATTTATCAAGATTAAAACCCTTTATAACACCAAAGTAGAACATCATTGTAAAATCCTAACAATTTTTTAATTGATATGAATTTAATGTAGATTTCTCAGAATTTCAAAAGTAGGTACTTGGACTCGTGATAAGCCCAGGTGAGTGTTTTTTTTCTTGTGTAATTTTATTTAACTTCATCGTGAGTATTCTTTTGTTTACCTTACTGTGTATTTTAATATTATTTCATGTTAGTGTTTTCTTGTTAATCCTATTTAAATAAATTATGCTACTGTGTTTATTGAAAACCATTCATTTATTAAACATAAGAATTTATCTTTTCAATATACAATGTAAGTTGAAGACATATCAAAATTAAAGTATCAGTGAGTATTTGCTCTTATATCAATTCCTTATTTATCATTGTCAGTATTGTTTATATGTTACCTGTATCATTTCATGTGACCCTCTGCTATATTTGACGTATATGATTACCCGTACCATTTCATATGATATCAGTGAATGCTCACTTTAATTGTGGAGTTAATATGAGCATTTATCGGCGTCATTTCATGTGTTAGTAGTTCGTCGTTGTTGGCTTAGGCCAAATGGTGATATATCTTGGACTGTTACTTGTTTCGATCTACTTGTTAATTGGCCTAGTTCATATATGTGGATAGATGACACAGTATATGTGGAGTATTTTATCAAATAGTTAATTTGAGGAATCATGATGTTAAAATTGTAAGTACACCTAGAGGGGGGTGAATAGGTGTACGGCTAATCTAAAACTTAAATACAACACACTTAGTGTAACCAACGAGTGTAGCCGAATTCCCGGTGAAGGGCTCTGGACTAACTCCTCTTGATTCCTCTGAATAAGAATTGAGGTGTTATATAAGCTCTCGTGTTTAGACACAAGTGAGGCACAAAAACAATCACAACCAAGTATATAAGTATGATATGACAATATGAATGATGCAAGGCACAAAGTAATAGAGAGAGTGAGAGTCAATGGAACAAACGCAAACACCGAGATTTGTTTCGAGATTCGAGCACCCAGCTCTACGTCCCCGCCTTCACACAGAAGATTTTCACTAACTTGTCCACACAGGACTCCCATACAGGGAACCTCCACTGAGGATTTGGGGCAATACAACCGGAGTACACAACTCCTCTCTCAATTACAAACACAACCTCTACACTTAGAGGCTAGGCACAAAGCCACCACAAATCAACCTCACAAATGAGGGATAGGCACAAAGCCAAACAACAAATCAACCTCTCACTAGAGGGATAGGGCACAAAGCCCACTCCAAAAATCAACCTCTACACAAGAGGGATATCACAAAGTAGGAGGGTTTACAACTTGGTGATCAAAAGACTACAAACCAATTCTTTTTCTCACTAAACAAAGATCCTAATAGAAAGGTAGATATGATAAGCTCAAGTGAGAAAATAAAGTGTTTGGAAATGAAAACAACAAAGAAAAACACTTGGAAAAATCACAAGATAGATATTGAAATAGAGATCAAAAACTAATTCCCAAATACTCTCTTTTTCTTTGAATTTTCCAACACTTTAAAACAAATAAATGGAAACTTTGAACCCAAAAACTCTTTTGAAAACTAGGAATTAAACACTTGAGAAGATGGAAATTTGCTCTTCAAAAACTTTTTAAAACCAACTCTTGAATGGGGTATAAATAGCCCTCAACAGAATCTGCCCGTTGGCTGGCAGAAAGGTCAAAAATGACCTTCCGGTCGACCCAGCCGGTGGACCGCCAACGGTCAAATTTCTGACCGTTGAGCCTACCGGTCGACCGCCCGGTCGACCGCGCTCAGAACCATAGGGCAACGGCTCTCTGTCCGATCGACCGCCCGGTCGACCGGGACAACCCGAGAGTGGGTTGCCTTCAGTCGGTCGACCGCTCGGTCAACCGCTCGGTCGACCGGCCCAAGAAGCTAGCCTAAGTGCACGTCCTTGTGCACGTCGGTCGATCGGCCCGGTCGACCGCCAGAGCCTGGCAGATCTGTTTAAAGGATTTAAAACTTGAGTTTTTAATTATCAAATAATCCCATAAAATCTCAAAAAATCCACAAAAATAGTTTCAGTATAATACTTTGATATACAAACATGTGTGAAAAAATTCAACACATATTTCAAACTATTTGAACCATTTTTGTGTTATGAAAATTTTGCCAAAACCAAAATCTGTATTTTTCAAAACTAGGATTTTTGAAATAGAAAATCGTTTTTTTCAAAACTCATCCAACTACAAAACATGATACTTAAACAACTGTGTGTGTTGTGAACTTGAGCATATCACACTATCTAATCTTTAACAATGGATCTAAAACATAAACTAAACAATGTACCGAAGTCTTCTTGTAGAGTGCCGTCTCCAAGTCGACTCGATCCAAACGTGATCCACCGAGCTTGACTCCAACGAGTGCTAGATATGAACTTTGACGCTCGGGCTCTTGAATCACCATGTGAAAGCTCCAAACACCTTTGTTGAAGCTAATCACCTACTAATATCTTGGTTAAGTATCTGAAACTAAACATCACAAGATTATTAGTAAACTATAACTACATGAGTTAATCATCATCAAAACTAGAGTGGAAGGCCTCTGGGCCAACAATCTCCCCCTTTTTTATGATGACAAAACTCATGGAGTTATATATACATGGATTAAAGTTAAGCTTCAAAGAAGCTCCCCCTTAACTCGTGCATAGCAATAAACAATAAATATATGCAATGAATACTAAACATGAATATGTATCAACATGCATAAAATGAAATGAACATGCTCTTGATACCAAACTTTTAAATAAATTCCTTTTCCTTTTTGAACTAAACATGCTCTTAAATAATTGTTCTTGATACCAATAAAAATTTCAATTTGAAAATTTTATCAATAAAAGCAATAAAAGCTTTTGATACCAATCAATAAAACTCTTGATACCAATTGAAAGATAATCAATAAAAGCTCTTGATACCAACAATAAAAATTTTAACAAAAGTTCTTGATACTAATAAACCAAAACAACAAAGCATGATTATCCTCTTGATATCAATATCAACAAAACATCAAAACATAAAACAAACTCTCTTGATATCAATATGAAACAAACTTTGATATAAACTTACAAATAAACAATAAACATGTATATAAACTCAAATACTTCTCCCCTTTTTGTCAATCATCAACAAAGGGGTCAAAGAAAACAATAAAATAATGTTCTCCCCTTTTTGTCTTAAACAAAAAATATCAATAAGGGGTGAAATCAATTCAAAACATTATGATACCAATTGAAAAAATATATCAATTTAGTGCATCATGATATCAATTGAAAATAAATAAAACATGCCAATTGAAAGTACATAAAATAAATGTTTTTAATTTAAATAAACATGTCTATATTTTACCATGGAAAGTAATTAAAACATGTTGAAGAAATTAATCAAAAATTTTAATATCAATAGAATGATTTAAACATATATGTAATCTTGATATCAATAGTAAAGATTAATACCAATAGAAAGTAATTTTTCATTAGGATCATATGATACCAAAAATAATCAATATCATTTTTCAATCATTTTTCAACATAAAGTGTGGAGTAAAATACTAAAGGTAAACAAAACCAATTAAAAAATGAAATACGAATTTTCTCCCCCTTTATGAAATACCAAATAAAATGATGCATAAGCTTGTATAAGATACCAATTGAAATATAATCAATTGAAATATAATAGTCATTTAAGAAATCAAGCTTAGCATAACTAAAATTTGTGCTCAAGGATATAGAGATATAGTAAGCACAAATAAAGCATACATATATATGTATGAAAAATTGTATACCAATCGAAATTGATACTATTTGAAGTGTAAGCATATATATATAGAATATATATGAGTATACAAAAAGAATGTCAATAGTGATACAATTGAAAAGATCCAATGATACCAATTAAAACTATAATAAGATCAAGTGTATAACTCATACTTCCTACTACCCATTTCATGCACATGTTTAAAAGAATTTTTCAATAATAAGCATACAAGGCATGGTCGCCCAACCAACCGCCCCTCAATGGGTAGGGGTTTTCAAAAATAAGTTTGAAAATATAGTATGTTTGAAAACTCTACCAAATGAAGAATACGAACTAGTTTAATGAAAAATCTAAAAACTAGTACGAAATCCTTCAAGCAAGGAATAAAAAAAATATATTTCATGAAAAACATGTAAATCACATGATCACCAAACACTCAAAATCTATATAGCACAAATCATACTCATGAAAACAAAATCATGAGAAAACAATAAGTAAAGTGAGTGTATAAGAGTTATGTGAAACACATCATCATGAAAATAGGCAATCAAGCTCAAAATTTCTTAAAAACATGAAAATTATCAACACTAGAATCCTTCAAGGTATATGTATGTCTTGTACAACTAAATTATACATACATATCCAAACATAAATGAGTCCACAAAAGTGTATGCATGAAGGCAAGTGGCTCAAGGATGTATATGTATAACTATTAGTTTGGACAAAATCGACATATACATGAAGTTTAAACACACAACACGAAAACATGCACAAAAATAGAGAATACAAGTCAAATGCATGAATCATCAAAACTAGGCTATACTAGTACATCTAATAAGTACAAATGAGCATTTAAGTACAAACATATAATAGTCTATTTGTAGCTTACTAGTTGTACAAGTATATATATTCGAGTTTTAATGAAAACTAACATCTAAACAAGTAATCAAAACATGAAGCATAGAAATCAAAACAAAACTCATATGATCATTATGTAAATGAACATGCATTAGATCTATGATATACACAATAGTTAAACTAAAGTGAGAACATAAAAGTATAAATTCATATTAAATATGGGTGTCTCAAATACTAATCATGTATATCATAGGACTAATAAACATGGCATATGGCATAATGAACATTTAAAACATGACATGCTAAAAATCAACAATATGAAAAGCATATAAAAATGAGGAGTAAGAGATTGTTACCAAATCGAAAAGGCACATCTCCATATCTCCAAACCAAGGTGGTCCTCTCACCAAACTTTCCTTGAAAGTGATGCATCCAAATTGTCCTCTTTGAGCTCGGAACGCATTTGCCTCAAGGCACCATCGCTCTCACGTCATATGAGAGCCACACCTACATCAAATAACATAGGGGTGTTCTTTGGTACCGATACTCTTTTGGTTCCATGGGGGTTAGCTCCTTTCCTAACCCAAACAAATTTAGTTGCTAAATTTGAATCATGTAACTTATCATAGCAAAATTTAGCAAGGTGACCCTTACGTCCACAATGTGTACAAGTGTACACATGAGCATACATCGTGTTATGGGAGTGAACGTGGGAAGCATGTGTATACCGTGGTGTGTGTGCATGCATAAGAGGAACTTGTTTCTTTCGAAACATAGATTCCAACCGTGAGTGGTTCAAAGCACAATGGCTCAAAGTGGAGCCCAAACAATCCACACTCTTCTTTAACAAACAATATCATTATCAATCCTAGAAGAAGAGGTGCATGCAATAGGTAAGCTAGATAAAGAAGCTATACTAGCATGGCAAACATGTGTGTCTAAATCATTTTTCAAGATTTATTTCATTTAAGCAACTTCTTTTAAAATCAAATCAATCTTTTTTTCAAAGAAACATTTTCTTTTACAACAACGTCAAGTTTTGAAGACAAAGCTTCATTTTTCTTCAAAAACTCATTAAAATCATTTTTATTTTTCAAAATCTTGTTTCATTTAAAACAAGTTCAAGTTGGTTTTCAAAGAGTCACACTCATTTGAAATCTCAACCTTCTCTTGTAAAGCCAATTCAAGTTTTGAAAACAAATCCTTATTTTCTTTTGTTAACTTACAAGTTTTCTTTTTCAAAAACTTTATATTTTCAGGGAGGTTCTCACAAATAATAGATAACTCTTCATTAATGCATCGACTCCATACTATCAAGATCATCAAATGAAGAGCTAGCACTATCTAGTAGAGTGTCCGAATGTACCTCAAGGGAGTCATTCCCTTAGACCATGAAGCAACGTTCGTCGGACTCGTCTCGACTAGATCTCCTCTTCTTATTGATAAGCGTTGGTAGCTCGGGAGATGTCAAAATGTTCCACACTGCAAAAGCGGAATCATAGTGCGAAAACACATGTAAATATTTTTTATCAAGTGATGCACTAAGTGCCTT
>JAVJIF010032572.1:0-60993 GCA_038442645.1 Agave tequilana
TCAGGAGCGAAGAGTTAAGACTGCCTCCTCCTCTTTTTATTCTTCTTCTTCTTCTTCTCTCCCTCTCCTGCTCCTCAGCACCAGGAGGGATTACTTCAGGCATCCGGGCTGAAGCTTCAGCCTCAGATCCTTTCTTAGCCTTCTTCAGCTGGGCTCGCCTAGGGAAGTAGAGGCACGAGGACGCTTGGACACGACTTGTCGAGCCTTCCGGATAGGGTGCTCCTCCGCAGCCCCCGCACCAGACTCCAACACCAAAGCCGCTCTATTCCTACTGGTCTCCCTCCCCGCCTCCCTTTCTGTTTCCTTCTCAGCCTCTTGGTACTCGCTCATCCCACACATGCGTCTCTTGGAACCCAACTTAGCTTTATAAGATGCCTTAATGCTCTTAATACAAGAAGTATTCATGCCAAAACAGGGCACCCTGCTAGCAAGGAAGTACCATGTGCAAAAACTGAGGCTTATATAACAGTTTGGCGTCCTGTGAGGTAGACTGAAATAGCCCTTGTTCCCCCAGCTACACTGTAATATCGCACCCGGGCACCTTCAAATAGGTTACCACTGAAGCAGAGTCCAGTGTTGGGGTTGCCGACATATAGTTGATCATAACCAAACTACCTAAGCGACTCGGCATGTAAGGTTTGATCGTACATGAATCACCTTGTCGGAAGATCAATATCCAGGCTGAATGTTGATGAGCCACCAAAAGACTCCAGATGGTAGCCATGTGAAATCGTCTGGTCCTGCAAGGTAGGTAAACTTTTACCCATAGTATCGATCAAGCTGATAATTTGAGCTGCTTAGAATAGTTTTTCAGACATAGTACATATAGTACTGTGACCAACTCGAATTCTCCAGCCTCTACACAAAAGGACCGAAGCCTTTGAGGGAGACACCGCCGTCATCAGGCAGTGCATGACGTACCATGCCATCAGATACGTGTACGGAAGCTCGACTTTGGAATTGGAAGTCTTCACTTCTGACCTCCCCTCTGAATCCACCACTTGCCTGCCCTGGGAGTCTACAATGCCCTCCACTTGGCATAGACTTTTTGTCAACACCCGCAAGCCACTTTGGATGCCTACTACCATCACTTGAAAAGAGAGATTGACTTCCCATGCGCTAGTAGAACGCCAGGTGCACCCCATCGGCAATCACTTCATGCGGCAGCGTTGGCATCACACAACGCTTCAACCATAACATGAGGAAGCCCGCAAGTAGAGCCCAATCAGATATGAGAATCTAGGACTGTAGTAAAAACTTTCAAAGACCGTTGGCATAGACTTTTTGTCAACACCCGCAAGCCATTTTGGATGCCTACTACCATCACTTGAAAAGAGAGATTGACTTCCCATGCGCTAGTAGAACCGCCAGGTGCACCCCATCGGCAATCACTTCATGCGGCAGCGTTGGCATCACACAACGCTTCAACCATAACATGAGGATGCCCGCAAGTAGAGCCCAATCAGATATGAGAATCCAGGCCTGTAGTAAAAACTTTCAAAGACCGTGTCAGGCTTGAATGTATCCTCATTCGACTTGGTCGTATACGAGCTTGTGGAGGCACTGATCCTCTCGGCAATCTCTTCATTAGTGCAAGGGGCCAGACTAGTCACTGGGTTAGACTTGTCATTTATGTCATTGAACAGGTAGCTCACCCAGGACATCTATTTAACGCCTTTGTTCCTCCAGACGGATATTTGTACGCAGATATGGAAGTGACATAACACTTCCTAATAAGTCTCATACACCTGAGGATCCTCTTTCTTCAATAGGTGAAGCTCTTCAGTAGTCGGGACATACTCTTCATATGGGGCATCTCTAATTACTAACCCCGAGACTTCATACAACTCATGAAGAGCGAGTCCTATCTCTCCAACTGGGGTAAAAAATGTGTCCGTCAGATGATTGTAACGCTCCAAGATGCCATTAAAATGGTGGGAGCTTTGCGGGAGGCCATACTGCACGACCCTAACCGAATGGTATAATCCCACATGCTTCAGTAAATCCCTGAGCTCAGCGAGAACAAATCCAACCATCCTACCCCATCATGACTTGTCGGTAGAGTGGACCCACCCGAGCGGACGAAAGTCAGAGGGAAAATCATCCTTTACCTTCAGGAATTGATTGATGAAGGTGGTGGCCAACTGAGGGGTTTCTCCTATCAGATACTCTCGGCCCTGACCAATCCGGGATATAAACCGAATACATCTTTCCCGTGGCCAGTAGGGTATGCTTCCTTTACACCCAATTTGTCGAGGGACATGCCAGAGGTAGACTTAGAAAGGTCCTACTCCATTACGCGGTGTATCGAAGTGTGTTGAAGATAGGATAAGGGGTACATCCTCTCCATGTTGGGAGGAAAAAATCTCATGTCCCCAATCTGACGGAGCCACTTACAGTCTCAATCATACAAAACCCTATCTTACTCAGTGATAGCATCACTAAAGAAGAAGTCAGTTTTCTTCGGCACAATGCGGGTGTCAGACTCGAATCGTCCATTGGTCATGATCTCCCAGAAGGTCAGCATACTAGGGTTGTTGAGCCTGTCCCGATGCTCTCTTAACTCTAGAGCAAATACTAGAGTAGTCATTTGAAGCACGAAGATCAGATTCGGATCAGCACCACCAACATGTCTACAGTGGCACTTCTTAGACAGAGGGTTGAAAGAATATCGCACTGTAAAAAGGATAGCACAAAGTCAGAAATCTAAATAAAAAATGATTAAGTGTTGAAGCTAAGGTGCAGGGTAGAGTCTAGACGCGGAGCTCAGCGAAACCCGCGTCTAAACATAAAGACGCGTGTCACGCATGAATTCTGCATTTTGAACTCCACAACTTAAAAATTTTTCTAAGTGTTAGACCCAGACGCGAGATTCAGTGAAGCCCGTGTCCAACCTCAGAGACGCGAAGCTCACATAAAATCCGCGTCTGAACTCCCCCACTTAGGAAATTCTCTAAGTGTTAGGATCAAACGCAAGGCTCAATGAAGCCCATGTTTAACAAGCAGATATGGATTCAAACTGATGAAGCGAAGATGCGGATTTTATGTGAGCCTCTGGATGAAGCCTGCATATATCGAACCCGCGTCTTGCCTACCAGTGCAAGAGCTACGTCTGGATGTCAAAAACATGGGCGTGAGCCTCGTGTTGGCGGTTCAGTTCAGAAGAAACTTAAGAGTTAAAATAGCTCTTCAAGTCCCTTAATGGTGAAAATCAGGTCAAATGGTTCTTTACCTGAAAATGGGGGCCACTTGCGTGGAAGAGCCGCCCATTTGCACCTCTGGAGTGATAGCGCTCGAGGACGAAGCCACAGGTTTTGTTTTTGGAGCCATTTCAGCTGTGAATTTGTTGTAAAAAAGGAAGAAGAAAAACTCGAATCTTTTCTTAAAAGAGTTCTGAAAGCCCTAGACGTGAAGTTCAGTGGAGAAGAAAAAGAGTCTAATGATGACTCTTAAAAGACTGATGTCTTTTATAGACACAGTAGTCCACCAGTATACGCGGCACATATCTCGAGCCCAATCTCCGCTTGACGTGTGGCAATGCGCCTCAAACGCGAACATCGCGTCTAAAGAGAACGACGTCTCTTTGAGCTCCGCCCGACACGTGGCAATATCTCTCAGAACGCGAGTCTCGCTTTTAACAGGACCACGTCTCTTTAAAGAAAGACCGCGTCACCACCTTGAAGTCTGCGTTACTCCAGCAAAATGGAGGAAGCTTCTCCACTTCAAAGACCTCGCGTCTTGGCAAAACAGTAGGGCTGCATTTCTTTAATAAGAAGTCTGTGTTACTTCGATCAAGTGGGAGCTGCGTCTCCACTCGACGCTTATGAATAAGACTCACAAGATCCGCGTCTCAAAGGTAACATGACCTCTACGTCTACAAGAGTTACGTTCAGTCTTTGTTTCTGCAATCAGTTCAGCAATACACTGGCACAAGTAAATGACTGTTTACCCCCAGTTCAACAGTACACCAACAACCAGCTCAAAGCACCGAGGAGAACTGGACTGTGTATCCAGACACTCACAACGATCATTTCTGGTGGCTTCAAAGAGTTTAACAGTACACTCACGGAGACCAAAATCCAGACAAGGTCAAGCTCAAAATATCTCAAAAGATTGTTAGTCCAGTCTTGAGAACATTGCTGCTAGAAGAAAAATCTAAAGTATTTTAAAACCCGTCTCAGTCAACCACAGAGTTTTGAAAACTTTAGAGCGGGTTCTATAGACTGTCCAAAATCACTGAAGACAAGTCATCAGAAAATAGAGTTTAAATGAGAGGCTAATCATAGCCACTCATGTAATGCCAAGATGCAGAGTTTGAAGTCCGCGCCTCATCATCAGTACAGTACCAAGACACGAGAGTAAAATCCTGCGTCCCTGTTGGCCCAGGGGCCCATCACTCTAGATTTGATGAAGATTAACTCATGTAGTTATAGTTGACTAATAATTTTGTGTTTAAATAGTTTCAGTGATTGACCAAGATATTAGTAGGTGTTTAGATTTAACAAGGAGTTTTGGAGCTTTCACATGTTGATTCAAGAGCTCTAGCGTCAAGATCGCATCTAGTACTCGGTTGGAGTCAAGCTCGTTGGATCGTGTTTGGATCGAGTCAGCTTGGAGACATGAAGACTTCGGTTTGTATTTAGTTTAGTACGTTTAGATCTTATGTAAAGGTAGATAGTATTGATATGCTCAAGTTCACACACACACAAAAGTTTAAAGTTTATTGGTTTTGGTTTTTGGTTTAACCGATTTTGGATTTCATGTCAAAACATAGATATATATCTTTCATATATATTGTATTCTTCCCATATACAATATGCTTCAAATTTGTTTCAATATCATATTTTTGTATTTACATGAGTTTTGGAGAAAACGGTTTTCCATTTTAAAAATCCAAGTTTTGGAAAATACCGATTTTGTGTTTAAGCTAAATTTCAATATCACAAAAATGGTTCAAATTGTTTATAATATGTGTTGAATTTAGTCACACATGTTTGGTATTTAAAGATCTTACAAGAAATTATTTTTGTGAAATTTATGAGATTTTATGGGATTTAATTGAAATTATAAAGACCAAGTTTTAATCCCTAAAACTTTGTCTGACCTCGACTTCAGCCGGTCGACCGGACGGTCGACCGAGGAAGAAGTCAGTCGACCGGTCTGGTCGATCGATGTACACAAACGTGCACATGATATTTGGCTGGAAGGCCGGTCGACCGACCCGGTCGACCATCAAAGAGCTCTACTCTCTGGATCTGGCCCCGGTCGACTGGGCAGTCGACTGACAGAGAGCTCTGCTCTCTGTTTCCAGGCCTCGGTCGATCGGGCGGTCGACCGATGGCACAATGGTCAGAAATCTGACCGTTGGTCGGTCGACCGGGCGATCGACTGACAGCAGAAAATTTCTGCTGTCTTGGCCCAACGGCTAGATTTTTGATGGGTTATAAATACCCATCCCTTTAGGCTGTTTTAATCAAGAATTTCAATAGCAAAATTTTGAATCTTCTTAAGTGTTTTAGCAACAAGTTTTAAAAGAGTTTTTTGGGTTAAATAGGATTTATCTTTATTTGTTTTCAAGGGTTGAAAAATCAAAGAAAAATAGAGTATTTGGGATATTGATTTTAATCTTCATTTCTATCTTATATTATTTTCCCAAGCAATTTTATTTGTGTTTTGATTTCCAAACACCTTGTATTCTCACATTTGAGCTATCATATCTATCCTATCTATTAGGATCTTATTTTGGTAAGAAAATTGGTTTTTGGTTTAGTGAGACCACCAAGAGTTATAAACCTTCTTTTATTTGGTTTTGTTGTTATCCCTCTTGTGTAGAGGTGATTGTAAAGGTTGTGTTGGTATCCCTCTAAGTGTAGAGGTGATTGAGGTTATTATTTGGCTTTGTGCCTTATCTCTCTAGTGTGAGGTGATTGTTGTTTGGCTAAGTGCCCATCCCTCTAAGTGTAGAGGTGATTGTTGTTGTGCCTTGCCTCTTGTATAGAGGTTGTGTTTGTTGGGGAGAGGAGTTGTGTACTCCTAATTTGTATTACCCAAATCCTCAATGGAGGTTCCCTGTGTGGGAAGTCCTGTGTGGACGATTTAGTGGAAATCCTTCTGTGTAAAGGCGGGGATGTAGAGCAGTGGCTCGAACCTCGAAACATATCTTATTGTTTGCGATTGATACACACTCTCTAACTCTGTCTCTCTTTCATATCTTGCATTGCATCATACTCATGTCATTATATGCTTGGTATTGTTTGTGTGCCTCACTTGTGTTGAACCAAGAGAGCCTTACATAGCACCTCAACTCTTATTTAGAGGGAGGAGTCAGTCCAGTGCCCTTCACTGGGAATTCGGCTACACTCTTTGGTTATACTAAATGTGTTGCAATTTGTTCTTAATTCTGCATCATTTGTCATTAGATTAGCAATACACCTATTCACCCCCCTCTAGGTGTACTTTCAATTGGTATCAGATCCTACACTCCTGATATTAGGTTTAACCACCTAGGAGTGAAATCTTTGTTAACTAATATAATATTGCATTTGCACACATCTAGTTTACACTCATGGACTTCATGACCCCTCCTATGTTTGATGTTTCTAACATCGATGTATGGAAGCTTAAGATGAGTATGTACCTAAAAACCCTAGGAATGCATGTTTAGCTTGCTACTATCAAGAAATCCTATCTTGATAATAACAAGCATATAGAGGCCAATGCACAAGCCCTAGAGACACTTAGATGCACTCTAAGCAAAGAATATTTGTCTATGATTTCTCAATGAGATTCCGCTTTTGCAGTGTGGAACACTTTGACCTCTCACGCGCTACAAATGACGAAATATGTGGAGGAGGAATCTAGTGGAGATGAGTCCGACCAACCTTGCTGCATGGTCCAAGGGAATGACTCCCTTGAGGTAAATTCAGAAACTCATCTAGATGATTGTGCTAGTTCTTCTAATGATGATTATGATAGTATGGATGCCAATGCATTAAATGAAGAGCTTTCCATTGTTTGTGAAAACTTACTTGAAAAATACCAAGTTTTGGAAAAAAAAGTATTAAATTAAATAAAAAATAAGGATTTGTGTTCAAAACTTGACTTGATTTTGCAAGAGAAGGTTGAGATTTCAAGTGAAAGAGATTTCTTGAAAACCCAACTTGACCTTGTCTTAAAGGAAAATGAGATTTAAAAAAATAAAAATGAATGCGATGTTGTTTTGAAGAATAACGAGGCTTTGTCTTCAAAACTCGATTTTGTTTTAAAAGAAAATGAATCTTTGAAAAATAAAATTGTTTTAATTTCAAAGAAATTGGATTTGGTTTCTAAGGAAAATATTTCCTTGAAAAATAATTTAGATACTCATGTTTTTCATGCTTCATCATCCAGTATACCTATTGCATGCTCCACCTCTTCTTCTATGATTGAAAATGATATATGTGCTTTAAAGAAGAGTGTTGATTGTTTGGGCTCTACTTGAGCCAATGTGCCATGAACCACACACGGTTAGAATCCATGTTTCACAAGAGACATGCTCCTCCTATGCATGCACACAAATCACGACATACACATGTCTCTCATGTTCACACACATGACATGATTTATGCTCATGTGTACACATATACACATTGTGGACGTAAGGGCCACCTTGCAAAGTTTTGTGATGATAGAATACATAATGTAAATTTTGTAAGTTAATTTGTTTGGGTTAGGAAAGGTGCTAACCCCTATGGACCCAATAATGTATAGGTACCAAAATCCACTCCTATTTTATTTAATGTAGGTGTAGGCTCTCACATGACGTGAGATGTATTGGTGCCTTGAGGTGAATGCGTTCCGAGCTATATGGTGACACTTTTGGATGTATCACTTTCAAGGGGAGTTTGGTGTGAGGACCACCATGGTTTGGAGATCTAAAGATTAGCCCTAATAATTTTGGTAACTATCTCTAACTCCCATTTAGTTCACATGCTTTCGTATTGTTGATTTTTAGCATGCTTTAGTTTTTCATGATTGTTATTAAATGCCATGTTATTTAGACTTATGACATACATGTAAAGTAATTGAGATACACCCATGTTCATATGGATCAATATTTTGTGTTCTCACTATAGTTTAACTATTATGTAAATCATTACTCTAAAACATGTGCATTTACATAATGATCATATTGATTTTTGTTTATAATTTTATGCTTCATGTTTTGATTACATGTTTAGATGTAGTTTTCATTAAAACTTATGTATATACTTGTACAACTAGTGAGCCACAAATTGATTATTATATGTTTGTACTTAATTGCTCATTTGTACCCATTAGATGTACTAGTATAACCTAGTTTTGATGATTCTTACATTTTGACTTGTATTCCCTATTTTTCGTACATATTTTTCATAGTAATGTGTTTAGCTTCATGTATATGTTAATTTTGTTAAAACTTCAGATATACATGTATACTCTTGAGTCACTTGCTTTTCATGCAAATTCTATTTAGGACTCATTTGTGTTTGAGATATATATGCATACTTTTAGTTTTCTTTAAAAATACATATACCTTGAAGTATATTTAATTTTGATGAGTTTCATGTTTTTGATAAAGGAATTTTCATTAAGCTTGAATGCCTTATTCCATGATTTTGTTGATTACATGACTTTTTACACTCTATATTTGATGTTTACTCATGATTTGTTTCCATAAATTATATGAGCTTTATAGCTATTTGAGTGACGATGATCGTGTGATTTTCTTGAATTCATTCATGTTTTTATTACTTACTTGAAGGACTTTGTACTAGTTTTCAAGATTATCATAAAACTAGTTGCATATTTCTTCATTTTGGAAGAGTTTTCAAACATGTTAAATTATTTTCAAATCCTATTTTTGAAAACTTCTTCCTGCTAAGGGCGGATTAATGGATGATCATGTCTTATATGCTCAAATTGAAAATCTTTTTAACATGTGCATGAAAGGGAGGTAGTATGAGTTATACACTTGATTCCCATTATATTTTCAATTGGTATTACAATTGATATTTTTATGTTTGTATACTCATTTATATTTTTCTATATATGTATGCTTCAAACTTCAAAATAATATCAATTTCGATTGGTATTTACATTTTCATATATATATATATATATATATATATATATATATATATATATATATATATATATATATATATGATTTGATTGTGCTTACATCTTTACATCTTAAAGTACAAATTATGTTTATGTTAAGTTTGATTTCCTCCTTAATGTCAATTATTTTTCAATTGGTATCTTATACAAGCTTATGCATCGTTTTTATTAGTATTTCATAAAGGGGGAGAAAATTCGTATTGTATCTTTCAATCGGTTTTATTTTCAATTAATATCTTACTCCCATTCTTTATGATGAAAAATGTTTTGTTTTGGTATATGCTAACATTTTCAATATTGGTATCAATAATCATAAATTGGTATTATTTTCAATTTGGTATCTTTATTGTAAAATAATTTGTTTAACCAAAAAATTTAGTTTGTATTTTCAATTGATTTTTACTTTCAATTGGTATCAAAATTTGCAATATATATTTTTCAATTGGTATCAAAAACGTACAATATTTCATTTTCTATTGGTATCAAAATTTATAAGACATTTTAAATTGGTATCAAGATATTTTCAATTGGTATCTTTTAGTATCTTAAAATTTTTGTTCACTTTTAATTGGTATCTTAAAAATATTTTATTTATTTTCAATTGGTATCATAAATTGGTATCATAATGTTTCGATGTATACCTTTATCATAAATTGATATATTTTTCAATTGGTATCATATTGTTCTGATATGCATTGCTTATATGCAAGGGAAGCTTAACATCTTCTCTATTTATAGATTCATGTTGAGTGTATCTCATATTGAGGAGCTTGACCTCTCTTATCTATGTCTTATACGTGTGTAGAGGGAGCTTCACATCTCCTTTTATATATTGTATATTATGTGTTATGTGATTAGGGTTTAGTCATCTCTTTTTCATGTAACGCATGTATGCAGGGGAGTTAACTTTACGTCTCCCCTTTTCATGAATGTATATCGCATATACATCCTTCTTATTTGATTTGATAAAAAGGGGGAGAATTTTTTTTTGAGAGTTTATTTATGCCCCTTTGTTGATAATTTGACAAAAGGGGGAGAGGAATTTTGGAGTTTTATATATGCATGTTTATGCATGATTATTTCATTCCTTGTTTTATACAAGAAGGGAGAAAAGAATTTATATATGTATGTATATTCTTGTGTATGTATTTTCTTGTTTAATGCATATATGTTTTGTTTATGCAAAAAAGGGAGAAGTATTTGGAAAGTTCATTTATGTTTATTTCTCATTTATGCATATGTATGTTGTTTAATTTATGCATTTCATTGAATATCTTTATGTTTATTGTTATGCATGAGTTAAGGGAGAGCATTTATGAAGCTTAACTTTAATCCATGCATATATAACTCCATGAGTTTTGTCATCATCAAAAAGGGGGAGATTGTTGGCCCAGAGGCCCATCACTCTAGTTTTGATGATGATTAACTCATGTAGTTATAGTTTACTAATAATCTTGTGTTTAAATAGTTTCAATGATTGACCAAGATATTAGTAGGTGTTTAGCTTCAACAAAGGAGTTTTGGAGCTTTCACATGTTGATTCAAGAGCTCGAGCGTCAAGATCGCATCTAGTACTCGGTTGGAGTGAAGCTCGTTGGATCGTGTTTGGATCGAGTAGGCTTGGAGACAAGAAGACTTCGGTTTGTTTTTAGTTTAGTATATTTAGATCTTGTGTAAAGGTAGATAGTATTGATATGCTCAAGTTCACACACACAAAAGTTTAAAGTTAATTGGTTTTGGTTTTTGGTTTAACCGATTTTGGATTTCATGTCAAAAATATAGATATATATCTTTCATGTATATTGGATTCTTCCCATAACAATATGCTTCAAATTTATTTCAATATCATGTTTTTGTATTTACATGAGTTTTGGAGAAAACGGTTTTCCATTTCAAAAATCCAAGTTTTGGAAAATACCAATTTTGTGTTTAAGCCAAATTTCAATATCACAAAAATAGTTCAAATTGTTTATAATATGTGTTGAATTTTAGTCACACATGTTTGGTATTCAAAGATCTTACAAGAACTTATTTTTGTGAAATTTATGATATTTTATGGGATTTAATTGAAATTATAAAGACCAAGTTTTAATCCCTAAAACTTTGTTTGGACTGGCCTTCTGCCGGTCGACAAGTCTAGTCGACCGATATGCACAAACATGCACAGGCCATTTAGCTGGAGGGCCGGTCGACCAACCCGGTCGACCGGCAGATAGCTTTGCTCTCTGTTTCCAGGCCTCGGTCGACTGGACGGTCGACCGATGGCACAATGGTTACAAATCTGACCGTTGGCCGGTCGATCGGGTGGTCGACCGATAGCAGAAAATTTCTGTTGTCTTGGCCCAACGGCTAGATTTTTGATGGGTCATAAATACCCATCCCTTTGGGCTGTTTTAATCAAGAATTTCAAGAGCAAAAATTTGCATCTTCTTAAGTGTTTTAGCAACAAGTTTTAAAAGAGTTTTTGGGTTAAATAGGATTTATCTTTATTTGTTTTCAAGGGTTGGAAAAATCAAAGAAAATAAGAGTATTTGGGATATTGGTTTGATCTTCATTTCTATCTTATTCTAATTGTTTTTTCAAGTATTTTTTTTGTGTTTTGATTTTCAAACACCTTGTATTCTCACACTTGAGCTATCATATCTATTCTATCTATTAGGATCATGTTTTGGTGAGAAAATTATTTTGTGGTTTAGTGAGACTACCAAGAGTTGTATACCTTCCTTTATTTGGGTTTGTTGTTATCCCTCTTGTGTAGAGGTGATTGTGGAGGTTATGTTGGTATCCCTCTAAGTGTAGAGGTGATTGAGGTTGTTGTTTGACTTTGTGCCTTATCCCTCTAGTGTGAGGTGATTGTTGTTTGGCTAAGTGCCCATCCCTATAAGTGTAGAGGTGATTGTTGTTGTGCCTTGCATCTTGTGTAGAGGCAGTGTTTGTTGGAGAGAGGAGTTGTGTACTCCTAGTTTGTCTTACCCAAATCCTCAGTGGAGGTTCCCTGTGTGGGAAGTCCTATGTGGACGATTTAGTGAAAATCCTTCTGTGTTAAGGTGGGGACGTAGAGCAGTGGCTCAAATCTCGAAACATATCTTGTTGTTTGCGATTGATCCACTATCTCTAACTCTCTCTCTCTTTCATATCTTGCATTGCATCATCCTCATATCATATATATGCTTGGTATTGTTTGTGTGCCTCACTTGTGTTGAACTAAGAGAGCTTTACATAGCATCTCAACTCTTATTTAGAGGAATTTAGAGGAGTTAGTCCAGAGCCCTTCACTGGGAATTCGGCTACACTATTTGGTTACACTAAGTGTGTTGTAATTTGTTCTTAATTCTGCATCAATTGTCATTAGATTATCAATACACCTATTCACCCTCCTCTAGGTGTACTTTCAGTCCCAACTGCATTGTAACGACCAAGACGCGAGGTTCGAAGTCCGCGTCTCGACATCACTGTAGTGCCAAGACGCAAGGTTCGAACCCCGCGTCTCGACATCACTATAGTGCCAAGATGCAAGGTTCGAAGCCTGCGTCTCGATATCACTGCAATGCCAAGACGCAGAGCCTGAAGCCCACGTCTGGCAGAGTTCGAAACCCGCGTCTAGCAATGTTTGGAGTCAGCATCCAAAACGTGAGGCTCAAAGCCCGCGTTCCGACTATAGAGAAGCTCTGCGTCTCGGTTATAAATGCTCTCCTTACTGGGTCAATTACTGCCCACATAATGAGGAGAGTTAACCCCATTATAGAGGGTTTTTAGGAGACAGTTTTACCCCTGAAACCCTTATAAATAGCTCAGTTTGCTAATGAAGAGGGGTCAGAAGTTTTGGTCGGAAAGATTTTCTTAACTGGAGGAGTACTGAAGAAAGAGTTGAACTCTTCTAACAACTTGCTGAGTACAAGTTTGTTCTTACCTCAAGTCTCTTTGAGATTTTATTGGACAGGAGCTGTGCTACTCCGTCCATAGTCTGAAGAGTAGAAGATAGTGACATTCACCTGGTCAACAAAAAACAAGATTCACTTTCCACCGCTACATCAAGAACCCAGCATTAAATAAAGGGGAAATCTAATTATTCTCCCCTCTTTTGTAATCGGATTATTGATCCGTTGTAATTTTCTTTACAATCAAACAAAGAATTTACACGCCTTTTATTTTTCTGATAAATAAAAGGTTGCGCAACCGAAAGAAGGTTCCAATGCAGGGTTCATGTGGGGTGACTGACACCCTAGTCTTGTTCCTGTTCTTATTACATGTTACCTGACTACCTTGTGATAGGGCTTGGTTCAGTGCCAGGAGTTTAGGCCGTGGTCCCGGGTATGCACGGGACCCACTTAAAACATGGACAATGTCTCCAACCAATCAGTTTCAATAACATAGGACCTTGATTGACACGTGTGATAGGTGTATGAGATGCAACTATTACAGGTGGCAATTGGTGTTCGCTGACATAATAATAATAAATTGTTCATAATGTTATTTCAACCTTATCCTGTATATTATTATCTTATGCTCACACATTATATACACATGCACCTTCCCTTTTTATTTTACACACTCATTGGGGACGACCCTCGATTTGCACGTCTAGATATTGGATATTTTCTTATATTGATCAGGTATTCGGTGAGACCGGACATATTGCGAGGAGCTGAAGTCTCTCTCTGCTTGATTATCGGTATTTTAACTTTTTTATTCATGTTATTTCCTGATTCTCTCTATATCGTATCCAGTTGCCTTTACATTCTTTTATTCATCTGTTATCATGTGTGGGAATTATATTTATTATTGCAGTGACTTTATTGCTTTTATTGTTGATTTATATAACTTGTTTAGGTCACTTTAGGCTTAGCGTATATACGTGAGATATTTTCCTCGCGTATATACATCGTCGACTCTCGTTCTGTCTCCGCTTCAATGTATTTTGGGAAGCGGGGCGTGACAGGATTTTTTTGATATCAGAGCCAGGTTTGACATAAAAAAGAGGACTTAATTCATACTTGTGACCTGATACATGTTATATTTACACTGCAATATACATATACTATTCATACGATGATATTGACTCCATTTGGAATTGATCATCCTCCATTTTGGAAATCCATCTCTTTGATCTTCTGATATTCCTAATTCCAATTCTTCTTCTAACATGATTTGGATTTTTTTCTTGATTCTCATATTCATTATAATTTCTTTTACCCGATTTTGACTCTTGAAATTGTCCATCACACTCGAACCAACGACAGAAATCAGAGTACGCAACAGAAGAGTGGTTGGCACGGGAGGCACCGAGAAGCGATGTGGGAGCGTGAAGACATCATATCATTCCCTCGATTTCTATCCTATCATGCTTGCTCTTGTTTCATATCTATTCATTATCAATTTTGATCAACTTTGATTCTCTTTCGTCATTCCTTGCTTTATTGAAATTTGAGGACGAAATTTTCGTTAAGGTGGGTAGAATGTAATATCCCCTACCTAATAATATTGTATTCCATTCTATTAATTTATTAGATTTACTACCAATATCATTATTTATTAATTTATTTTGTTTATGTGTACAGATAGATGTATATACATATATACTTGATTTTTGTTCATGATCTGTATTCATGCAAGTATGAGTATTTTTATAAATTTAAGTATATATTACATATTATTGACAATATTGTTATTATTATTATTATTTCATGTGGGTTATCATCACTAATTGTGATAAATCTCTATTATCAATTATTTAAGTGTTATTGATAAATAATTAGGGTGCCATCGGATTGGATATAGATCGAATATTGCATTTACCATAATCATATTCGCACCCAACCTTCGGATACGGATACAAATACAAATATTGGCGAATGTGAAAAAATGATATCTGTATCTGCCAAAATCGGATATCGGATTTGGATCGAATATTAACGGATCGTACGCGAATACTAATCAGATATGTAAAAATAGATATGATTAAGGATAAACTAAACAGATATACTCATATTACTTCTTATCTCATCTACAACAATATTAGATATGGCACATATTATGAATATTATTGTGTGCATATCAATATTTTCACCATATCCATTGTCATTCGGCTTCTATAGCAATGAATTACACGACCTCCGGTGCTAAATGCCGATTCGGATGCAACGGTTGATGTCGAAATACTAAAAATATCTCGTGTTACTCTTGCAAGAATCAAATACTTTCCACTATTACTTTTTTACCAACTCAAAATATCAAAATCTAATGCCTTATTCCATTGAAGAATAGTCTCTTTCATACGGATATCATTATCAAGCACCCAGCATTCGAATATCGGATAGGATACGAATAGGATATTGCTTTTACCATATATGTATCCGCATCTAACTTTCGGATACGGATACAGATACGAATATTGACGGATGTGAAAAAATGATATATGTATCCGTAATCGAGTCGGATTCGGATGCGGATATCCGCAGATAATCTGCATTTGGTGGCACCCCTACATATAATCATTCATTATTATTATTGGTGTTGTTATTATTATCATTACTTATTTTGAATATTTATTATTATGGCAAGCCCACTCCTCTTTGTTATTATTCTCCTATTTCTCTATTTTTTTTCGTTATTTTTCTTTGGCCCAAATCCAAGCCCAATCTTATTCCTCTTTCTATTCTTTTTCCTTTTCTTTTTCTATTTCCTAAGCCCATGAATCAAAACCCTAGCCATATTTCCTTTTCTCCACTTCTATTCTCTTATCTCATTTAAAATTCAACTTAACCCCCATAGCCAACCCATACCCATTTCATAATACCCAAATGGATAAATTAAAATGATAAAAAAATAATAAATAAAAAAAGAATTTTAATTAACTTGTTAAAGCCATGGCTCGAACCCGAGTCCATCTATATCAAATCCTAATACCCAAACCATGACGCCACTTTGGCGTGTGGTTCTAAAGGCACTCGAATTTAAATTTGAACCTAATATTCTAGCCAACTCAAATTTTCAGATGTAAACCGAATTTTTCCTGAGATTTTTTAGCAATCCACAACCTAATCTAAACTACCAAATCTTTTAGTTTAATCCAACTTGAAGTTCAGATTTTTTTAAATCCCTAATAATTAATAAAAAGCCTAAACTTCTTCTTCTTCTTCTACCTTAAGAGAAAACCCTAACCAAACTCTCCCCACTTCCTTCTTCCCTTTTTCCTCAAGTGAATTGTAAACAATAGGATCTCGAAGTGCAGAGATTGAGGAGCAAGTAAGAGGGAACAAATCCAAGTAAGTAGATCAAAATTTTGTGAATTAAATTTCAGTTAATTGATAGATCATGTTTACATTATTTATACAAAAATTCCTACATCAAAACTCAATCACAAATTCAACTAAAATACATGTAAGAATATACCAATACATATCTCAATTTACATATTTTCTTAGGAATTTTACAATCAAGAATTTTCACAAAAAAAAAAATTCCTAACACTGCACAGATCCAGGCGGGTCTGTACAGTGTCAGGCCAGACCCAAACCAGGCTTGGCCTGGCCTGGCTGGGCCTGGGCTGGCCTGGTCTGGCGTGGGCTGCATGTGCATACCCCCTTTTTTTAAAAAACAAAAAAAAAAATAAAACAACAACAGTCTGGCCCACTAGCCTGCATCCTACCCCAAACTGCAAGGGCCTGCATCTCCTTGACCCAGACCCACAGGACAGAATCTGACCAAACTGAGAAATCCAGACCTATCTACCTATAGAAAAACAATTAAAATAATTATCTAAAAATATCAAAAAAATAGAGAAAAATATAAACAACAGCCTACAGTAATTCTACAACCTATGATAAAATTTTCAGATGAATAGCAACATAAATTAACTCAAATCACCCACTTTAAAGCGATTTTCCTTAATAGTTGATTCAGATTCGTTAAGGGATTTAATGTTATAAAGCCTATTAAAAATCTAATAAAAATTAGAAAATAGTTTAAATTAAACCTATTAAATTCATTAGACCCAGAGAACTATGTTTCCAACTCCAAACTAATTTATCAAGATTAAAACCCTTTATAACACCAAAGTAGAACATCATTGTAAAATCCTAACAATTTTTTAATTGATATGAATTTAATGTAGATTTCTCAGAATTTCAAAAGTAGGTACTTGGACTCGTGATAAGCCCAGGTGAGTGTTTTTTTTTCTTGTGTAATTTTATTTAACTTCATCGTGAGTATTCTTTTGTTTACCTTACTGTGTATTTTAATATTATTTCATGTTAGTGTTTTCTTGTTAATCCTATTTAAATAAATTATGCTACTGTGTTTATTGAAAACCATTCATTTATTAAACATAAGAATTTTTATCTTTTCAATATACAATGTAAGTTGAAGACATATCAAAATTAAAGTATCAGTGAGTATTTGCTCTTATATCAATTCCTTATTTATCATTGTCAGTATTGTTTATATGTTACCTGTATCATTTCATGTGACCCTCTGCTATATTTGACGTATATGATTACCCGTACCATTTCATATGATATCAGTGAATGCTCACTTTAATTGTGGAGTTAATATGAGCATTTATCGGCGTCATTTCATGTGTTAGTAGTTCGTCGTTGTTGGCTTAGGCCAAATGGTGATATATCTTGGACTGTTACTTGTTTCGATCTACTTGTTAATTGGCCTAGTTCATATATGTGGATAGATGACACAGTATATGTGGAGTATTTTATCAAATAGTTAATTTGAGGAATCATGATGTTAAAATTGTAAGTACACCTAGAGGGGGGTGAATAGGTGTACGGCTAATCTAATGAACAAAATGCGAAATTTAAAACTTAAATACAACACACTTAGTGTAACCAACGAGTGTAGCCGAATTCCCGGTGAAGGGCTCTGGACTAACTCCTCTTGATTCCTCTGAATAAGAATTGAGGTGTTATATGAAGCTCTCGTGTTTAGACACAAGTGAGGCACAAAAACAATCACAACCAAGTATATAAGTATGATATGACAATATGAATGATGCAAGGCACAAAGTAATAGAGAGAGAGTGAGAGTCAATGGAACAAACGCAAACACCGAGATTTGTTTCGAGATTCGAGCACCCAGCTCTACGTCCCCGCCTTCACACAGAAGATTTCCACTAACTTGTCCACACAGGACTCCCATACAGGGAACCTCCACTGAGGATTTGGGGCAATACAACCAGGAGTACACAACTCCTCTCTCAATTACAAACACAACCTCTACACTTAGAGGCTAGGCACAAAGCCACCACAAATCAATCTCACAAATGAGGGATAGGCACAAAGCCAAACAACAAATCAACCTCTCACTAGAGGGATAGGGCACAAAGCCACCACTCCAAAAATCAACCTCTACACAAGAGGGATATCACAAAGTAGGAGGGTTTACAACTTGGTGATCAAAAGACCACAAACCAATTCTTTTTCTCACTAAACAAAGATCCTAATAGATAGGTAGATATGATAAGCTCAAGTGAGAAAATAAAGTGTTTGGAAATGAAAACAACAAAGAAAAACACTTGGAAAAATCACAAGATAGATATTGAAATAGAGATCAAAAACCAATTCCCAAATACTCTCTTTTTCTTTGAATTTTCCAACACTTTAAAACAAATAAAGATGGAAACTTTGAACCCAAAAACTCTTTTGAAAACTAGGAATTAAACACTTGAGAAGATGGAAATTTGCTCTTCAAAAACTTTTTAAAAACCAACTCTTGAATGGGGTATAAATAGCCCTCAACAGAATCTGCCCGTTGGCTGGCAGAAAGGTCAAAAATGACCTTCCGGTCGACCAGCCGGTGGACCGGCCAACGGTCAAATTTCTGACCGTTGAGCCTACCGGTCGACCGCCCGGTCGACCGCGCTCAGAACCATAGGGCAACGGCTCTCTGTCCGATCGACCGCCCGGTCGACCGGGACAACCCGAGAGTGGGTTGCCTTCAGTCGGTCGACCGCTCGGTCAACCGCTCGGTCGACCGGCCCAAGAAGCTAGCCTAAGTGCACGTCCTTGTGCACGTCGGTCGACCGGCCCGGTCGACCGCCAGAGCCTGGCAGATCTGTTTAAAGGATTTAAAACTTGAGTTTTTAATTATCAAATAAATCCCATAAAATCTCAAAAAATCCACAAAAATAGTTTCAGTATAATACTTTGATATACAAACATGTGTGAAAAAATTCAACACATATTTCAAACTATTTGAACCATTTTTGTGTTATGAAAATTTTGCCAAAAACCAAAATCTGTATTTTTCAAAACTAGGATTTTTGAAATAGAAAATCGTTTTTTTCAAAACTCATCCAACTACAAAAACATGATACTTAAACAACTGTGTGTGTTGTGAACTTGAGCATATCACACTATCTAATCTTTAACAATGGATCTAAAACATAAACTAAACAATGTACCGAAGTCTTCTTGTAGAGTGCCGTCTCCAAGTCGACTCGATCCAAACGTGATCCACCGAGCTTGACTCCAACGAGTGCTAGATATGAACTTTGACGCTCGGGCTCTTGAATCACCATGTGAAAGCTCCAAAACACCTTTGTTGAAGCTAATCACCTACTAATATCTTGGTTAAGTATCTGGAACTAAACATCACAAGATTATTAGTAAACTATAACTACATGAGTTAATCATCATCAAAACTAGAGTGGAAGGCCTCTGGGCCAACAATCTCCCCCTTTTTTATGATGACAAAACTCATGGAGTTATATATACATGGATTAAAGTTAAGCTTCAAAGAAGCTCCCCCTTAACTCGTGCATAGCAATAAACAATAAATATATGCAATGAATACTAAACATGAATATGTATCAACATGCATAAAATAATGAAATGAACATGCTCTTGATACCAAACTTTTAAAATAAATTCCTTTTCCTTTTTGAACTAAACATGCTCTTAAATAATTGTTCTTGATACCAATAAAAATTTCAATTTGAAAATTTTATCAATAAAAGCAATAAAAGCTTTTGATACCAATCAATAAAAACTCTTGATACCAATTGAAAGATAATCAATAAAAGCTCTTGATACCAACAATAAAAATTTAACAAAAGTTCTTGATACTAATAAACCAAAACAACAAAGCATGATTATCCTCTTGATATCAATATCAACAAAACATCAAAACATAAAACAAACTCTCTTGATATCAATATGAAACAAACTTTGATATAAACTTACAAATAAACAATAAACATGTATATAAACTCAAATACTTCTCCCCTTTTTGTCAATCATCAACAAAGGGGTCAAAGAAAACAATAAAATAATGTTCTCCCCCTTTTTGTCTTAAACAAAGAAATATCAATAAGGGGTGAAATCAATTCAAAACATTATGATACCAATTGAAAAAAAATATATCAATTTAGTGCATCATGATATCAATTGAAAATAAATAAAACATGCCAATTGAAAGTACATAAAATAAATGTTTTTAATTTAAATAAACATGTCTATATTTTACCAATGGAAAGTAATTAAAACATGTTGAAGAAATTAATCAAAAATTTTGATATCAATAGAATGATGTAAACATATATGTAATCTTGATATCAATAGTAAAGATTAATACCAATAGAAAGTAATTTTTCATTAGGATCATATGATACCAAAAATAATCAATATCATTTTTCAATCATTTTTTAACATAAAGTGTGGGAGTAAAATACTAAAGGTAAACAAAACCAATTAAAAAATGAAATACGAATTTTCTCCCCCTTTATGAAATACCAAATAAAATAATGCATAAGCTTGTATAAGATACCAATTGAAATATAATCAATTGAAATATAATAGTCATTTAAGAAATCAAGCTTAGCATAACTAAAATTTGTGCTCAAGGATATAGAGATATAGTAAGCACAAATAAAGCATACATATATATGTATGAAAAATTGTATACCAATCGAAATTGATACTATTTGAAGTGTAAGCATATATATATAGAAATATATATGAGTATACAAAAAGAATGTCAATAGTGATACCAATTGAAAAGATCCAATGATACCAATTAAAACTATAATAAGATCAAGTGTATAACTCATACTTCCTACTACCCATTTCATGCACATGTTTAAAAGAATTTTCAATAATAAGCATACAAGGCATGGTCGCCCAACCAACCGCCCCTCAATGGGTAGGGGTTTTCAAAAATAAGTTTGAAAATATAGTATGTTTGAAAACTCTACCAAATGAAGAATACGAACTAGTTTAATGAAAAATCTAAAAACTAGTACGAAATCCTTCAAGCAAGGAATAAAAAAAATATATTTCATGAAAAACATGTAAATCACATGATCACCAAACACTCAAAATCTATATAGCACAAATCATACTCATGAAAACAAAATCATGAGAAAACAATAAGTAAAGTGAGTGTATAAGAGTTATGTGAAACACATCATCATGAAAATAGGCAATCAAGCTCAAAATTTCTTAAAAACATGAAAATTATCAACACTAGAATCCTTCAAGGTATATGTATGTCTTGTACAAACTAAATTATACATACATATCCAAACATAAATGAGTCCACAAAAGTGTATGCATGAAGGCAAGTGGCTCAAGGATGTATATGTATAACTATTAGTTTGGACAAAATCGACATATACATGAAGTTTAAACACAAACACGAAAACATGCACAAAAATAGAGAATACAAGTTAAATGCATGAATCATCAAAACTAGGCTATACTAGTACATCTAATAAGTACAAATGAGCATTTAAGTACAAACATATAATAGTCTATTTGTAGCTTACTAGTTGTACAAGTATATATATTCGAGTTTTAATGAAAACTAACATCTAAACAAGTAATCAAAACATGAAGCATAGAAATCAAAACAAAACTCATATGATCATTATGTAAATGAACATGCATTAGATCTATGATATACACAATAGTTAAACTAAAGTGAGAACACAAAAGTATAAATCCATATTAAATATGGGTGTCTCAAATACTAATCATGTATATCATAGGACTAATAAACATGGCATATGGCATAATGAACATTTAAAACATGACATGCTAAAAATCAACAATATAAAAAGCATGTAAAAATGAGGAGTAAGAGATTGTTACCAAAATCGAAAAGGCACATCTCCATATCTCCAAACCAAGGTGGTCCTCTCACCAAACTTTCCTTGAAAGTGATGCATCCAAATTGTCCTCTTTGAGCTCGGAACGCATCTGCCTCAAGGCACCATCGCTCTCACGTCATATGAGAGCCCACACCTACATCAAATAACATAGGGGTGGTCTTTGGTACCGATACTCTTTTGGTTCCATGGGGGTTAGCTCCTTTCCTAACCCAAACAAATTTAGTTGCTAAATTTGAATCATGTAACTTATCATAGCAAAATTTAGTAAGGTGACCCTTACGTCCACAATGTGTACAAGTGTACACATGAGCATACATCGTGTTATGGGAGTGAACGTGGGAAGCATGTGTATACCGTGGTGTGTGTGCATGCATAAGAGGAACTTGTTTCTTTCGAAACATAGATTCCAACCGTGAGTGGTTCAAAGCACAATGGCTCAAAGTGGAGCCCAAACAATCCACACTCTTCTTTAACAAACAAATATCATTATCAATCCTAGAAGAAGAGGTGCATGCAATAGGTAAGCTAGATAAAGAAGCTATACTAGCATGGCAAACATGTGTGTCTAAATCATTTTTCAAATATTTATTTTCATTTAAGCAAACTTCTTTTAAAATCAAATCAATCTTGTTTTTCAAAGAAACATTTTCTTTTACAACAACGTCAAGTTTTGAAGACAAAGCTTCATTTTTCTTCAAAAACTCATTAAAATCATTTTTATTTTTCAAAATCTTATTTTCATTTAAAACAAGTTCAAGTTGGGTTTTCAAAGAGTCACACTCATTTGAAATCTCAACCTTCTCTTGTAAAGCCAATTCAAGTTTTAAAAACAAATCCTTATTTTCTTTTGTTAACTTACAAGTTTTCTTTTTCAAAACTTTATATTTTTCAGGGAGGTTCTCACAAACAATAGATAACTCTTCATTTAATGCATCGACATCCATACTATCAAGATCATCAAATGAAGAGCTAGCACTATCTAGTAGAGTGTCCGAATGTACCTCAAGGGAGTCATTCCCTTAGACCATGAAGCAACGTTCGTCGGACTCGTCTCGACTAGATCTCCTCTTCTTATTGATAAGCGTTGGTAGCTCGGGAGATGTCAAAATGTTCCACACTGCAAAAGCGGAATCATAGTGAGAAAACACATGTAAATATTTTTTATCAAGTGATGCACTAAGTGTTGGAACCTGACAAGTTCAAGATGTTGACGCCTCTCCAATTACTAGATTTTGATGATGGACGAACACGACTACTACATGATGATTGCTCTACCTCAGATGGAGTTTATTATGCTTACGGGTGTTTGTGGAAGTTGTTGTGTAAACTTAGAAAGTTTTGTAATAGCCTTGATCAACTTACACACAAAATTAACCTTCCAAGTCGACTTACCCTATTGATATAGTCGACTACCCTAATGTAGTCGACTTGATATATAGCCCTAGTCGACTAGTCCACTTAGAACAAAAACTCTCAACTCTCTGTTTGGACTCTGTAAGCCAAATTAGTCGACTTGACTTTCTTACCTAGTCGACTAACAGATACTCTAGTCGACTAACCCTATTTCCAAGTCGACTAATCTTTGACACAAAAAATATCCAACTCTCTGTTTCTTTTCTGAAACAAAATTAGTCGACTACCCTTTTTATCCAGTCGACTAATCCAGTGTTTAAGTCGACTACAAGTTAGTTACAGTCGACTAATTTCAGTTATCCAGAAACTTTTGTTTCCAACAGACACTTCCCTAGTCGACTAACAATCTTACCTAGTCGACTAATAAGTGAACTTTTGCCTAGCCTAGTCGACTAATCCAGTATCCTAGTCGACTATAAGCAGTTTCTGACTGTTGGACAGTTTCTCTTTTCTGATTCATTTGGCAACGTTTTCAAATGTTCAAATTGTCTGAATTGATGCCATAACTTCCCTAACTGACCCTAGTCTACATCTATATATAGAGAAGTTATTCCTAAGGCCATTCACTAATTCTTTCAATCAGATTTCCAAAGCCAAAATTTCCAGAATCCTGAAAACTGAAATTTGCAACTTCTTTCTTCACCAAAAGCCATTTCCTCTTGTGAAGAATTCTGAAGTTAAACCTTCCTATACAGAACCTTGTCCACTACAGATCCTTATCAAGGCTATAGGAAGTTATTGTATTCATTTCAAAGAAAGTTGTACAAGGAGTCTTCTTGGGTGTAGAAGATTGTACAAGGCGTGTTCTCTTGGTGGAAGAGAAGTTGTGCACGTTGGCAAAGGGTGTTTGTCAAGTGGTGCACAAGGCACTTGTTGTAGGGTGTACACAAGGAAAGTAAAAGAAAATCTCAAGCGTTTTGCTTGGGGACTGGATGTAGGTCACAAGGACCGAACCAGGATAACTCTCCGCTGTTTGCGTTTGTTTTTCTGTGCTTAATCTCTTGTGATTATTTAATTTCTGCAAGTGATTTGTTTAAAGTTTAAATAACACTATTCACCCCCCCTCTAGTGTTGTTTTGCTTGTTATATAGATCCTACATTTGGTATCAGAGCAGGTTTCAAGGCAAACAACCATACAAGGATGGCAACGGATTTCCAATCATCCCAATTCAAAGAAGGGCATTCTACACAACGTCCACCGCTCTTTGACGGAACCAACTACAATTACTGGAAGTGTAGAATGAAGATCTACTTGCAGTCGCTGAACTACGACCTTTGGAACATCGTAGAAGCAGCATACACCAAGCCTACAACCAACTATGACGCTTGGAGTGAAGAACAAAAGAAGAATGCAAATCTGGATGCCAAGGCGATGAACGCTCTCTTTTGTGCCTTAACCAAAGAAGAGTTCAACCGTGTGTCTACATCAACCTCTGCACATCAAATATGGCATACACTCGAGGTAACACACGAAGGTACGAACAAGGTTAAGGAATCTAAAATTTCAGTTCTTGTCCACAGATTTAAATTGTTCAAGATGAAGGAGAACGAAACCATATCCGAAATGGTTACAAGGTGCACCGACATCACCAACACTCTTGCATCCCTTGGAAAGGACTACACTCAAGTTGAACGAGTCCGTAAGATCCTTCGAGCACTCACACCGGAATGGGAGAAGAAGACAACCGCCATTGAAGAGGCAAACGATCTCTCCACCATGACATTAGAAAACCTAGTCGGTAATCTAATGGCATATGAAGTGCAAATAGAAGAAAGAAAGAAGGACGAACAACAACATCAATCCAAGAAGAAAGTTCTTGCCTTCCATGCATCTTCAGATACGGACAATTCGGATGAAGATGAAGAAGAAATGGCCATGCTTTCAAGGAAGTTCAAAAGATTCTTAAAACAAGGTAAGTATAATAAGAATAAAGATACTAATGAAATTCCAACTTGTTTTAAGTGTAACAAACCAGGCCATATGAAGAAGGATTGTCCATTGATGAAATCAAAAGGACACTTCAAGACTTTCAACAAGTTCAACAAGTTCAACAAGAATAAGAAGGCCTTTCAAGCAACATGGGATGATAGCGACTCATCTTCCTCTGAGGACGAAGAAGAAGCAAAGGAAACCGCCAATATTTGCTTCATGGCCCAAGAAGATGAGGTACAAGATTATGATGCTTTATTAGAAGCCTTTAATGAACTTTATAGTAATTTCAAAACTGAAAAGATTAGAAATAAAGTTCTAATAAAGGAAAATGAAAAACTTATTAATGATAATTCAATTCTTGTTTCTCAAACATCATCTTTTAGTTCTCAAAAAGAAGAATTTGAAAAAGTTATTGTATCTTTAAAAAGAGACAATGAAGTTTTCTTAAAAGAGAATGCTTTACTTAAAAAGGAAACTTTTTCTTTAAATTCTAGAATTAATGTTTTAGATAAAGATATGATAAGTTTCAAAATTAAGTATGAAGATCTTTTGAAAAATGTAAATAAATTTAATAAAGGAAAAGAAAGTTTAAATATGTTATTATCTTCTCAAAAGATGTCTAACAACCATTTTGGTCTTGGTTTTTCAAAAGATAACATGTATAAGCCTACTCATGTTGGTATTGGTTTTTCAAAGACTAATTTTGTAAAATCTACACATGTTCATAATCCATACAATTCTTTTGTAAAAAGAAATTATATTTCAAAAAGAGGTAGATGCAAATATATATGGGTTCCTAAGAATCTAAATAATATTGATAAGAATATTTATGTTGCATCTTTTATACATGATGTGTGTAATTCTAAGAATTATGTTTATACTAACAAATGGAAACCAAATTCCAATTGGATTTGGGTTCCTAAAGGCTAACCTTTTTCGGACCCTATCATGATGGGTACCATATTTATTGTTTTATCTTATAGGTACCTAACAAAGAAAAGTGGATACTTGATAGTGGGTGTTCCAAACACATGACCGGACATATACAACTATTGTCTTCCGTACAAATCAAAAAAGGAGGTACAGTGATCTTTGGAGACAATAACAAAGGAAAAGTTATTGGAACCGGCATTGTTGGTAATCTTTCAAAACCTCTTATTGAAAATGTTCTTTTGGTAAGTGGTTTAAAACAAAATCTATTAAGTATTAGTCAATTATGTGATAAGGGTTATAAATTGTGTTTGAAAAAGATGTTTGTCTTATTTATGATGCTAATATGAAAGATATTTTGTTTAAAGGTTTTCGAAACAATAACATATATGAATTGTCAATAGCATGCATGTCTTCAAATGAAAATTTATGTCTAATTGCTTCAAATAATGATTATTTTTTATGGCATAAAAGATTTGGTCATTTGAATATGAAAACTATTTCTAAGATTTCAAAATTTAACTTAGTTAAAGGTCTTCCAAAAATTGCTTTCAAAAAGGACTATTTTTGTGATTCTTGTCAATTAGGAAAACAAGTTAAATCTTCTTTTAAATCAAAAGATTTGGTTTCTACAAAAAGACCTTTAGAATTATTGCATTTGGATTTATTTGGTCCTACTCGTGTTTCTTCATTAAATAAGAGTAGATATGTTTTTGTCATTGTAGATGATTACTCACGTTTTACATGGGTGATTTTTCTGAAAAATAAAAATGACACTTTTGATGAATTTGTAAGTTTTTGTAAAAGAATTCAAAATCAAAAGTCTCTAAACATAGTCACTATTCGTAGTGATCATGGAGGAGAATTTGAGAATGAATCTTTTTCAAATTTCTGTAATAAGTATGGTATTACACATAATTTTGCATTTCCTAGAGCATCTCCTCAAAATGGTGTTGTAGAGAGAAAGAATAGGACTTTGCAAGAATGTGCTAGAACTATGCTTATGGATAGTAACTTACCAAAATACTTTTGGGCTGAAGCCACTGCTACTGCTTGTTATGTTTTAAATCGAGTACTTATTCGACCATTTTTAAATAAAACCTCTTATGAATTGTTTCATGATCGGATTCCAAAAGTTTCATATTTTAAGATTTTTGGTTGTAAATGCTTTATTTTAAATACAAAAGATGCTTTAGATAAATTTGATGCTAGATCTAATGAAGGTATTTTTGTTGGCTATTCTACTCATAGTAAAGCATATAGAATTTTTAATAAAAAATCATTTACTATTGAAGAATCTTTACATGTTAAATTTGATGAATCCTTGACTAAACTTGTTTCTAATGATTCTCCACATGATGATGATCATATTATAGTTTCTCCTAATAAAAATATTGTTATATCTTCTGTTGATACTAACTTGTCTAAGGATGAAGAGATTCCTACCGAGTTACCGAAAGCCTATGTTGAAGTAAGGAATCATCCACAAGATTTGGTAATTGGAGATATAAATCAAGGCGTTCAAACGAGATCCAAGTTGAACTACATGACACAAATTGCCTTCATTTCACTCATTGAACCGAAGAATATCAACGAAGCATGTGCGGATGATTATTGGACAATTGCCATGCAGGAAGAGTTGAACCAATTTGTAAGAAATGATGTGTGGGATCTTGTGCAACGTCCTACTGATCATCCCGTCATCGGTACAAGATGGGTCTTCAAGAACAAACTCAATGAATCCGGTGAAGTCATTAAGAACAAGGCAAGGTTAGTAGCACAAGGGTATAATCAAGAAGAAGGTATTGATTTCGATGAAACTTATGCTCCAGTTGCAAGACTTGAATCAATTTGTATATTACTTGCTTTTTCATGTTTTATGAATTTCAAATTATATCAAATGGATGTTAAAAGTGCCTTTTTAAATGGAATAATTAAAGAAACTGTTTATGTTGAACAACCACCAGGTTTTGAACATGAAAAATTTCCAAACCATGTTTTCAAACTTAAAAAAGCTTTATATGGTTTAAAGCAAGCACCTCGTGCTTGGTATGATAGATTAAAGAGTTTTCTTTTAAATTCTGATTTTAAAATGGGAAGTGCAGATACAACTCTATTTATCAAACATGTTCATAAAGATATCTTAATAATTCAGATTTATGTTGATGATATATTATTTGGTTCTACTAATGATGATCTTTGTCAAGAATTTTCTAAGACTATGCAGAATGAATTTGAGATGAGCCACATGGGCGAACTCACTTACTTCCTCGGTCTTCAAATCAAACAAATGAAGGATGGAATCTTCATCTCCCAATGCAAATACGCTAAGGAACTTCTAAAGCGATTTGGTATGGAAAATTCTGGTCACAAGAATACTCCCATGAGTACAACTACCTTTTTGGACAAAGATGAAAGTGGTAAGAATGTCGATCAAAAACTCTATAGAGGTATGATTGGCTCTCTACTTTATATTACTTCTAGTAGACCTGATATAATGTTTAGCGTATGCTTATGTGCTAGATATCAGTCAAATCCTAAGGAATCACATATTAAAGCCGTGAAAAGGATCTTTAGATATTTAAATAACACAGTCAACTATGGTTTATTTTATCCAAAGTCATGCACATTTGATTTATTATCTTATAGTGATGCTGATTTTGCTGGTTGTAAATCTGACCGGAAGAGTACTAGTGGTACTTGTCACTTTTTGGGACATTCACTAGTATCTTGGTTCAGTAAAAAGCAAAATTCCGTATCCTTATCAACAACTGAGGCAGAATATATTGCTGCTAGTGTTGCATGTGCCCAAATTATATGGATGAAACAAACCTTACTTGATTATGGCATGACTCTCACAAATTCACCTATTATGTGTGATAATACAAGTGCTATTAATCTATCTAAAAATCCAGTTCACCATTCACGTACCAAACATATTGATATTAGACATCATTTTTTACGTGATCATGCTTTAAAAGGTGATATTTCTTTAAATTTCATATCAACTGATAATCAAGTTGCTGATATATTAACTAAACCACTAAAAGAAGATATCTTTATAAAATTTAGAAGAGATCTTGGTATTTGTAATTTTTCAGATTTTTAAACAATTTCTTAGATTTTTTCAAAGGCAGTATTTTTATGCAAGTTAGTCGACTTATAACTCTTATTAGTCGACTTATAAAAGTCTTAGTCGACTTGAAAAATCTCCTAGTCGACTCCTGTGAGAAACAGAAACTTCAATTTCTGATTTGTCCAGAATTAGTCGACTATAGAAAATGTACAGTCGACTAGATCTATTATTAGTCGACTAGTCTTGTCCTGTAAGTCGACTAATACTGTGAATTTCTTTTTTTCTGTTTTGGGATTTTTGATTCAAACCCGACCCAATAACTTAAGTTAAGGATCCGATATCAATTATTTTTTAATCCTATCCATTGATTTATATCCAGGATTCATCTTAACCATTCATTTCTTTCCTTAACTCACCCAAACCCTAGAATTTCCTCATTTCTTCTTCCAACCGAGCCTTTCAGTCGACCAGACGAAGAAACTAGGGCACCCGGGTTCTGCGACTTCTTCCAGCGAATTTCTTCCAAATTCCTCCACTGTTCTTCATTTCAGGGTATAAAACTTTCCAATTTCAGTTCATTACTTCATTATCTACTGTCTCTTTGAGTTAATTTCGTTTTCATCATGTCTCGTTCCAAGAAAACAAAATTCACTCCTGGTTCATCCTCTTCAACCACTGTTGATTTTAGGACTTATCTGAAAAATCCACATCTAGAGGCTAATTATCTTCGTCTGTCTCAATTAGATATCATACCAGGAAGGTTCATCAAATATGATGATTTTTATGATTATGATATCATGGATTATCTTAGAAATTGTGGTTTATATAACATGTTCTCCTCTGAAGTTAAGGATGCTTATTATCCTTTTCTAATCTATCTATTCTACACCAACTTAGCTTTTGAAGATAATGAAAATAAAACCTATCTTGCATCCTATGTTAAAGGTGTTCATATTAAGCTTTCTATCAAGAATATTGGCCGTATCTTATCTATTCCATATTCTGGCCTCACTCTTGATGAGATTGTGATGGATGATGAAGATGTTTTAGATCTTATCTTTCTACCAGGACAACATCTACCCATGTCCAACAACAAGCTTAAGCCAATTCCCCGTCTAATTGGTAGAATCCTTTCCTATAACATCTGCCCTAAGACTGGTAGTTATAATTACTACTCAAGGGAATTATCGTCCTGTGTCTATGCTATTATGGCTGGACATGACGTTAATTGGGCTAAAATCATATTTGACACCATGGTCAAGTTTCATTCTTCTCACCTACCATTTGGCGCCTTTCTCACTCCAATCTTTCGGAAGTATAATGTTGATCTTGCTTCTGAAGAGACTGTTGTCAAGAGTTTTGAGTTCTTTGATCGTGCTGCCATTAATAGGATGAAGCTACCTGAGTTTCCTTCTCATGAACCCCAACAACCACCTTCTAATCCACCAAGTCCTCCACATGGTCCATCTACATCTTCACAACCCGATCCTCCTCCAACTCAACCAAATCCATATGCCGATGCTTTCTATAATTCCATGTCCGCCCAGATAGCATCCCTTCAATCTCAACAACAAAATTTGTTGGATTCTCACTCTCGCATTCTTGAGAATCAATCTATGATGATGACTAGGCTGCAATCCATTGAGTCTACTCAATCAGCCATAATCAGTCTTCTCAAGATCCATCACCCACCTCCTCCTCCCGGATCCGAAGATTGAAGCTATTGGCATTGGAGTGTCTTTTTATGCTATTTGCTTTTGAAGAACTATTATGTATTTTCTGTTTTTAAAGACTATGTCAGTTTATGTTTCAGACCTCTGTATCTTCTCTTTTTCTTAATGACAAAGGGGGAGAAATGTTGTTATGTAACTCTGTTATGTTATCATGATATGTGTATCTGTGTATCTGTGTTATCGTGTATCTGTGTGTATATTCTGTATCTATGTGTATCTGTGTGTATATTCTGAAAATTCTGCATGTTGTGCAAAATTGTGACACTATTTGACATATATATGTTATGAATACTAACATATAATCATGCAGGTGCAACCTAACATTTTCTGCAGGGACAAAATTTTTTTTATAACTTAGTTACTGCAGGGGAGTTTTGTTGCAGGGGGAGCCATCATTGACATATGTTGTCATCATCAAAAAGGGGGAGAATGTTGGAACCTGACAAGTTCAAGATGTTGACGCCTCTCCAATTACTAGATTTTGATGATGGACGAACACGACTACTACATGATGATTGCTCTACCTCAGATGGAGTTTATTATGCTTACGGGTGTTTGTGGAAGTTGTTGTGTAAACTTAGAAAGTTTTGTAATAGCCTTGATCAACTTACACACAAAATTAACCTTCCAAGTCGACTTACCCTATTGATATAGTCGACTACCCCAATGTAGTCGACTTGATATATAGCCCTAGTCGACTAGTCCACTTAGAACAAAAACTCTCAACTCTCTGTTTGGACTCTGTAAGCCAAATTAGTCGACTTGACTTTCTTACCTAGTCGACTAACAGATACTCTAGTCGACTAACCCTATTTCCAAGTCGACTAATCTTTGACACAAAAAATATCCAACTCTCTGTTTCTTTTCTGAAACAAAATTAGTCGACTACCCTTTTTATCCAGTCGACTAATCCAGTGTTTAAGTCGACTACAAGTTAGTTACAGTCGACTAATTTCAGTTATCCAGAAACTTTTGTTTCCAACAGACACTTCCCTAGTCGACTAACAATCTTACCTAGTCGACTAATAAGTGAACTTTTGCCTAGCCTAGTCGACTAATCCAGTATCCTAGTCGACTATAAGCAGTTTCTGACTGTTGGACAGTTTCTCTTATCTGATTCATTTGGCAACGTTTTCAAATGTTCAAATTGTCTGAATTGATGCCATAACTTCCCTAACTGACCCTAGTCTACATCTATATATAGAGAAGTTATTCCTAAGGCCATTCACTAATTCTTTCAATCAGATTTCCAAAGCCAAAATTTCCAGAATCCTGAAAACTGAAATTTGCAACTTCTTTCTTCACCAAAAGCCATTTCCTCTTGTGAAGAATTCTGAAGTTAAACCTTCCTATACAGAACCTTGTCCACTACAGATCCTTATCAAGGCTATAGGAAGTTATTGTATTCATTTCAAAGAAAGTTGTACAAGGAGTCTTCTTGGGTGTAGAAGATTGTACAAGGCGTGTTCTCTTGGTGGAAGAGAAGTTGTGCACGTTGGCAAAGGGTGTTTGTCAAGTGGTGCACAAGGCACTTGTTGTAGGGTGTACACAAGGAAAGTAAAGGAAAATCTCAAGCGTTTTGCTTGGGGACTGGATGTAGGTCACAAGGACCGAACCAGGATAACTCTCCGCTGTTTGCGTTTGTTTTTTCTGTGCTTAATCTCTTGTGATTATTTAATTTCTGCAAGTGATTTGTTTAAAGTTTAAATAACACTATTCACCCCCCCCCTCTAGTGTTGTTTTGCTTGTTATATAGATCCTACACTAAGTGCCTTTAGAGCTTGTGCATTGGCCTCTATATGCTTGCTATCACTAAGGTAGGATTCCTTGATAATGGTAAGGTAAACTTTATAACCTAGGGCTTTCAAATGACAACTCATCATAACCTTCCATATATCAAGTCTAGAGATATCAAACATGGGAGGGCTATCCATGAGTGCAAATTAAATGTGTGCAAATGCAAATGTAAATGATAGATTAGAAAAATCAAGATCACACTCCTAGGTGGTTAGACCTAATATCAGGAGCGTAGGCTCTGATACCAATTGTAAGTACACCTAGAGGGGGAGTGAATAGGTGTAGGCTAATCTAATGAATAAAATGCGGAATTTAAAACTTAAATGCAACACACTTAGTGTAATCAACGAGTGTAGCCGAATTCTCGGTGAAGGGCTCTGGACTAACTCCTCTTGATTCCTCTGAATAAGAGTTGAGGTGCTATATGAAGCTCTCGTGGTTAGACACAAGTGAGGCACACAAACAATCACAACCAAGCATATAAGTATGATATGACAATATGAATGATACAAGGCACAAAGTAATAGAGAGAGAGAGAGAGTCAATGGAACAAACGCAAGCACCGAGATTTGTTTCGAGGTTCGAGCACCCAGCTCTACGTCCCCGCCTTCACACAGAAGGATTTCCACTAACTTGTCCACACAGGACACCCACACAGGGAACCTCCACTGAGGATTTGGGGCAATACAACCGGGAGTACACAACTCCTTTCTCAATTACAAACACAACCTCTACACTTAGAGGCTAGGCACAAAGCCACCACAAATCAACCTCACAAATGAGGGATAGGCACAAAACCAAACAACAAATCAACCTCTCACTAGAGGGATAGGGCACAAAGCCACCACTCCAAAAATCAACCTCTACACAAGAGGGATATCACAAAGTAGGAGGGTTACAACTTGGTGATCAAAAGACCACAAACCAATTCTTTTTCTCACTAAACAAAGATCCTAATAGATAGGTAGATATGATAAGCTCAAGTGAGAAAATAAAGTGTTTGGAAATGAAAACAACAAAGAAAAACACTTGGAAAAATCACAAGATAGATATTGAAATAGAGATCAAAAACCAATTCCCAATACTCTCTTTTTCTTTGAATTTTCCAACACTTTAAAACAAATAAAGATGGAAACTTTGAACCCAAAAACTCTTTTGAAAACTAGGAATTAAACACTTCAGAAGATGGAAATTTGCTCTTCAAAAACTTTTTAAAAACCAACTCTTGAATCGGGTATAAATAGCCCTCAAGAGAATCTGCCCATTGGCCGGCAGAAAGGTCAAAAATGACCTTCCGGTCGACCGGCCAACGGTCAAATTTCTGACCGTTGAGCCTGCCGGTCGACCTCCCGGTCGACCGTGCCCAGAACCAGAGAGCAACGGCTCTCTGTCAGGTTGACTGCCCGGTCGACCGTGACAACCCGAGAGTGGGTTGTCTTCAGTCGGTCGACCGCTCGGTCGACCGGCCCAAGGGGCTGGACTGCGTGCACGTCCTTGTGCACGTCGGTCGGCCGGTCCGATCGACCGACTCTGGGTCCGGTCGACCGCCAGAGCCTGGCAGATCTGTTTAAAGGATTTAAAACTTGGGTTTTTAATTATCAAATAAATCCCATAAAATCTCTAAAAATCCAAAAAAATAGTTTCAGTATAATACTTTGATATACAAACATGTGTGAAAAAATTCAACACATATTTTAAACTATTTGAACTATTTTTGTGTTATGAAAATTTTACCGAAAACCAAAATCTGTATTTTCCAAAACTAGGATTTTTGAAATGGAAAATCGTTTAGTCCAAAACTCATCCAACTACAAAAACATGATACTTAAACAACTATGTGTGTTGTGAACTTGAGCATATCACACTATCTAATCTTTAACAATGGATCTAAAACATAAACAATGTACCGAAGTCTTCTTGTAGAGCGTCGTCTCCAAGTCGACTCGATCCAAACGTGATCCATCGAGCTTGACTCCAACGAGTGCTAGATATGAACTTTGACGCTCGGGCTCTTGAATCACCATGTAAAAGCTCCAAAACACCTTTGTTGAAGCTAATCACCTACTAATATCTTGGTTAAGTATCTGAAACTAAACATCACAAGATTATTAGTAAACTATAACTACATGAGTTAATCATCATCAAAACTAGAGTGGAAGGCCTCTGGGCCAACAAAAATGTATATGGACTCGGTACTGATTCATCAAGATGTTAGTTGTTCTATGTCACTTCACGTCTAGTCATTGATCATTTCAGTTTGATTCTAGTTAAGATGAATGTTTGACTATTTGCTAGATTGATCTTGAGTTGGTTTGATTCATGATAGAGGTTAAAGATTTATATATTATGTGGAGTGCTTATAAAACTTGTATTCATCCTTTTGGTGATAACTTAGATAAGGATTCATTTGGATATTGGGGACATACTAGTTATGATTGAATTTCTTAATACTTGGATCGATATATTGAATTAGTTAGAGTTGGAATTTATATAAGATTTGTGTTCTTTTCTTTGGACCTTGAAAAGAGTTCAGATGACACTGATGACCTTTGGGTTATTGATTGTGAGTATCCCCAATTTTACCCCTGATTACATTAATTGAATATTGAGGGTCTTATTGATATTGACTGCTAGATGTAGAGATGAGCTAGATTTCATATTGATCGAGGATGTTTCACTCTTTAGTTATGATCTTAATTGTATTGAATAGTGATGATCGATTAGATGTGGTGGAGTATACATTTATTTCATGTTGATGAGACTTAGATACACCAGTTACTTAGAGAGTGAATATGCCATGACTTAGAAGATCAATGTTGATTAAATATCTTGTCCTGAATTATTTTATTCATGCCAGCATGTTATTACTCATCCTGAACATCATGATTTAACTAGAAAACTTAACTTATCATGCATGACATCTACCTGATAACTTTGTTGTACATGTTACCATAGTTGCTGGGAAAATACTGTTACACGGCAACAAACACCTTCCTATTATACTTGTTACAAATCCTGTTATATTGGTATTCTATTCACAGACATATATATCTTATTATACTGTATCATTATTACACTGTTGATGTTGTTACCGTTGTCATCACTGAGTTATTCTAATGATCTAGGTAACATGTATATTAAATAATCTTGATAATCTAAATAACATAATATTAGACAACTTATACTGGGATTGGGAAAATTGGTGGAAGAGACAACGTCTGTATTTTGAGTGGACCTAGGATATAGGTTGTATAGCTGAAAGAGGGTTCTACTGCAAGCTTTTCATGGGGTGACTGACACTCTAGTCCTATTTCTGTTCTTGTTACATGTTACATGACTACCTTGCGGTAGGGCCTAATTCAGCGCCAAGAGTTTGAGCCGTGGTCCTAGGTATGCATGAGACCCACCTAAAACGCAGATAATGTCTCCAACCGATCAGTTTTAATAACATAGAACCCTGATTGATACGTGCGATAGGCGTAGCATGGGATGCGTTTATTACATGTTGCAATTGGTGTTCACTGATATAACAATAATAAATTGTTCATAATGTACTGTGACTGATTGTAGACACCTGATATATGCATTGATCGGTAACATATACTGCATATTTATTGTCACATTCTAATTATTATTATTTAATAAAATCTACTTTTAATCCTAATTATTGTCTAATTTATATGCAGGCCCATTGCTAAAGGAAAGGAAAGAGAAACGAGCCCAAAACCCATCAAAATTCTGATTTAATTCAGAATTAATTCAAAATTAGAAAATCAGGGTAGATCATGGCAAATCAGAGAAGTTGAAAATCAGTTAAAACAAATCTTCCCAAATCAATCGGTTAAAGCTAGAGATCAAAGGTCGTTTTGTCAAATTCAGGAGTTGAAACGGGAAATCCAGAACCAGATAAAGATGTATTATCAAACAATGGAGTAGCACCAACCAGGAGTGGCCATCTGGCCACACCATGGCCGCGAAAACGCGGCCAAAGCTGCGTTTTCGCGGCTTGGTTAGATCAGTTGGGGGAGCGTTTGCTCCCCTATCTTCGTACACCCTCCCCCGTTGGGTTTTGCCTATAAATACTGAGTTTTTCAAAGACCACAGGGGGCGACCAGGCAGAGATAGATTTTAGTCTAGTTTTTCATACTTTTTAGTGTAGGTTTTTATTTTTCTTTTTATGTAATTTTTAGTTTTATTTATGTAATTCAGAGGAGATTAGAGTTTCAGAGGAGAACGAGAGTGAAGCTTGTACTGAGAGTGACACCGGTGTAAGTTGTTCTTCTTTTCTCTTATTGTTACAAGATTGAATCTATAGTTATATTTGTAAGTACTTCTTTATTTTTTGTTCTTCTTCTTCTTTTCTATTTCTCTTCTTTTGGTACCAATTGCTATCAAAGTGAGTCTTATAGCATCGATAGAGCCTTGCCTTTGCGAGTGCCACCGATAGCTCATGATGATGGAATTTTATTCTCATTCTATATCATTTCATACTTGTATCATCTTGATGATGTAATATGGAAGAGACGAAAATCAACTCTTATGGGCTATGCGCTAATCGCCTCTACATCAAGGTAACATCATTGCCACAAATTCAAGATAAGTATAGGGCTAAAAGAGGTAAGTAATTTTTAACTTTCTTTTCTTTTAATTTTAGTTTAGATCACTAACACTAACTCTTTTATCACACTTTTTTCAATTTCTTTGTATATATCAACTTTCTATTTTCACCACCTTCTGAATCTACCACTTTCTTACTAATTTAACTTTAACTCCATTTTTCTCTTTTCTTTTAAGGAACTAAAAGAAGAACTTTAACCATTGTTTGTAGCCTAAAAGAGAACTTACTAAAAATCTTCTATCGCTAGTCCCTCCTTATGGATCACGACCCGTATAGCCACTTACTATCGCGGTAAAATTGAGTACTTGCACATACTATTCTTAAGTTCTAAAATTCTGTATTTTTTGTGCAGGTAAAAACTCAATCAAATTTTGGTGCCGTTACCGGGGAGGGACGGTAAGTTATTCTCTTTTTTATATTTTTGGTTAACTTTCTTCTTTGTTCTTGGTGTACAGATTTAACAACAAGGATATTTTTGCTACAGTGGACATATAAGTGGCCCTGGACTCTGTTCTAGAAAGCAGAGCCCAGAAGCCCTAAGATTTGCTATAATTCAGTGGCAAACTGAGTGAACTACTAACCTATATTTTTGCAGGTTGGTAGAATTACAAAGCTGAATTTCTGTAGCTTTTTATTTTCTTATTTGTCTCATTGTATATACTTTCTAACCTCAATAGTAAAATGATGTTTGTTAAATGCTAAAAACGGTTTTGACTTTGCATTTAGGCACGTGTCTAATTCGTTTACATTTTACAATAATGTTGAAGAGTGCTGGAGCAAAAGGTACGTATGTATAGCATATAGTTTAGGAAACATTCTTAGGTGTTATTTGCTTGTGAATGTTACTTTTCTATATCTTCCACACATTGCGCTAAATTGATTTAAGGGCTTGTCCTATAAACAAGATAAGGTGAGGAAGTCATTATCCTCTCTTAGCCCACAAACAATCTCCTCACTCACTAACTCAAGCCTAAGTAAAACTGAGAAGACGTTGGCCCTAGGGACATCTCAGACTCATATAGGAGACTGACCTAAGGGGGAAGTTAATTTTAATTTGACTCTTGCCAAATCGGTGTCTAAGGTTGGGGATTGAGGGGCGAAATCCTGAAAGTTGGTGGTTTGGCATAATTAGGCCCATTGCTTAGGCATGGATACCTCCCACCGATCTTGCCCCTACCTAGCCGATTAACTTGTGGTCAGTTTCAACAATATACCCCCCGTGGATAGTCTAACCAGTTAGGAGTCATTTAGGTCTAAGATCTACCCTAACTTAGGTTAGATTTTTCTTTTTTTGTTTGCTTATTTGTTTATTTTTCTTTGTTTGTGTTTGATATTACTTGTGTGATATGGCTTGTAACAACAATTTTTTCAATTTTAATGGTAATTCACGTTACACCTCGACCTCTTTTTCGGATATTACAAAGCCGGCATATCATAACTTTAACCAATCTAGTGTGCCAGATTGGTCTTATCCGAATCAATACAACCCATGCCCCCAATTTTATGATTATAATTTTCAAAATAATTCAAACTCTTCACAGAGTTAATGGAGATTCACCTCCCTCAAGTCCAATTTTCAACCAACTTGTCCTCCTTATCCATTTTGTCCACAATATTCAGAATATTCATTCCCCGATTTTGCTTCCTATACTCCTTTTCTAGACCAACCTGATTGGATTTCATTTATGCATCATTTTATACCACCATACTATGCTTTATATGAATAAATATGGGATTTTTATTGCTTTTTTCTCTCTTTTTTCAGGTCCAATATTTAATGGAGAAAAAGGCCCAACAATTATGATTTTTAAAGGAATTAAAGAGTAATTTAGAAGCCCACAAGAAGAAAGCCCAGATCTAGATTGATCCAAAGCATATTCTCTACTTTTTAGAAGATCCAGCTAGGCACACGAGGCACAACAGAATGGCAGAGAATTTGTTGGTGCAACGGCCAAGATTCTGCCGCGGAAACGCAGCTCTGGCCGCAGATCCGCGATAGTCCTTTGGCCGTTGATCAAGCGTTTGACGGCTGCGGTGGGAAGGCCTCGTCTCCTGAAGGCTATAAATAGACCCCTAGGGCCTCTGTAATCGAGGAGGAGAGAATAGCATTCTTGTTTTGGGAAATTGTTAGGATTTCTCTAGGTTTTCTTTAGTCTCTTATATAATTTTCTTTTTCTCCTTCTAGAATCCAGAAAAGAGAGAGAGTGAGGGTGAGAAATCTTTGTAATTGAAGAAGGTGACAACTCAATACAAGGATCAACCTTTCATTCTTCAAGTCTTTTCTTGTTCTAGTGCATTTTCTTCTTCAAGCTTTTACCTTCTTGCATTTACTTTCTACAATGAATTGTTGCTTGTTCTTTATTTTCATGTCTAGCTAACTCATTAACATGACTAACTAACTTCTAACTCTACTAACTACTAACTCTTGGGTGATTGCTAACTCATATGAATCATTGGATGCTTTATTTTTAGTCTTGCAATTTACAAGTCTCTTTTATCCCCAATGAAGATGAGTTATGTTCAATTCTTAGCAAATGCTTTGTACCCCCTCCATATGATTCATGTGAGCCTCACTTAGAGCCTTGTCTTTAGAACAAGTGCCTTGATGGAACATGAAGATGGATCACTTCATTATGCTAACAAATTTTGTACAAGTTTCTTATTTTATGCTAGCTTGATTATAGCTTTGACGGACTAATGAATCTTGCATTTTTACTTAGCATACCTAAATGTGACTACCCTTGTTCCATTATTGAAAATCTATTTAGGGAACTAATGATTCAAGGAGGCAACTAACCAAGCCTAGATGAGAACACCTCCTCGACATGGGACAACACATCGACTTGACAAAGCAAGATATACTATTGCCGATGATCAACATGAGGCATGCATCACCCAATGAGAGTAGTAAGTTAGTAGTTTTGAATGTTAGGTAGTCATGGCTTTTCTTTCTATCGTACTTCAAAAATCCTTTTCTTAAAACATTCTCTTTTCATTCTATCTTTCTTTCCGTGTTTCCTTTTCTTTACAAAAACCCACAAAGATTTTTCACTCACTGTCTACGTCGTTTTGTTTTTCATTTTAAAACAAAAAAGAACTTTCGTTTTTCTTCTCGAAATCTCAATATAAAAATCTTAAATGCTTCTATTGCTAACCCTCCCTGCGGATACGACCCGTCATAGCTTATGCTACGAACGGTGATTCGGAAGGAGTAAAGTAAACCTTCATATACATTTGGAGTTTTTTATCATCAGTACACGGACATCAATGGTTTACTCTAAACCCTCTCTCAATACAATTAATCCTTTCGAACAAATTTTTGGCGCCGTTGCCGGGGAGGGTAACGGTTTTTATTTGAGTGTTTGGAACTAAAACGAATTTTTTCTTCTCTGTTGCAGATTACAGGTTAGGGAAACAGGAAAAGAAGACTTGCTGTAATATATAAGTGCTCTTGGGCCTCTGCTCTAGAAAGCAGAGACTAAGTACCCTCTAAATTGCCGCATTTTCTCGGCTTTGGCTGCGGAGCCGCGGCAAGGAGGAGTTCACTACTGACTGGTTTTGTGCAGGGCTACTTGCTTTGTAAAAATATAGCTTACTGCAAACTTTATTTCTTTTATGCCATCACTAGGAGCCTGTTAATAACCAACAGTAAAACATTTGTTGAAAAATTTAAAAATTGATTAGACGTTTGCATTTTAGGCACGTGTCTTTTCAATTCATTTACTTTACTGTTGAAGAGTGCTGGAGCAAGGTACGTTCGCATTGCATTTAGAATAGGACTCATCTCTTGGTTGATTTACATCGCTTTGAGTGAATCTTGTTCGAATATATTGTACACTTGCACAAATTGATCTTAAGGGCACCACCCAATAACAAGATAAGGTGGGGATTTAATCACTCTTCCTTGGCCCAAAAATCACATTCCGAGCACTCACAATCTTAAGCTTTTAATAAAAATTGATAGACGTTGGCCCCTAGGGACATCCAGACTCGTTAAGAGATCAGCTGAGGTTGAAAATTATTTTTGATTCATACTCCAGTCAAATTAGTGTCTAAGGTTGGGGATTAAGAGGTTAAGCATCGAAGATAGCGTAGTTTGGCGTAATTAAGGCCCGTTGCTTACGCACGGATACCTCCTACCGTATTTTGCCCCTACATGGCTGATTAGCTGTGGTCTGACTCAAGCAATAACCTTCTTCGGTTCATCAAATAGTTAGGAATCGTCTAGGTACAGGTATCCTAGATAGCTTGTGATTGTTTTTCCTTTTTTCTTGTTTGTTATTTTCCTTTTTCGCTTGCTTGCTTTGTGAACGTTGTCTGTGATTGTGCATGCAAGAGTGGTACTGGGATCCAATTTCAGCAAGATTTGTTTGGACTTCTACACTTACACAAACACCACTTCCTGACACAATCCCAATCATGGCTAATAACACTTCCTTCATGCATTCTTTTACCCGAGGTAAATGGAAATAATTTTGAGCTTAAATCGCGATTCATAAATATACTCCCTAGGTTTCATGGCCTAGATTCCGAGGACACATATTTCTTCATTTGTGAGTTTGAAGAAGTGTGTTTGATGATGAGAATTCCCCAACTGGGGGAAGACGCTGTTAGATTAAGATTCATTCCCTTCGCGCTTAAAGATATAACCAAGAAGTGGCTATATAATCTGCCTGCCAGTTCTATCTCATCATGGGATGATTTTGTCAAAGTCTTTCTTAAGAAGTTCTATCCCATTCATAAAACAGCCCTCATCAGAAAAAATATAATGCAGTTTAAGCAGGAACCAAGTGAACCATTTTAGAAGTATTTTGAACGGTTTAAAGATTTACTAGCCCAATGTCCTCATCACGGCATAGAGAAGTGGTGGCAGTGCCAAATTCTCTATGACAGACTAGACTACCAAACTAAGACACTCCTTGAGACTATGTGTCAAGGAGAATTTTTGAAGAAAGATGAGAACCAGGGTTGGGACCTCTTTGAAGCTTTAGCAGAAAAAACCATTCAGTGGGAGTATTGTCCCGAGAAAACCAATCCTACTACTTTCAGAACTGGTATGCATTCGATTGAATCCTCTATACCTGCTGAGGCAAAGATAACACAATTGATGAAAAGGCTAGAACTGCTCGAGGCTAGGGAATCGAATTCTGTGAATCAGGTCAACACACCACCTGTGATCAATCCGTGTTGTACCTACTGCCATGCTCCTAACCACCTGTTTGTGGAGTGTCCTGTCTACCAAGCTCAAATGTACCCTGAGAATATGAATGCAGCATACACCAGACCCAACTACAATCCGTACTCCAAAACATACAACCCGGGATGGAGGAACGATCCAAATTTCTCATGGAGTTAGTCTGGTCATGAGCAACCAAGGCAACCATTTCCACTCCAATATCCTGCTCAGTCTCATCAACCCAGTTTCCATCAGAGTCCACCAAATTTTCAATCAAGCTTCCAACATAACTTCTAGCCCACATATCAGCAACAACAAACACAAAATCATCCAGATAAAAAATTGTCAGATTTGGAAAGAATGATTGAAACCTTATCTAAAACCCAGGCCTCAATGATGAACACCCACCACAGGCTATCAATAGGTTAGACGTTCAGATAGGTCAACTGGCTAACTCATTAAATGAAAGACAAAAGGGAATACTGCCAAGTCAGCCATTGCCCAATCCTAAGAACCCCTTCTCTATTCATGAAGCTGAAGACATAGGTCCAAGTCAATGAATACTGTTCATATTTTGAGATCTGGAAAGCAGATAGACAATCAGGTTTCTAGTCATCCTGTTTCTAATAAATCAGTGTCAACACCTCTTATTCTTGTACCACCAACTCAAAATGATCCATCTTCAAGTTCACAACCTTCAACCTCCAAAACCAATAACAAAGACAAAACAGATGAGCAACCATACAAGCCTATTATGCCATTCCCTAATAGGCTAGCAAACCAAAAGACTAATGCTCAAATGGAGAAGATTAGGGAAATGTTTAATCAGGTCCAGATCAATGTGCCCCTTCTTAATGCCATACAACAAGTCCCCTCATATGCCAAGTTCTTAAAAGATATCTGCAACAAGAAAAAGAAAGCAAATGTCCCAAAGAAGGTCTTCCTTGCTTCAAACATAAGCGAGTTACTAACTGGGCCCATTCCTGTGAAATACAAAGACCCAGGGAGTCCAACCATTTCTTGTATTATAGGAAAGACCACGATAAACAGGGCGTTACTTGATCTAGGAGCCAGCATCATTCTTCTTCCTTTCTCTGTGTATCGCAACTCGGGTTGGGCGACCTCCGTCCAACTAGAGTTACTATACAACTGGCTGATCGATCTGTAAAGATTCCCAAGGGGGAGATTACAGATGTTCTCATACAGGTCGGGAAATTCATTTACCCTATGGATTTCATTGTTCTAGAGACGCAACCCGTACACAATCCCAAAGCTCAGACCCTTGTCATTCTAGGACGACCCTTCCTAGCCACCGCAAATGAAATCATCAACTGTAGGAATGGATCGATGCATCTAACTTTTGGAGATATGACAAAAGAGGTAAACATTTTTCACCTGGGAAAACAACCTCGAGATTTGGATAATGAGTCATTTGAAGTGAACTTAATCAAGGGAGTAACAAATGAACATGACATGGAGATTGAATATGAGTCTGATAGAGAATTTGAATTGGAGTCTGATGACTTCAACCTTGATCAAATCATCGAATCTACAGTGGAGTGGGCAACAAATGCCACCCCTATCCTTCCCTTACACAAGGAACAACCATTGATAGATCAGATTCCCACTTTTGAGCTTAAGGTTCTTCCTAGCCATCTCAAGTACCAGTACTTGGGTGAGAAGGAAGCATTTCCTGTGATAATCGCGTCCCATCTTACGGAACAACAAGAAGAGGATCTTCTTGCGATGTTAAGGAAAAATCGAGAAGCCATTGGTTGGATCATGGCTGGTATAAAGGGGATCAGTTTATCCATTGTGCAACACCGGATTCATTTGACGGAAGATGCAAAATAAAAACTTGACCCACAACGTAGACTAAACCCGATCATGCAGGAGGCTGTTAGAGCTGAGATTTTGAAGCTATTAGACAATGGGATTATCTATCCCATATCCGATAGCCAATAGGTCAGTCCATTCTACGCTGTGCCAAAGAAGGCAGGGTTCACCGTGGTAGAAAATGATAAGAAAGAATTGGTGCAAACTCGTCTTCCAATGAAGATTCGAGTCTGTATTGATTACCGAAAATTAAACGTTGCCACGTGTAAAGACCACTTTCCCCTTCCGTTCATAGATCAAATGCTCGAGAGACTAGCTGGACATGAGTACTACTGTTTTCTTGATGGATATTCAAGATATAATCAAGTCCCTATCGCTCTGGAGGATCAAGACAAGACTACTTTCACCTGTCCCTTTGGAACATTTGCATACCGAAGAATGCCCTTCGGCCTATGCAATGCTCCCGCAACGTTTCAACGTTACATGCTTAGTCTTTTTTCCGACATGGTGGAAAGATTTTTGGAGATTTTCATGAATGATTTCTCTATTTATGGCGATTCCTTTGAACAATGCTTGCACCATCTTAAGCTGGTTTTACAACGATGCATGGAGAAAAACTTGACACTCAACTAGGAGAAGTGTCACTTTATGGTCAAGCAAGGAATAGTCCTAGGGCACGAAGTTTCAAACAAAGAAATTGAGGTTGATAGATCGAAAGTGGATGTAATAACAAAGCTCCCTGAGCCAAAATGCTTAAAAGACATTAGATCATTTCTAGGGCACGCTGGCTTCTATAGAAGATTTATTCAGGGGTTTAGCAAAATTGCTAGACCTTTAATGAATCTCTTAGAAAAAGATGTACCCTTCAATTTTGATGAAGAGTGTCTACAAGCTTAGGAGGAGCTTAAGCACAGACTTGTCTTGGCGCCAATAATCTCAGCGCCTGATTGGACTAGGCCTTTTGATATCATGTGTGATGCCTCCGATTATGCCATAGGCGCTGTTCTCGGACAGCGTACTGATAAAAGGCGACACGTGATTTACTATGCTAGTAGGACGCTTAATGAAGCCCAACTAAATTACACAACGACTGAAAAGGAATTTTTAGCAGTTGTGTTTGCGTTGGAGAAGTTTCGCCAATGCCTACTAGGGTCTAGGACAACGATTTTCACTGATCACTCCGCCCTTAGATACTTGACGCAAAAGAAGGATGCAAAGGCTAGACTGATTCGATGGATACTTCTATTGCAAGAGTTTAATTTGGAGATTAAAGACAAAAAGGGCGTTGAGAATGTGATGGCAGATCACCTTTCGTGAATTCCAAATGCACCAACTGACACAATACCAATCAATGAAAACTTTCCTAACGAACACATCTTCACGATGTGTAAAGAGCCCTGGTATACTGATATAGCAAACTACCTAGCAACCGGGCGAACACCTTCAAATTGGTCAGGTCAGGACAAGCATCGCTTTATGAGTCAAATACGGTTTTTCTTTTGGGATGAACCGTATTTATTCAAATATTATCCTGACCAGATAATTAGAAGGTGTCTTCCTGAGGATGAAAATCATAGTGTTTCGACATTTTGTCACGAGTTAGCTTGAGGTGGACACTTTGGTCCACGAAAGACTGCTGAGAAAGTCCTTCAGAGTGGGTTCTACTGGCCTACTCTCTTTAAGGATGCTTATACTTTCTGCAAGCTCTGTGCCAGATATCAAATGACGGGTCGAATCACACGTAGATGTTTTCCATTGATTTTGCAAAGGGGAAAACTTACAAAAAAGGGTCGAGGAGCTAAATTACAAGTATTCTAAAAAGATTACAAGTAGATCCCCTCAGAGATTCTGGAGAAGTGTGCCGGTAGGAGTCTGGTCAGCGCGCGACCACTTTGTCTCTTTGACGATGCGAGTGATGAGATTCCCTTCTCGCCTGGTTCGGGGAATCGAAAAACAGAAGGTTGGTAGAACCCTCTTGTTTCTTCTCAAAACCGCCTTCACTTAGGAATTCCTTCTCGCCTGGTTCCGGGGATTCCTTGAGAGGAAGGAAGGTATTAGGGTATCAGCACCCTGATTAGAGAAGCAGTTCTCTAAAGTCTCTAAATTCTTAGAAGTAAGAGAATAGATCTCTGTTTAGCCTCTCTATGCGCGCCTTGTGCAGTCGTGAAGAAGTCCGTGCCGTCTCTGGAGCGCGTGGTGGTCCTCTCAAGAAGTCTGCCTCCGGAGGTCTTTGCTTGGTCCAGAGTCCCTTCTCCTTGTGCCCCTAGTGGGCTATTTATAGGGAGAGCAGGGGTATAATTGTCCCTTGAAAATATGAATACAGATTGAATCAAATCTGTTTAAATCTGAAAAGTAGCCTTTCTGCGAGGCTAGAATTAGCTTCTGCGAAGCTAGAAGTAGCAGGTCGGCTGATCCTCCTGATCTGTTTTGATCCTTTCCATAAATTGGAAGATTTCCCCTGATCCTCTTACTCGTTTTAGGAGAGTCAAGAGATTATGGCAATCAACTACCAAATTTGATCTCAGATTTGATCTTGATTAGATTTGATCTCGATCTGAATAGATTTGGTCTCATCTGGAGATTTAATTGGTCAAAGGTTGACCATGACAGACCAGCAGCGGAGCTGCCTGCGTCGAGCTCGCAGCAGAGCTGGAAGGTGCATGTGGCGAAGTCAGAAGAAAGCTCTTCAGCGGAGCTAGATAACATCTGTGGCGAAGCTACCGAACATCCTTCTGCGCGGTTGCGTATGGCTTCAAGCGAATCTAACTCTCTGCGGAGTTAACTGAGGACTTCAGGCGAAGCTATAAGTTAGCTTCCTGATGAAGCTGTGAATGGCTTCAAGGCGAAGTTAGGTGATCTTAGCCTCTCAGGCGAGGCTATCCCTTTGGGCTCATGTGATGCTAAGTGCTAGCATCTTAGACCTGCTGAGGTCTGTTTAGAGACAATCTGGGCTTACTGTCTGCTTCACTGGATCAGTAGAGTCCAAGTTTTTGCTTTGTCCCTTGGGGATGAGTGAAAACTGGTCGTCACCTTATCTGTCACTTGTCTTTTGTAAATGTCAACAAGCACAGAACTGGTCGTCAGCTTGTCTATCGCTTGTCTTTTGTAAATGTCAACAAGTTTAGACATTGTTCAGGCCAGTCAGCTTATCTCTTACTTGTCTTTTGTAAATGTCAACAAGTTTAGACAATGTTCAGGCCAGTCAAAATCTTGTCTTTTTTAAAGTATCAACAAGACCCCCTTCAAAGTTTTCGAAGGTCTGCAATGGCTCAGACTTCGAAATACTTTGAACTGCTTTGATCGGTGGTATGTGTAGTACGAACATCGCCATGGTGGTTGAGTTCAACTTCGCTTTTAATCCTGCTTTGGGATAGATTCGCCGAAGAATCATGTAGATTCGCGACTCTTGTTAGCTTCGCGTCTTGGTGGCTTCGCGTCTGGGTGGCTCCGCGTTCGAGCCTTCCGGAATAGGTTCGCTTTGGAACATCTTCCCTATCTCGAGGCCAACTGCTTTCGGCCAGTTACGAGAAGGATTGCTCCTCTTTTGAGGTTAGAATAACCTCTCTTGCATTAATCGAGGGAGATTATTTCTTCCTTGCACGGTTTCGAGGGAAACCGTTCCCTTTCTTAAGCTCAATAAATGCCTTAAATCCGCTCGCGCTTCCATGCTTGAAGCGGCAGCGGTGCGCTCAGGCCATGAGGCCTATAAATAGGACACTTGAGGTCCTCTGAAGAGAAGCGGTCTGCTCTCATCTTCTCTTGATTTAGAGAGAGATACTCAGATCTCTGAACTAGTGGGGATGCCCACTCTGGTCATTATCCGGCCAAGAACCGGTAAGTCTCGGTCATCCAGAGACTTTACTAATGGACAAATGACTTTAGGGAGTTTATCTCCCTTAGCTTTAACAGCTGCCTCAGGGATTGATTTCCCTTATTCTTTGTTTGTATTGGACTGATCTACAGAGAAGGGTTTCAGCCTAGCTTCCTAGCGAAGCTATCATTTTGACTTGATCAAAGAAAGATCATTACATGCTTGCCTGCTAAGTTCGCCACACAGGCAAGACTTGGGACTTAGTCTCTTCAAAGTTGAGCCAGTCTTGCCATATAGGTGGGGTCAAGACTGCGTCCCTCAGGATCAGTCTGACTTAGCCATATAGGCGAGGCTAGGACTTGGCTTATGTTGAGCCAACCCTTCATCATTGTGCAAGCGAGGCTATCCTCTGCTTAACCGAAATCAATTCTTAACTGAATCGGATATAAATTGCTTCGCCCCAAAGAATTTGACTTTGCATTTCACTTTTGCAACTCTTCTTTTAACCTGTTGCTAACTTGTTTCAGTATGCATTGCAGTGAGCTATGTTCGCCATTCTTTTGTCTTGATGAAGGAGACCAAAAAGTTGCCTCTTGCTTTTCTGGTTGAAACTTTAATCCTAAGCAGGAGGAACAAACTGGGGCAACTGATGTGTGTTCCCAGAAGAGGTTGGCAGTCGCTTATCCGAGATGATCCACTTCGAGGCGAGGCTGGTAGTCGCTTATCCGAGATGATCCACTTCGGGAAAGCGGACGTCACCTGTAAGGTCTCGGATCCTTTGCCAATTTTTATCAAAGAAGATCCAGCTTCTTGATGGCAAAATCTGCCATTATGCGAAGGATTACGGCCTTGTGCAGGAGGAAGGCCTTTCGTGTTCAGTTGGTTTGGCTTGGAAGTAGATAGGACCACTTGTATGCCTTTTGAGCAAATGATTCTGTTGTATGAAACACAACCTTGATGTAGTAGTATCAATGTACCTTCCCTTTTAAATCAATGAAAGTTTATTTTCAGCTTATTCTTCACTTGAATTGGTCCAGCGGAGCTAGACTTCATACGAAGTTAAAGACAGAATCCTATCTGAATAAGGAACGAGCTTCCAGCGAAGCTAGCATGAATTCTCTGCGAAGCTCAGACTGTGCTTTTAGCGAGCTAAGGCATGTGTTTCGGCGAAGTTATCGATACATCGCGCTAAGTCAGCACTTGACTTATGGCAGAGTTAGCCCTTAGCGGGTCTGAATCAGCGCTTCTCGGGAAGGCGCTTTAGGCGCCGTTTCAAATTAATTTGAAACGACAGTTTGTGCTTTTTTCGAGGCGTCGTTTTAGGCGATCATCAACCTATAAAAGCCTGATCGGGCTGAGAGAGAATGCATCACTTCTCTTTAAAATTTACAGAGCACTTGACTCTTTTCTTCTTCTTCGTTCAAGAATCCAAGAACCTCCTCCGTTCTTCAATGGCTCCCAAGAGACGAGCGGGAAAAGAGGTCGCAACCTCTGCAACGGAGGGTCCTTCTCCTCCTCCGTCATCGAACGACCAATCGCCGGTAGGGATCTTTCCCTTTTAATCAGAGATTTTCATCTCTCTCTTAAATCCGATTTCTGGCTATCTTTAGATGAATTCAGGATGATCAATCATGATCTTGTGATTTTAGGGAGTTTAATTCCCTGAATTTCCCTTGATTTCTTGACTGGGAATATTAGAACCGAAGGGTCTCTTCTTTAAGCTTCCAGGCGAAGCTATCCCTTAGGCGGTTCACATCCTGTTGAATGACAGGATGTGAAGCTGTCCTTTGAAGTGTAACTGAAAAGGACTTTAATGCCCTTTAGGCAATAACCCCCTTCTGACGAAGTTAGCCCTTTGGGCTTTGTTGCATTCTGTTGTTCGAGGCTAAGCTTCCAGAGCGAAGCTAACACTTGGATATTTTTCCGCTTCCTGCCTTCGTATGGGGTGCGGAGTTACGCTGTAGCTGCGAAGCTAAGCTTTGGGGCGAAGCTATCATTAGGCCAGCTTCGCTCGGAGAGCGAGGCTATACCTTAACAAAAATTGCAATTTTATTTTAGCCTTTGTTTGGCTGATAAACTAATCATGGTTTTTTCTTTGTTTTTGCAGTGCACTATACTCCTGGTCCTTTGAACAGTCTATTTGGCACGGCCAGGGGGCTAGATGGCAATGTCAGCTTGCAGTTCCAAGGGCAGGCTTCGCTGTTCAGCGAGCGGAGCTCTTCTGCTCGGGATACACTTATTTATGGTGGGGACCAACGCACCATGAGGAGCATCTTAACTACTGCTCCCCTTGAAGATTCTGACCGACGAATCTATCGGAAGCCCGGCTTCATGTTTGGAGACGCGGCGCCAGACCATGTTCGCCAGCTGCTAGCCGGAGAGGGGCAGTGGATTTTCCAATTAGATGGCGAGAAGTTCTATCTTCCGTCTAACAAGCGACATTTTACCTTGTCCTTCTTCCAATGCGTGACGAGGGCTCGGAAGATGCAGTGGCAAGTGAGTCGGACTACTGAATCCGTTCACATAGGGAAGTTGATAATTTCCTCACCCGGTTACACAAGAGCGGGGCCTCCTAATTGCATAATGGGTCTCCACCCTGGGAATGTACTCCCAGACATCCCAGTGGGAGAAAACCCTGCGGTGGCGCAGACCTTTGGGAATCAATTCTTTAAGGTTCGTGGTAATTATCCAGCCACTGATTTTAGGACTCCAGGGTGGATTCACCCTCCGAAGGCATGGTGGAGGGACTTGACCTTATATGTCCTTGCTCATTTCGAGGAGGATCTGGAGAGGCTGAATCTTTATAAGGCCGTCAGGGCGACCTGTTATGGCATTCAGATGAGCGTAGCGAACTTCTACGCCATCTTTGAGTTATACTGCCCGGCTACAGGGACCTTCTTCACCCCTGTTGGCGAATTGGGTATGGCTTTGCACGAGATGTGGGAAGTCTCTGCTTTGCCTTTGGGATCCCTCCCATACGAAGAATATTTCCCGTGCGAGGCGAAATTGGCACTTCTGGAGAAGCAGGAGCCCGCCTTGTTTGAGACCTACCGGGAGTTAATGTGCCACTTGTACATTTGTTCCAGTATGCATGGAGCAGTAAGGGAGCTTCATGCAGCTTGAAGAGCTGGGAAAATATTTGTTCCCTGACATGGAAAATACTCCTGAAGCGGCTCATTGTGGAATTGCTGATGAAGACATCTTTCGCCGGATGCAAAAGCATTCTCAAGGGGATCTAATTTTGGAAGAAGATGACGGCCCCTATGAAAAAGGCGATATTCTTCGGAGTTTCCACCATCAGGCTCGTCGGCCGACATCCCGGAAGGCACTTCTGGCTGGTTTCCTGACGGTCTGGTTGAAGAGATGTGTGGTGCCGTCTTCATCTAGCGACGCCATTCATCCGACTGTCTTGTTGCTTGCCGTTCATCTAGTCCATGGTCGTTCTCTTGGACTCCTTCCAGACATGGTGTGCTGTATTCAGAGAGGCCTTCGCACATTGACAGAGGCTTTCTGTAGGCCACCAACGACGAAGCGGGGAAAGGGGACTATTTTGCCCTGCGACGGACCAAACCCCAGAATAGGTCTGCCGTATACTTATTTGATGGCGTGGTTTGCCCTTCACTGTCCTTCCATGATCGAAGCCGGAGAGGACCCCCCAGAAGGTGTTCGAATGGCGCTTCTCCGTTGATTCGAGGGATGTTCATGGCTGAAGACTTACGTGGCTGCGGTCCGTAAGTTGCTGTACCGCTATGACGTCTATAGCCTTTTCCGCTGCTTCCCCTATATTCAGAATGCGGGCTATGGTGAAGAGTTCAAGGACGTGGGGGAAGGGCAGACGTTATTGAGCAGGGAAATTTTTGAGTGGCTGGTCAGCATTCGGCCCTCACATTTGTTGTACAGAAGCGGGGACACCTGCTACCTGGAGCCTTATGTTCCAAGTCGGTTTTTCCGTCAGTTTTGATATGACCAACTGTACGTGGGCAATCCAAACAGCAATCTGGCCTTCATGGGAAGCCTCATCGATGGAGCCCGTGCCTGGCGGTTCTTTATCGCTGGTTGTACCGAAGCGCGGCTGTGCATGCCGCTAAGGACTTTGAACCTTCTGATGACCCTGGGATTCTGCCCGTGGTATACGACCTCAAACTCCACACCCACCGGATTCTCTATTAATTCTTCTGGTGTGAAGTTAATTTCTCAGCGGCTGAAGAGGAAGGTCACTGAGAAGAGAGAGGGTAAAAGGGTTCGCGTCCCAGGCCTCGGGGAGTTCATTGCCGTTGATGACAGTGAAGCCTCGGATGCAGGAAGTCCTCGCTTCGAAGCGGATACAGGTGCCGAGACTCCAGCAGCTGCTTCTGGCGTGGTGGGGACGGCCCTCGTAGAACATGCCGATGTTGAAGAAGTGGAGGAAGAAGATCCCGACGTCCACTTCAAATGAAAGCGGGAGGGTGAATCTCGTAGGAAGAGGGTAGTGAAGAAGCCTCATCGCTACGCTCCTACGGTTGTTGCAGAGGGCGGATCTCCTGCTGCGACTCCTCCTCCTGTCCCAATAGTAACTGAATTATCGGTTCCTAAACCGACTACTGGTAAAGCCGCTCCGGACCCGGGTAAGATCAGCTTCGTCCTTGTAATATACTTCTTATGTGTTCCGGACAGCTCATTATTTGCTTTGTGATGCAGGAACTGAGGCGGTGAGAAGCCCGAGAGCTGAAGCTGTCGGAGAACAAGGGAGCATTATGATCCCTTGTTTACTTATAAAGAGGACGATGAGGCTGGCTATTTCGCCGTCTCAGAAGAGTCCGGAGATGATGCGGCTGACGTAGGTCCTTCAGGCGCTGGGACCTCGAAAGGAAGTCCCGAAGCTTCTAGCTCCTTTGGGTGGACCATAGAGGGTTCGGCAAGCGAAGGTGGGCCGGCCATTCGTGTTGATTCCGCGAAAGATTTTCCTATGGAGCCCGTAGGGACTGATGCAGCCGTCAAGACGATTGAGGCGACATTATCTTTTGGTATTGTTTTGACCTTTTAGTACTTGCTATTTGTTATGCCCTGCCTAAACAAAGTTTTGTTGCAGGTGTTCCACCTTTGGGTGCATCGACTTCAAGAGAGCCAACCCGTCTTCCTGAGGGATCTAGGAGTGAAGTAAGCACTTCGACCGCGGCGGATGCTGCTGAGTTGGATGCTTTGTATGACGACCTGCCTTCTTATCAGCCTGAACCAGCCAGAGGAACTGAAATTGAGGGGACGGTAGTCACGGAGCCAATCTCACTCCCAACTATATCAATGAGTGAGGTGCCATTGGTTTCGCCAGTGCCGCCTATCTTGCCAGGTGGGGAGCTGAGGGTAATTACCAGTCCTACTTCTCCAACACTGGTGGTTGAGCCCACTCTTCTGGAAATAGTCACTAGTCCTATCTCGGTTGTGGCTGGTGTACTGGTCTCAATGAGGACTCCTCCAAGATCACCGATGACCTCTCATGTTGCTGCAGCCAGTGCTTCTACTATTCCTTCCACAGTAGTGTCGATAAAGCCAGTGGAGACTCAGTCTTTAGGGGCTGCTCGTTTGCCGGGAGTAGTTGAGGCCGAAAATGAATTTGTGGCCGAGTTAGTCGATAACTTTTATAAGAGCTTGAAGCGATCCATCGCTTTGATTTTGAAAGGCTCGACTACCTCATTCTCCGCTTTAAAGGTGGTCCTCTCCCGAAGCATTGAGAGTATCCGAGACTTTGGAGGGGATGACCAAGCCGACGCATTGGAACTTCTGGTGGACCAACTTGAGAGGGATGTAGACGAATGGCGTCGTCTTAGCCATTCAGACATGGAGTCTTCAGTTAATGAGCAGCTTGCGCACCTTGTCGCTCAGATGCATGAAGCTCATCTTGCCGCTCAGGAAGCTGCTAAGGCCATTTCTTCTGACTTGAAATCCTTGGAGACAAGGAAGGTAGAGCTCGGGGACGCAATAGATGCTTCTCTAGCAGTGCTCTTCTTGACGCTGAAGATAAAATTGAAAAGGCCAAGGAGATGATCAGGAAAGTGAATCTCCTTTTATCCAAGGCTGAACCAGTGCGTCTTGAAGAGACTGCCCGACTTGAGCAGCTTTGGGCTCAGAATGACGAACTCTTGCGGCAAGAGCTAGCTCAGAGGGCAACCTTGGTTGAGGTTGAAGCTCGCTTGGCCCAGACGGCGAGCTTTAATGAGGCTGAGCTGAGGTTACAGGCGCTTGTCAGGGCTGCTGATGATAGGAAGACAAGGCTGGCCATTCTTGAAGGGCGGATCAAATCTTATGAAGCAACCTCATAGCTTGTATATGTGCCTTCATGTATCCCTCTTTTCAGAATCAATAAAAGTAATTTTATTTAACTCCCCTGTTGCATTTTCAACTTGTTTTATCTTCTGAATTCTTGCTTTCGAGTTGTATTGCAGCCATTTGAGAAAATAGTCCTTACTGGACTAAAAGATGAGACTTGGCTATCTGTCGGTTCAGAGGTCGCAATGACGTAACCGATTGAGAAGCCACCAAGCTCGAAGTAGTCCTTGTCGGACTGAAAGGTGAGACTTGCTATCTGTCGGTTCAGAGGTAGCAATGACTTAACCGATTGAGAAGCCACCAAGCTCAAAGAAGTCCTTGTCGGACTAAAAGGTGTGACTTGGCTATCTGCCGGTTCAGAGGTCGCAATGACGTAACCGGTTGAGAAGCCACCAAGCTCGAGGTAGTCCTTGACAGACTAAAATGTGAGACTTGGCTATCTGCCAGTTCAGAGGTCGCAATGACGTAACCGATTGAGAAGCCACCAAGCTCAAAGAAGTCCTTGTCAGACTAAAATGGTGAGACTTGGCTATCTGCCGGTTCAGAGGTCGCAATGACGTAACCGGTTGAGAAGCCACCAAGCTCGAGGTAGTCCTTGATGGACTAAAAGGTGAGACTTGGCTATCTGCCGTTCAGAGGTCGCAATGACGTAACGGGTTGAGAAGCCACCAAGCTCGAGGTAGTCCTTGACGGACTAAAAGGTGAGACTTGGCTATCTGCCGGTTCAGAGGTCGCAATGACGTAACCGATTGAGAAGCCACCAAGCTCAAAGAAGTCCTTGTCGGACTAAAAGGTGAGACTTGGCTATCTGCTGGTTCAGAGGTCGCAATGACGTAACCGGTTGAGAAAACCACCAAGCTCAAAGTTTGGATGGAAAGGGGTCTCGTTCTCGCAGGGAGAAACGAGGAAATCACTGTCATAGGTTTAGTGTTAACGTAACAGCGAAATGGGTGCCAGAGGTTATACTGTTAAACATAGCATGAAAAGGGTCACGCTCTCACGGGAAGAAACGAGGAAATCACTGTCATAGGTTTAGTGTTAACGTAAAAGCGAAATGGATGCCAGAGTTATACTGTTAAACATAGCATGAAAAGGCTCTCGTTCTCACGGGGAGAAACGAGGAATTCACTATCATAGGTTTAGTGTTAACGTAACAGCGAAATGGATGCCAGAGGTTATACTGTTAACATAGCATGAAAAGGGTCTCGTTCTCACGGGGAGAAACGAGGAAATCACTGTCATAGGTTTAGTGTTAACGTAACAGCGAAATGGATGGAACAATCTTTGTATATGGTCTTACCATTCTATGGATGAGAATTGGTAAGTGATTTTGGAGAGGGAATCAAATGGGAACTGATCCTTAGGATTTTTAGCAAATCCTCAGCTGTCAACGGGTTTGATATGCCTTTACCAACTACCGTTTGAGTCGGGCTGGCCATGCTATTCCCCTCAGCATGATGAGTTATTGAGGAGTTATGTTGGGCTTAAAGGCCAACATTTTCCTCTATCCTTAACCGTTAAAGGTGTTGGATCATTTGGTTAGCGTATGTGTAACCTTGATTCTCCTTTGGACAACCAGTGTATGACCAGGTTCCTACTGGTTTATGGTTGTATGATCCCATTTGGAGGAAGAGAGAGAGCTCTTTATGTGTACCTTGGATTCGAAGGTCTTGGTCAGAGTTGTAGTATTAACTTGACCATGAGAAGGATCCTTAATCAAGGATAATACTTCTTTAAGAACTTTCCATTGATCGGCATAATGAGTAAATCACCATCTGAAGTCATAAGGCGATATGCTCCGTTTGAATAGACTGTTTCTATTACAAACGGTCCTTCCCATTTAGGCTGAAATTTGCCTTTGGTTTTGTGCGTCATGATCATCAGTCGTCTGACGGCTAAAACCAAATCTCCTTTCTAGAAGACTCTTTGTTTGACCTTCTTATTGAAGGATTTTGAGATTCGAGCTTGATACAATTCGATGTGTTGCTGAGCTTGTAACCGCTTCTCATCTAGGGCTTCTAGCTCTTGAAGACGCAACCGATCATTGTCCTCTGATGTGATCTTAGCGGTCAGAGTAACTCGTAATGATGGCATCTGGATTTCCAATTGTATGACTGCTTCACACCCGTACCCAGGGAAAAAGGCATATTGCCTGTCGGGGTCCGAACCGTGGTTCGGTAGGCCCAAAGACATTCACCAGCTTTTCGTCCCAATCTCGCTTATTCGAGGAGACGAACTTCTTGAGTAGCTTGATGATTGTTTTGTTGAATGCTTCCGCCAAGCCATTAGCGGCGGGATTATAGGCTGTTGAAGCCACATTCTGAATTCGGTATTTATCACAGAATCGATAGAATACCTGGCTTATGAATTGGGGACCGTTATCATGAATGATCCGCCTAGGGACACCAAATTGATGGATGACATGGTGTTTGATGAAATTACCACGTTGGAAGTTTTAACTTCGACCAATGGTATAGCTTCTGCCCACTTTGAAAAGTAATCGGTTATTGCTAAGATAACTGGTGACCTTTTGTCGAGGAGGGACTGATTGGCCCTACGACATCGATGCCCCATGCTTCAAATGGCCATGAAGCAACAGTTGGATGGAGCAACTCCGAAGGCTGGTGTATGAAGTCCGCATGAATTTGGCATGCTTTACACCTTCGTGCATATTGGATGGCATCGGCTATCATGGTTGCCAGTAATATCCAAGCCTATGCAATCTGTCTTTAAGTTTTGGACCTGGCTGATGAGCTCCACATATGTCGTCGTGTGCTTCTTTAAGCACTTCCCGTGCCTCTGAATTAGAAAGGCAACGGAGGAGGACACCGTCATATGAACGACGGTAAAGTGTCTTCAGAGTTGGATCGTAGTAAAAACGGAGAGACCTTCGTCTGATAGATGCTGCTTCTTTAGGATTGTCTGGCAGGAGACAATGTAAAGTATAGTCGATGAGAGAAAATCGCCAATCTCTCGGCTCAAGATCCGTCGAGACATTATAGACCTCTCTGGTTCTTAACACATGTTTAGAGCAGACAAGGTGTCGAGTCGCCACTGTAAGGTGATACTCGGTGTCTACTGGCAGGGCTAACGTTGTTGCTAACACGGCAAGAGCATCTGCCTTAGTATTCTGAGATCGAGATACGTGCCCGATGTAAAAGCCATCAAACAGATTAGCCAATTCGATGACTGTGTGATAATAAGGCACCAAATCTTCGTGACGGACCTCATATTCGCCTTTAATCGATTGATAATCAGTTTTGAATCGCCGTAAGCTTCGAGGTAGCGTACCCCCATCCGTGGGCGAGCTGAAGGCCAATAAGTAGAGCATTATATTCCGCTACATTGTTAGAGCATGATTCGTCAAAGAAAATGCTCTATGAAGGACATGATTCTGTGGAGAGATAAACACAACCCCCACGCCGGCGATGATCCTGCATTTAGGACCTATTCGTGATGCTCCATCGAAGAACATCTGCCAAACTTCATCCTCTGAAGTTACATTGGACTCGAAGACTTCATCCGGAATATCTTCGTGAAGTTTTGAGTTTTCTGGGACTGGATGAGCAGCCAAGAACTCCGCAAGGGCCTGGCCTTTAACCGCCTTTTGAGGGATAAAGATCATGTCGTATTGAGACAAAAGAAGTGCCCATTTAGCCATTCTTGAATTCAGTGATCCTGGCTTCGTCATGAGAAGACGCAAAGGATTCACTCTGGAGATGACATGTATGGTTTGGCCAACCAAATAATGTCGTGTCTTCTGAACAGCAAAGACAAGAGCTAAGCACTCCTTCTCGATAGGATTATAGCGAGATTCCGTCCCTATCAGAGTCCTGCTCAGATAATAAATGGCCTATTCGTGACCATTGTCGTCTTTTTGAGCAAGCAGGGCACCAAGAGAATGGTCCATGGCTTTCACATAAAGCAAGAATGGTTTCCCTGATGTGGTGCTACCAACTGGAGGTTTTGTGAGATATGTCTTGATATCCTCATAAGCTTCCTGACAAGCTTGATCCCATACAAAGGAAGCACCCTTTTTCATGAGTCGGGTGAAACGGTTGACAGCGGCCTGAGAGATTTGCGATGAATCTTCTGATGTAAGCCAGTCTACCTTGCAAGCCTCTAAGCTCTTTGAGATTCCTTGGTGGATGCATGTTCTGAATGGCTTTGACCTTGTCTGGGTCAAGATGAATTCCTTTTGATGTAGCAATAAACCCAAGGAACTTGCCACTCGAAACTCCCAAGAAGGATTTTGTCGGATTCATTTTCAGTTGATGACCCGCATTATGTCGAACATCGTTCTCAAGTCACGAAGATGGTCGTTCTTATTGCGGCTTTTGACAGCAATGTTGTCGACATAGCATTCTACCATTTTCGAAGATGATCGCGGAAGATTGTACTCATTGCCCGCTGATAGGTTGCGCTGGCATTCTTCAGTCCGAAGGGCATTACAGTGTAGCAGTATACCCCCATGGTGTTCGGAACGAAGTATGCTTCTCGTCGTCGGGGTACATTTTGATCTGATTGTACCCTGAAAAGCCGTCCATGAAAGACATTCTTTCGAATCCACAGGTGTTGTCAACCATGACATCGGTGATGAGAGCAGTGGGAATTCATCTTTAGGACAAGCTGTATTGAGATCACGGAAGTCGATGCAGATCTGTATCTTCCCATTCTTCTTGAGGACGGGAACGATATTAGCAACCCAATCTGGATGCTGTTCTTCCGTATGAAGCCACATGCAATGAGCTTATGAACTTCGACTTCAATAGCCTCCATAATGTTCGGGCGAAACTGACGTTGTTGCTGCTTGACTGATTTGGCGTCGGGTTTGATATTCAGACGATGCATGGCTACTTGTGGATCAAGTCCGGGCATGTCTTCGATTCCATGCGAAGACGTCTATGTACTCCTTTACAAGTATTATTAATTCTTCTTTTTCCATAAGTGATAAGCTCTCACTTATAAAGATAGGTTTAGGGTGATCTTGACTACCCAAGTTGACCTGCATCACCTTGTCTTCAGTAGGTGATTCGCGCAGTTCGAATCGCTTTTCCCATTGGAGATCTGATTGCTGAGCCCATGGTTCCTCATCAGTAGCTTCCGCAGGCTCCAATTGACTGCTTGAAGTCATATTAACGGTGAGATTCTCGAACATCGTTCCCACACTGACATCTAAGTCCACTCGACAGAAGAGGCCGAATGTGATGGAGTCAGTTCGTCGTCCTTGAATTGAACCGTTGTTGGTGTTGTGGTGTAACGTATCCCAACCCCCTGCGTGTGTTATCATAGTAATTTGCAGGTTTCCCCTTTGGCATAAAGTTTCACAGCAAACTACGCCTTCCTTTTCTGAAATTCAGGCCTTCTCCATGCTTTAGATTGTACCCCATTTTCTTCATAATATGGCGCTCTGGTCGCGCGTAATGGAAGAATTGTGGGGTGTCTGAGTCTGAACTTGAATCTGTGGCTGTGGATCCTCGTGATTGGGCTCTACCAAATATTATTGGTATTGACCTTCTTGGATGAGGGATCACTAAAACAGCCCCTTCTATAAATTCCATGGGTGTGTTGGATGCACTTGGTCTATGTAAAGGCATGTTCAGAGAGCTATCCATGATGGATTCAAACAACCCAATACTCGTAGGATAATCAAAAGAAATATTATCATTAATTACCCATTCACCCTCATCTTCAGAAGGAGTGTTACATTGGGGATTATTAAGATATGCTATAATCGGTTCGCCAATCAAAATGGTCGGCATGTCTGCTTCAGATTCTGAATCCACCTCATTGCCACTATCATCATCATCTGGCAATGATTCTTTCAATATTTCACCGGTCTCTTGATATAGGAGAGCGTCAGTGAAGTAATTTTCTACCCCTTTGAATGGTTGTTTCTCAACGAAGACAGTTCGTACTGTCGCGTCATCTCAACATATTTGAAGCACTGGTGCAGCATGGAGGGAACGATCCAGTTGGCGTGGATCCACGGTCGTCCTAGCAGCAAGTTATATGACGTGTCAGCGTCAATGACATAGCATGTCACTTCTGACTTCAGGCTCCCGATTCGGCAACGGAGTCGAATTTTCCCAAGTGGATGACTACT
>JAVJIF010032573.1:0-110498 GCA_038442645.1 Agave tequilana
TGTTAGCTTATATCATAAGTCAGCTATTGGGTTGCATTTCAAATGCCCACATCTGGCATGATTGTTCAAGTATTATAATTTAATTCTCGATTTATACATAAATCTTCCCCTAGAGTCACCATGATAATTCAGTGATCCTTAATAAGAGTTGCCTTGTCAAGCGTATTTCGGCTTGCATCAATTAAATCCTTCATCTCATAAGGCGAGAGGCGGGGGGAATCCCCTTGTCCATCCTAGAAATTTGCTTTGTATGTACCTTAGCTATTATATCTTGGAATGACGATTTTTTTCATTTTTGTTTTGTGTATTTGTGGGGAGTGCTTGGAGCACGTTTCGTTTGGGTGGGGGTCGCTGTATATCCACAAATAGGCTTTATCAATATTTTGTAGCATCTAAAAGTGGGCAATTTTTTCTTGAGACTTAAGAACTCATTGAAAGTATTTATAGTTGTCACAAGATCTCAAGACATGAAAAGAAATTCTAGAGGCATGGAAAATAAGCATTATGATAAGCGCAATCCAAGGACCAATGCTAGACATGCAAACAATGTGACGCCGGACCCTTTATTCACCACCGAAGTTTTAAAAAATGTAATAAGATACAATCAATCAGTGTCGACACTATAATCATGGGAGGATTTAAGGCCGATAAGTACAAGATAAATGACCCCCCACCCAAATTCCTACATATACGCCAAAGATTTTGCCCCATCTTTCATATAAGAAAGGAATATTATTTTAGCTCAAGAAACTCCCCCGCCCCAGACCCCTTGGTATTCTTATAAAAATACCTCACCTGTCAAATAAGAAAAATTTCTTTATTATGCCCAAGAAAATATCTGCACGTACCTCCACAATTGCAACTATTCATCCAGAATCAAATGAACAAATGCAAATTTGGGAAAGTCCAAAGGTTTTAGACAGGACAAAGGTAACGAGGGCATGCAGGGGCGGTCGCCCCACGCCCTTGAGTTTTCAAAAATTTCATAAATTAGCATACTTTTATTTGCTAATCTCCCCCCTTCAATTAGAGCTTCCTAATATTTAGCTTTACAAAAAGAAGAAACTTTCTAAAACCTCTATTGTGTGATTTATGAGGTGTATGGTATTATAGAATTAGTACAGATGCTTCCTCATTTAAGCCGAAATATTAGGAATAGGCATGTAAAAGTCCAATATGAGATTTGAACGCATAAATCATCATTTCATTATAAGAAAAACACAACTAAGAAAATAAGTATTTAACAATCACTCAAATGTCAAATAAGTTTTCACATGTGCTTTACTCATCCACCAGTTGTTCATCACCTTTACTTATCTCCTGGCCTAAATTTATTTGTTTTATCTATTTTTACAAATTAAATTTTTTTACTATTTTTGTAGACAGGTTATCGAAGAATTAAAAAACATTTTGATTGAAAAAAGAATACGTGAACAAAAACATCTAATTAGTTATGTTATGTGTCGATCAACTATTATTATTCTTATTATAATTTTTATGATAACTTTGAACTCTCTGCGAATTTACACTTCAATGCAATCGAGTTGTTACAAACTACTTATGAAAGAGATTAATTCTATAAAACTATAAGAGAGTTTAAATATATATATTATTAATTATTTTAATGAATATTACAATAATAATTGGGTTGCAAAGTTTTTGTTGAACTAAATTTAGCACTTTTAGGATTTAGTTATTTCATTTTTGTACTTTTTTTCTTTCAATTTTTATACTCGCCCCATGTGAATGATTCTTGGCTCCGTCTCTGTTTTAGGAATCTTTAAGTTTCTTAGTATTCTATTTCTTAATATTTAAAGAGATACTTTCGTGTTTCTACTTGAACAAAAAATAACAAGAAAAATAAAAGAAAAATAAAGAGAACAGAGTCGAAAAAAAAGAAGAGAGCAAAACAAAAAGAAGTTGGTGCTTTTGGAAAACCCATGAATTATGTTTGCATGTTTTGTTATTTTATTTCTCTTCAGTTGTAAAATAATCTAGAACTTTATTTTCTTATTTTGGGAATAGTATATTTGCAACTGCAATTGGTAATTCTCTTCTAATTAGTATCAAGATAATAAAGTAACAAGCTAGTAGGAATTTTACAGGTTATTTTATTCCACATCATTTACAATAAAATGATAGTATATGCTATATTAAAACTTGAGTATCTATTTTTGTGAATATGAAATGAATACATTATGCTTAAATTTAGATATTCGTAAAGTATTTTTGAATTTGAACAATAAGGTTTTACTCTCTATTATGAATATCTTTTTAATTTATAATACTATCTTTTGTATGTTATTTCCCTTACCTGTCAAATAATCCTAAACTCTAATATCCTAATGGATCTCCGGGACCCAAAGAAAAAGATATGACCCAGAATGCATCAGCCAAATAAAAAATAACTTAGGAAAATAAGCACTCCACTGAAAATTAACAATGCGGTAATAATGCAACATGGATGGATTTTAAAATAAAATGGAGGTGATAAAATTTCTTTATAGACAATGGTTTGTCAAGCTATACCTTCTTCGTCTTGAGAATGTACGGATCATTGGGTGAACAAGCCCGCCATTCCTCGCACCATGGAAGTTTTGGGCACTCCAAGAAACGTTTAATATACAGTGTAAAAGTAATATCCTTCCTCTTGTCCTGTTTCCTTTGAATAGCTGCATTCATCTCCTTCTACTGTTGAAAGAGATCACAAAAACTAATAAGTGTTTTCTTCAATATTTTACTTGTCGGACACATTACAAAGATTCGGAACAGCAAGTCATCTTAGTTTCATATTCATCTTGGTGAGATCATATTAACAGACCGCTAACATATTAATATTCGTCTCAGTTCAAAAAAAAATCTCTTTTTCTGTTCCTCCTCATAACTCAATATATCATGATTTATTTATTGATATTTAAGAGAAACTTTACAAATCTATCTATCTAGTAACAAAGCATGCATGTAGACATGACATAATCAGATAATTAATTTAAAGTAAATTCCAGTGAAAAAAAAATTGCAAGCGGTAAAACTCAGGCAAAACAGCACCTTTTCCAGGATTCGGCGACGTTTCAATTCTACATGTCGGTGGTTGGAAGCGACAGCAAGATATCTATTAACAGAAATTGGAAGCCTCATTATTCTTCTTCTTCTTCTTCTTCTTCTTCTTCCACGCTCTCCTTCGACTTCTGGTTAACCTTCACCAGATCGTCTTTCTTCTTGACTTAGAATCATATAGCGACTACCATGTTCATCACTCTCCTTCGAAGAAGTCGCGCTGCTGTCAAACTTTTATTGATTACAGCAGTCCATCCAATATACTTACACAAAATATGCTCTTTAAGATTGCAGATCCGAAAGAGCCATATTTACTCAACTCTCTCAACAATACCACAAACTCTGTAAAAAGGAAGATATGATAAAGATAAGAGCTCTTCCACTTAAATATACTTAATTATATCTTTTATAACGGTATAAAAAATTATATGCATATTTATATTTCTATTTGTGAATTATAATTAAACTAATATTTTCTTATGTTGTGGTTATCTAGACAAGCTTAGATATGTTCGGTGCATCGAGTTAATGACTACAAAACAAATTGAAGAGAGTAATGAATTGCCTAACAAATTTTACCAATCTAATCACATTTTGTTTGGTTCGGAATTTGCTTTTCATTAGGTATCTTTTCTTTTATTAGGAACCTGTGCAAATTTCGAATCAAGTAAAATGTGATTAAATTAATGAAGTCTGTTAGACAATCCATTACTCTCTTCAACTTGTTTCATAGTCATCAACTCGATACACCGAACACATTTAAGATTGTCTAGGTAACCACAACATAAGAAAATATTAGTCTAATTATAATTCATAAAAAGAAATATAAATATGCATATAATTTTTTATACCATTATAAAAAATATAATTAAGCGTATATAAGTGGAAGAGTTCATATCTTATCATATCTTTCTTTTTGCAGAGTTTGTGAAATTTTTAAGAGAGTTAAGTAAATAGCGACTCTTTCGGATCTGCAGTCTTTAAGAGTATCTTTTTTACAAGTATATTAAATAGACTGATGTATGCACTATCCTGAAACAAGTAAAGTATGTGTAAGTATAATTATTGAATTAAGTTTATAGAGTTGAACTATATAAATATTCGGTATTCTATATGACAAAAAGGAAAAAAATTTAGAAAATCAAGATTACCAAGGTGGAGTTAAAGACCATTATATACCTAGAAGAAATTTTTTATTAATAATTAGAAAATTATAAGAATTTTACTATAATCTCTCTTTTGTGTTTATGTTTATTCCTATGTTTACTTGAGAAATACATAACGAATAGGTTAGACCTCTATTCTTATTAAGATATTGGTTTTTTTTAAAATTTTACTATAATTCCATTCTTATTAAGATATTGGTTTTTTTTAAAACTTTTACTATAATTCCAAATTGCCGTGTGAAACTTTATCAACAATTGACTTATACCAATTTCCAATTATAAATGTTTATATTTCGTGAAGCAGTATAAACTTTTGAGGTCTAGTTATTAATAAGGTGTTTTAGATACGAAAACAGACACGGAGAATCGATTTAAACAATTATCCAGCCAGGTAAAAGGACCTAGCTATATGTGTATATATTCTATTAATTGTCTATTTGACTTATGTAAATATATATTTTGGTTGAATTATATATGAAATAATCTAATATTAAAGTGATCTTATAAATAATTAGTTTTTGTCAAAATGGGAGTAACATACTTTATCTTAAACAGAATATAATTTTTAGAAAATAATGATTTACATTAAGTTCATAATAAAAGTTACTTCTTTTCAACAATTTTTTTTATTGTGATTAAATTTATTAGTAATGTTTACTAATGCATATTTGATGGAAGGGCAGAGCTACAAAGAGTGTTAATACCTTAATTTAAAATCGAGAATACTGCCTGCTCTTAAAAAGGACATGACACGGCGACTGCAGGGAATCACCGCTGAACACGCCTTTCTTTGCGATTGGCATTTCCAGATCTGGAAACAATCAGGTGCTGATGATAATTATATGGCCTTTGGAAAGGAGGAGACATAGACGGAGAGTAGTTCAACAGATCGGGGAAGAGAGTTGAGATGTTGATATCATGATTCTTGGATCCCACAAGACGAGAGGGAGAGTGAGGGAGAGGAGGAGACGGAGTGAGTGGGAGAGGAAGAGATGGCATCCAATATTAATATTATTAATATCCGTGCAATGGACCCCACCAAAAATTCCACTCAATTCATTCTTATCTGGATTCGGCCCACCACTCACATGGAGTCGGCTGACATGTCAGTATCCTCTTTGACCGGTTCCCTTGTTTCAATTGCGAGCTAGACTCGAATCTTTTCAGAACTGAATCTTTACAGAACTGAATTTTATCCCAATGCAACATCTCAAATGCAAGAGAATAGAGAAGACCTGAATCTTTTCAGAACTGTAGGATTGCGAGCCAGACTTGTCTTGTAGAGCTTCGGATGATAAGCATGAGGACATGAAAGCCCTAACCTCAACCCCATTCTTCCTTCATTGACAATTGCGGCTAGAAATCCTACAAAAACCCCAATTCAAATTTAAATTCAAAGCACATTCATCCAAAATCTTGAAAAAAATTGAAAAGCAACAAGTACAATATCAAAGGAAAAATGAAATCTCAGGAAAAAAATTGAAACAAAATAATAAGAGAGAATCAGAGAGTTGAGAGGATTAAAATCAGACCTTGTTGTTCTGAAGAGAAGGCGAGAGCGCGAGCAAGGGTGGGGAGAAGGTGGAGGAGAGTGGGAGGGGGCCAAGAAGAGATCGGATCTGCGAGGAAGGCGAGGATGAGGCCGAGACTATGATCTGATGACCGGCAAGCGGATCGTCGCCGCCGACAGATCTGATGAGAGGCGGCGGCGAGGAGAGAGTGAGGCGAGATCGAGAGAGTGAGGGTGAGGGTTAACTTGTTAAGGTATTTAAGTAAATGGGTATGGGTCTAAACGGGCTTTCAATTTGACTTCAACCCTTCAACCATTTGGTGCAACTTTCTTGCCAAGACAAGAAAACAATAAACAAAACTAGAAAGAGGTTTGTTATAATCCCTAAAAAGCGACAAGGCGACCTCCAATTCTCTTGGACTACGAAAGACATCCACAAGGAGACAAGGTGGTAAATTTTCTATATAAGAAGTGCATTTAACTCCGAGGCCAACAGAAGCCAAGAGTCAACAAAGACATACAACAGATCACCTACTGCACAACCAGTGATGTCAGAGGCGCACCGAGGCGCGCGCCTGAGGCGCCGGGCGCAGCGAAGCGCAGCCCAGCGCCCCACCTCGGTGGCCAGGCGCGCAGCAGAGTGAAGGTGCGCCCGACACGCGCTTCACGCGCGCTTCAGCGAGGCGCAAGGCGCGCGCCTCGCAGCGCCTAAAAATTCGGTCGTGTCGGGTTCGAACCCGCAATTGAAGCGGGTGACCCGACCCGCTTCAATTAGATAAAATGAAAAAAAACAGCAGAAAGGGGAAAAAATCGCGATTCTCACTCACCTTCATCGATTTAGGGCACCGGCGATTCCCCGCGAGCCCGCGACTCCCGCGACGCCCGCGACTCCCGCGACTCCAGCGACGCCGGCGACGCAGGTTCTTCTCCTCCTCTTTCTTCTCTCTCTCTCTCTTCACTTCTCTGTACTCTCTGCGGCTCTGCCTGTCTCCGTCTTTCTCTTTCTTTGGAATCGGATGGCTCTGGCTCCATCTCTCTTCTCTGGCCTGGTCCCTGGCTACGAGCCTACAATCTCTCTTTCTCTAACTCCATCTCTCTGACTCTCTTTCTCTGTCACTAATTCTCTCTCTCGCCATCTCTCTGTCTGTCTCCAATCCTTTTTTTTCTGTTTGTTTAATTGTTAGAGTGAGTCGAGTGACGGTGTGAGTCGTGTGACCATCACCATTCTCCTGCATTTCTCTGTCCCCGTCTCCCTTTCTCTGTGTCTTTTTTTCTTTCTCTGTGCCTCATCTCTCCCTTTCTCTGTATGTCTTTCTTTCTCCCCTGTCCAATGCTTTTTGCTTTGCTTTGCTGATATTGCTTTGCTGATACCTGCGTGAGCTAATTTTGTGTTTAAATTTTCTGTCTTATTTTTTACAGGTGATTCAGTGGACACATCTTGATTCTTGACATTGCAGACACCGGGATCGGCAGGCGCTGCAGTTGTAACTTGTAACCCGTAGTAAGTGAGAGATTATATTTTACTATATCACCAAAAAATTGAAAAATTACAAATTTAATAATTTCATTACAAATTCTCATTACAAACTTTGCAAGATTTTTTTCCTTCATAGTTTGAATCCTGATTGTGAACCTGCAAGAAAAAGTAGACTATATTAAAATTGAAACTTCATAAAAAAGAATAGCATTTTATTATATGCAAATGCAATAATGCAATTTTATAAAAGACATCATAAATGAAAAAAATCTTATGTGAATATGTGATTAATATCATTATTTGAATATTTGATTAAAGTTCAGAGGTTGCGTTGCCGTTGTGCTTGTATTACACAGTTACACTATTACTATTATGGGTTTGGTTTCATATCTCGCATTTACTTTGATTAATTGATTGAAATATAGATTTGGTCCATTTGGATTGTTACGATTGAATTGGTAATGTGATTTAGCATTTATTATATATGTGATATTGTGATTTGTCATGTGGAGCCATGTAGGTTGAAGATATTTGACAAACATGAATATGAATGAAGGTAGTTGTAAAAAGAAGGATCCAACGTGGAAGCACACTATTTTAATCAACCCTCCCGATACACTTAAGCATAAATGTCCTTTTTGTGGTAAGATATCGACTGGTGGGATTACAAGGGCCAAAGAACATCTAATTGGCACTTCAAGGAAGCGCAAGAACATCACCCTTTGCAATAGAGTCCCGGATGAGGTGAAAGAAGAATTGAAAGCATATCAAGAGAAGCAAACGAGTCTTAAGCGCCAAGCAATTTAGAAGAACATATACCGGACCTCGATGATGGGGAAGATATGTTAGAAATTGATGAGGAAGAGGGTGTTGCCGAAATTCGGAGCCGACAAGCATCACTAGAAAAAGGAAAAGCCCAAGCAACAAGTATATCTACTAAGACATCATCAATGGGAAGCAACATTCGTTCCGGTAGTGTAGGTGGTGCTTTTAGTAAGAGGAGAGGACCTATGGATGCATATTATGCTTTTGACCCGACACTAGAAGTGGAAAAAGATGAAAGGAGAAGAAAGTTAAGGCAAACGAATATCAAAGAGAGCCTTGACAAAGATGCAGTTGCTAGGGTGTGGCAAGATATTGCTCGTTTTTGGTATCAAGCAGGTATTGCTTTTAATGCAGCTAAATTGAAATCTTTCAAAATAATGTTGAAATCTGTGGGACAATTTGGGCCACACTTGCCACCTCCATCTTACCACCAATTGCGGGTGCCTCTTCTTAAGAAAGAGGTGAAATACACCAATGGATTAATGGAACCACATAAGAAAATGTGGGAATCTAGAGGGTGTTCTTTAATGTCCGACGGTTGGAGTGACAGGAAGGATCGGACTCTTATCAATTTCTTGGTGAATTGTCCTCTTGGATCATGGTTTATTGAATCAATTGATGCTTCCGATGAGATCAAAACTGGTGAGAAAATGTTTGAGATATTGGATAAGAAGGTGCAAGAGATCGGGGCTCAGAATATCATCCAAGTTGTCACGGACAACGCTTCTAGCCTTAAGCTAGCAGGTAAAGATCTATATTTGAATTTTAAAAGTTGCACTTGACACTTGTAAAACTTCATTTTGTATTGAATGAATTGTAAAATATTGTTGTTACTTCTTTTCAGGTTCCTACTTAGAGGTGAAGTATCCTCATATGTTTTGGACACCTTGTGCGGCTCATTGCATTAATCTAATGCTTAAAGACATCGGGAAGTTACCAATTGTGAAGATGACATTAAGCCGCGCCATGGAGGTAACAGGCTACATCTATTCTCATGGTTGGGTTTTGAACTTAATGAGACAGAAGACGGGGAAAAGAGAGCTTCTGAGGCCAGCTGTTACTCGCTTTGCCACATCATTCCTGACATTGTCAAGTTTACATACTCAAAAGGTGAAGTTAAGGAAGATGTTCATCTCAACTCAGTGGAAGGAAAGTAGATGGGCCAAAGAGCAAAAGGGAAAAGCAGTTGAGAAAATTGTTGGAATGAACTCTTTTTGGAACAATGTTGCATATGTTCTCAAGCTAACAGCTCCCTTAGTTCGAGTGTTGAGACTTGTAGATAGTGAGAAGAAGCCCGCAATGGGATACATATATGAGGCTGTAGATAGAGCCAAAGAGGCTATTATGGCGGCTTTTGAGGATGAGTCAAAGTATAAAGATGTTTTTGATATTATTGATCGAAGATGGGAGGTTCAGCTACACCGCCCACTACATGCCGCTGGATACTATTTCAATCCGGAGTTTTTTTATGATAACACCAATATTTCAGGGGATGAAGAGGTTATGACTGGTCTTTATAAGGTCATTCAAAAAATGGTGCCCGAAGAGGATCAAGATAAGATTGACCGACAAATTAGCATTTATAAAAATGCTGGTGGTCTTTTTGGTTTTGATATTGCTATTAGAAACCGAAAGAAGAAATCTCCAGGTAAAAAAACACGTCAATTTTAATCTTTTAGTTAGCTTATAAAAGTTGACTTATAAAAAAATATATGTGTCGGTTTCTAATTCCCTATTATTATGTCTTATTTCTCCACATATGATAGCTGATTGGTGGGAATCTTACGGCGCATCCACTCCAGACTTGCAAAGACTTGCCATAAAGATTCTCAGTCTTACATGTAGTTCCTCTGCTTGTGAGAGGAATTGGAGTACATTTGAGCAGGTAAATACTAAACTAGAAGGAAAATATTAAAGTTATTTGGGTTGTTATTTCTGAGGTTGCTTAATAACAATTATTTCAATCCATAAAAAATTGCAGATCCATAGCAAGAAGAGGAATAAATTGGAGCATGGGAGGCTCAAAGACTTGGTTTACTGCAAATACAATCAAGCTTTGAAGGAGCGATATGATTGTAGAGATGTAATTGATCCTATTATGCTTAATAACATTGATGAGAGCAATGAATGGCTGCTGGGAAAATTTGGTGAAGGAAACAACGCAGAGAATGATTTGGTGCATGAAGATGATGATCTTACTTGGGGCGTTATTTCTGAGGCTATGGGAGCTGAGGACCCTATTGTTAATACAGATCAACTTCAGAAAGTGGGTTTAAGTCCATGTCAAGACGTTCAGTTAGTCGTGTTGGTGCTTCATCTTCGAGGAGGAGAGAGCCAGAGCCAGAAGAGGAAGAATTTGACTCTGAGGATGAGAGTGAGGAAGAGAATGCTCAAATAGATTATGGGTCTTATGGGGAGGAGGAAGAAGAGTTTGATTTGGGGGATGAAGATGATGATGAGTAGTCAAAGACTCAAACTTTAATGTCGTTTCCATTTTTGTTTTTTAATTTTAAAGTTTAGATTCCAAACTTTAGACACTTGTTTTGGTATTGTTGTATCGTTATTCTAACATGTTTCTCTTAGATGCCATATCTTGTGAACTTGTTTAATAATTAGTATCTTGTGTTTTGTTTTTGAGTCTTATTATCTCTTATGACTTATTGATAATTTGTTATTATGCATTATGTTATTAAATTGATCTCTATGTAGGTGTAAATCATGAAGCAACTATACAGGTGCGCACATTATTCTTGTTTTATTAATATTTTTAATTGTTGATTTATTATTTTTTGTTGTGTATATTATAATCGTACTTTTATTCTTATATTATTTCAAACTAATAATAATAAAAAAACAGTAGCGCCTCACTGCAGTGAGGCGCATCGCCTCGCTTGCGCTTTGCGCCTCACACACATTAGACTCTTTGCGCCTCGCACTGCGCCTTGCGCCTTGACAACACTGTGCACAACACACAGAGAGAGAGAGAGATGCGTGCGTGTCAAAAGCATTTTCATCGAATTTCTCATTTTATTCTATAAAAGCTAGCTATTTCATCATTACTTGCCAATTCTTGCCAAATTTTGGTCATTTGGTAAGAGTTAGCCGGAATTAGCTTAATTCTTGAGCCAACTCCACTGCCCAACAAGGTCCTAGAGTCTTAACGCTTGCCTCCGCCTTTCCACACAGGAAATAATCCCTTCTCTCGTCTATGTTAACTGAATAGAACATCATGGCAAATAGCAAGCAGTATGGGACTTCATCCTGAATATGCCTAGCAAGTGTGTTCATAACTATGGAAAATAAGGACTCAATGTCAAACATTGATGCAAGTGTACAGTCAATCATTTTGTCTAACCCTGAACTGACCTCGTTCTAGTTACTACATCATACATGTCCTTAATCACATCAATATACTAATCACTTGGATCTTTCCTAAAACCTACAACATTTACTCCCTATGAAAGAGATTCTTCCAGATCAATGAAAACTATATGCAGTCTCTTTTCTTCGCTCAATGTCCCTTCTCTAGTGTTCAGTAACTATTAGAATATCATGGCAAATAGCATGCATCATGGGACTTCATCCTGAATATGCCTAGCAAGTCAATCATTTTGTCTAACCCTGAATTGCCCTCGTTCTAGTTACTACATCATACATGTCCTTACTCCATCAATATAACTAACTACAAATCACTTGCATCTTTCCTAAAACCGACAACATTCTCTCCCTGAAGATCAATGAAAACTATATGGAGAATCTTCTCTATATATCTCCCAATTCAGCACTTTAAGCTTTGACTTCCCTCGCATAAATAGCAAAATTGACATTTAAAACCAATATTTCTTTCCTTGGTCTTCATCAACTAAACTCATAAGCTACTGGTAGTGTGAAAATAGGTACCAAGATGCTTCTCCTGGATGCATTAGGCACTTTATTAGTTTACAAAGTTTTTAGTGTGTGTGCACAAGTCACATAATTCACTAATTAGCACCCAAAACTGATGACGCTGAAAATAGACAATGGCATCTCATTGAAACTTTTTGACACATTGTGCCTCAAAAATGCCAGCAACATGGGTAGGTGGAGATTTGGACAAGTAGTAACCAGGAAAGGGCGTATCGACGTCAGCATATGTTTGAGTTGGTGGTTGATGTTATTGAATACACATTCTACAGAATACTTTTAGCTTATTGCTGCTGGCTTAATCTAAACCAAGTAATAGATGGTTGACACAGATTGGTCGCCGAGGATTCGAAGAACACTAAATGAACTTGGTAAAGCTGTTAATTTACCAAAAAAAAAAAAAGTTGTGGCTAAAAGAGGTAAATACTGTTAAAACGGTTATTAGCAAACTATCAGAAGTTTCTAGTCATTGCAATTTATTGTTCAGTGCTTGGAATCAAGAAGAGCTTGAAAGTTACCTAAAGGAAGGACATCATGATAGTTGTGGCCCTTTGGAAGAAAACCGTAGAAGGTAATTAGATAAGATCCTGAAAATTTCCCATAGCTCATATAGCACTGTTGCCCTCTTCTACAAGGTCTTGATGCGACGAATTTCAAGGAGTCTGTTCCCAAGTCACAATGAAGCACATGTGGGCATAGCTGCAAAAATTACAGAGATAAACAATGCAAAAGAAATAATGATATGGTGCAAAGGTAAGTTTGTGACTATGAAAAGAATGAAAATTTTAGCTTGCATTTTACACCCATTAAGGTTCACAAAGCTGCAGTTATGGCCTAGTCACTTGCACATTGTCTAAACAACCCTACAAAAGAAAAATATGCTACTCAAATTTGCACTCTCCAAAACCAAATTGTTCAAGTATTTGCATAATTCCATCTACATAAATGCAGGAGAGAATGTGTGCAGGGCTGTCCCTTCAACTAGCTAACTTCTAGAAAATGTTGTTGACCCTAAGTTACCTTACATCAACACAAGACTAGCTTTTGCACTAAAAATCTAGTGCACAACAGTATGAGCAGGATACTTTAGCGTGTTTGGTAACTTGCAAAATGTTTGCAAAATGCAAAAACTTTTGCAACTTTACATTTTACACTTGTTTGGTTTCGTTTGCAAAATGCAAAATGCAAAAACTTTTGCAACTCTTCTTTTCCCACTTGCAGTTGCTACAGTTAAATTTGTGGTCATGTAAATCTCACTTTTACACTCATATTTTCCCACTTGCAGTTGCTACAGTTAATTTTGTGGTCATGTAACTCACTTGTAGTACACTTACAGTTCAAAACAGTTACTTGATAATCAATATATAATTAAATATTATTAAATATTTAATATTTTAATAGTGTTCAATTTCTTATTTAATTATTTTTATATTTTTAATCTTTAACTTTTTTATTGTTTTAATATTTAATATTTTACTATTTTAATTTAATATTTTAATTTAATATTTTATTATTTTATTAATACTTATTCCATTTTTTATTATTTTATTTAGAGTTAATATTTTATTAATATAACAGTATTATACTTTAATATAAAATTACTATATATTTAATTATTTATTTTTTAATATAAAAATTACTTTATTAATATCATAATATATTTTATTATTATATTAATATTTTATTATGTTAATATTGTAATAATAATTCAGTATAATAAAACTATAATGATAATTTATTATTAAATTATAATTATATTTTACTTTATTAATTTTATATTTCTATAATATTACAATAATATTATAATAAAATTTATATTATAATAATTTTCAAGTATTTTTAATATTATAATATTATAACTATATTTTATTATTGTTGTAACATTTTTTAATATTATATTTTTATTTGTATTCTTAAAATTTTATTAATGTTCTTTAGATTTTCTTAAATTTTATATTACTTATTTAGTTAATATTTTACTATTTATACTAATATTTTATTAATATTATTGTTATAAATAAAATATTAAGATTATTAATTTTTTAACTCAAATTTATTAATACAATTTAATTTGCAATAGTAGATTTAATTTAATAGTATTTATAATATTTAAATCACTGCTACAGTTAATTTTGTGGTCAACTTTTTCACTTACACTTTTACATTACCAACCAAACACCGTAAAACACAATATACTTTACCATTTACACTTTCACTTTATCAACCAAACACCATAAAACACAATATACTTTTCCATTTACACTTCACTTTATCAACCAAACACCGTAAAACACAATATATTTTCTCTGCTACAGTTCACTTTTTCCATTCTCATTTTACGACTTACGACTTGCGACGTTTTGCAACGAAACAAACAGGCCCTAATGAGCATGATGAATTGGAATTTAACAAAGCACATGGTTTCGCTCCATGAAAAAACGTGGAGGGCAACGAAAAGTGCACACATACAACTTTTATACTGTTGAAAATATTTACATGCAAATATAACTCTACAAGGTAAATACTAGATTAAATCTAAAAAAGCACATTGTTCGCTCCACGAGCCGACACTGAGGGCAATGGAAAATGCACACAGACAAAGAGATAGAGTTGGATCCTTTGGAAGAATATGGAGATAAATCCTTCCCATTCAAACTTAATGTTAGACCACTCAAATTGAAGATCACTCAATTGTAGTTGGTCTATGTTGTAAAGAGTTCTTAAAATAAAAATTAAGTGTTTTAAATACTTTTTACCTATCCATCAAATAGGCACAAAATGAATGGCTGAAATTGTGAGTTGGTTAGTTTGACGGTGTAGAATATTTGAAACCTAAGAAAAAATGGTGTGAGAGGGTTTTTAAATGTTTAGATGATGGTTAAATAATCGGATAGAGAATTTGCATGCCCAAAATCATCGATCAAGCAATATGTTACTTCCGGCCGTTCATTTTTTGCCTACTTCATGTACAGGCAAGAAAACTATAGATCACTTGATTTTTTTGGTTTTAAGTCACTTTAAAAAATGTAGATTAATAACTTTAACGGAATGGATTTGGTATTTGAATGGCCCATCATTGAATTTGAGTGGGAAGGATTTGTCCTCAAATCCTCTGAAGGTAGCCAAGTCTACCTCCACATACAAATTATTCAGCCTGTTGAAACATATATGAAAATATAACTTTACAAGGTAAATATAGAAGCAAACAAATGCCTGAATTGCATGGGATGCAAAAAAAAAAACTCCTCATAATAGATTCCCCAGAAATATCAAAAGAAAGAAAAGTATGTAGTTCAGTCAGCAAACCGAGTGATTAAAGAATCCAGCAACGGGAACAAGGCAAGCCTTCCACTTTCCATCAGGGAATAATATATGCATGCCGCAGGAATGCAACAGTTCCCAAGCCCACGGAAAATCACCGAATGAAGATGGAAGATTAACCTTCTGAATTAAGGGCAGCAATATCTTATGCCGACTCTTCAACAGCTGAAAACGAAAGAGAAGAAAGTTATTATAAAGAGTATGGGAAACATTGCATGATAAGAAAAACAAAGTTCAATAGGATGCTAGACTACCTCCTTGTTCAACAATATTTTTTCTTCTAATCCAGTTCACTCCAATGTAGCAAGAGCATCATCACCAAAACTCAGTCCTAAACAAAATTGTAATAATATAGAAGAATTTGAGATTAGATAGAATTTTCCTTACAAGTGAGCATACCTGCTATAGTAAAAGAAAATTGGCAACCGCGAGATAACTGAAATCATAAGAGAACAACTATTTTTCTTTAAAGCTTAAGAGAACATCCATAATTCAGTATGTGATTGGAGCATTTGCTAGGAGCAAGTAAAATACCTGTTTTAAATTGTGGCAAATTCTGAAAATAGTATTGGAATTCCGAATTCAAATTGTTCTTCTCCTTCATGATCCACAGCAAGAACTTCTCCTCTGGATCGATATTAAATCTCTCCATATCTTTCAGATCTTTAAACTACAGAATCAAATTTGAAAATGACATGATACATCAAGAGAGATGAACAAGCCAAATAAGCAATAGATGGTCTAGTGACTCTAGTCTTATATCATGTCTCAAATAATCAAAAAACATGGTACACGAAAATCTTAACCGTGAGAAGGAATGTGTAGAACATGAAAAAGTACAGGGAACTGACATCCTCCAATAGGCTTATAGCTACATCCATATTTCGTAATGACCCAGCTAAATATATACAGTCAAACTTGCATGTATTGGATAGAAACAATACAAGTTCATCTTGGTAAATGTAACCAAACTTTATCTTGAAGTTATATAAAATCCAACTCAAAATTAATTTACTTGGAAACTCAAGTAAAGTGGATAATCACAAAATAAAAATTTTAATAAGAGGTTATAAATACTCCATACCATTTTAGACTGAAGAACAACATCTTCAGATATGATGCGAGACTTGGGAATTTCCAAAACTGTGTCGCCAATATCAATCTCTTCCGATGCCACGAAACCTTTTCCTTCTGAAACATCTGAATTATAATGTAAATAAATACAACACCAATTTCTCAGACACTAACAACATATGAAGATGCGAAAATTGAATTATTTTTTACAATTTCTATAAAATAAGTGTTAGAAGCCGACAAAGAAACATAGTTGCAAATAAATTATGGCAACTGGGAATGACATAGAAATCCAATAGCCTGTGTGTATTATGTATACATACTTCAACAATGCTGATTAACCAAATAAAATTAAGAACCTCTGTAACCCTTTCGCCATTTCACATGTTATGCATAAGCACGTGCCGGCTACTATTTTTTATTTATCTGGTGCTTAAGTCAAATCGATTATTCATTCCAACAGAACTATCATCGGAATTTTAAATTTGCTGCCTTAAACTTTATACTACACATAGGACAATGGAACAAACTATTTTGAGCAAAATCCACATGAAGACCATACAAAAAATAACTACCGCACAAATAATAACATCTGGCAACGCACTATGTTAAAGTGAACACCAAAACTCACCAGAACAGAAAGCTGGGACCGTTTTCTGTGTGCTTCTCGTGTGGGTGGGCGGGTGGGTGGGTTGTGGTGGCAGTGTGTTGGGGGGGGGGGGGGGGGGGGGGTGTGTGTTTTGTAGTAGCGGTGGGGGTGTGTGTTGTGGGGGGTGGGGGGGGAGGGATGATACATGCACTGATGCAGGACAGGGTTGGGGAGAAGATAAAAAGGGAAGAAGATATAGAAATTTAAAATAATATAGGAAAGAAGAAGATAAAGATAAATTCAGGCTTCAGCACCCAAGAGATCTCTCTACCACTCTGCAATCACCATGCAAGAGTTCAAATTTTGAAAAGCACATCCGCATGCTAATCTGGAATTCATATAATCCATTCATCATAGTGTGCTTAAACAACTATAGCACTTAGCCTTAAATAGGCCCATACAAAGATTACTCTCCCACCATAACCAATGTGGAACCAAAACACTATGGAAACAAATAACACAAATAAAGAACGAAATAAAAAAAACTAAAAATAGACTAATTCCAATTAACTCTCATCGACTTGAAAACAATCATCTCTGGTGCACGCAATGATCACAGATAGCAGGCAGAACTGAATCAGATCTCGCATGAATCTCCTCAATCAGGCTAAGATGGTGGTTGCAACATCAGTACAAGGGAATCATATCGAACCCACAGTGGAGGTGGATCTGGCCTACCTGCTGCAAATGATGATAGCTTGAAGAAAGCACAAGCTGCAACCAGCAGTGAATCACCATTACTTAGAACTGAATCGATACCAAGATCCCATGGGATCTCCAACGCATGAGTAACAGAAGTGATCCTTTCTAGAACTTTAGAGGAATCCATATGTCGAACGTGGATCCCCCTCACAACCTCAGGGTGACTGATAATCATCACCTCAGTCTCAACTACAAACTCCTGCAATACACTATTTGAACATGCAGAAAATTTATAGTTATCATTGTCATTTGCCAATTGTCCAGTGATATCCTCATATGCAATAGGCAAATGTAATACAATATACACTCTAGGCATGACTTCTAATGAAGCAAAAATAGAACATATAGGATGCCTACTAAGACATGCAACAAACTCAGATGTGGGATACTAGACTCAGGATACATCTCCAAACATCCACTAAAAGAAGAAAAGCTAAAAACTACTGAATGGATCATAGTAAGAAACTCCAAAGGCTGACTAGAAAGAGGATAACTAATAGTAGTCACTGTAGATTCAGCCGCTGACTCACGCTAAGCATCAATAGTACCACTATCATGAGTATGAACATCAGTAGGTATAGGTGGGCTAAACTGATAGGCCTCATCAAGTATTGGTATACAGGACTCAACTATTGTAGTGTCAATAACACTAGTAGTAACTAGTTCTCTCATGGCTTGTATCATCTCAAGGTTGATTTCTCGTATTTCACGTCTCAAGGCTTGCAGTTCCTTTAGCAATAAGTCCAATTTCTCTTTCATATTTAACTGCAAGACAATCAAACACACAGATGCACAATTCCCTAGATTCCAAATGAAGCGTGTACACTAAAATGAATAAAAAATAAAATTCCTAAAAGGTCGAGCCTAAATGCATAGAGATGCAATCCTAAAATGATGATAAATACGAGTGCTATATCTAGAAGAAAGCAAATGATAACTACAACTAGCAAATTTCAATTGTCCAATAGTTATGCCAAGAGTTTAGCAATCAACAAAGAAGCTCAACTTAAGAGTTGCCTAAGGGGTGAGTCGTTCACGCCCAAGTATAAATTTCCTCTAAGATTTCTTGAGAATATATCTGCTGGACTAAGTTACAGTTCCAACAATTCAGATGAAATTCAAATCGGACTCCGAATGGGTGTGAAACAGGCTCTGGAATGATGTTGCGCTATTTTGTGGAACAAGCGGCTCAGGGTGAAGCCGGGCTCAGTCCGAGTCGGCTCACCTCAGACTGACTTTGGCTCGATCGGCTTGTGGTTGGGCTCGATGGCTTGGCTCAGTTGGCCGGCCAGGCTCAGGATGGCGTTGATGGCTAGAGATCGGCTTGGCGGGTTAAATTAGGCAGTAAGCGAATCGGGTCGGGATCGGTTGGATCCGTCTCAATCTAATCTGATTGATTAATCTAATCTCACCTGTTCGAGGCTTTCTCGATGCATACAGAGTTGTTTGTGGCGGTGAAGGAGTGGCAGCAAGGGCGGTGAAGCTTGAGATGGCGTCGAGGAATGACGGCGAGGATGTGACGGGATGAAGAGGGCGGCGAGATCTGGGAGGCGTGGAATAGTCGTTGGGGGTCTAGACGCGACGGGCGTCGTGGTGGCTTCAGGGTGAAGACGAGGAAGAGTGGGCATCTCTGATGTGGGTGTCAGTGGTCGAGGACATCGGTGGCGAGGACGTCGAGGGGTCGTGATGAGATAGATCCGGTTCTCAGATCTAGACGAACGGGAAGACAAAGTCGGTGGATCTGGTTGATGGTGGTGTTATTGTCGAAGACGAAGAGAGGTTTCTGATATTGGACCTTCGGCGGGGATGATTGATGATGTAGATCGGGTTATCAACGAGGGAGTTGTGTGGCCACATTCGAGGTTGTGGCCTTTGGATTCACGGTGAGGAAGGCAGGTCAACAGCGGTGAGGGAGATGTCGGCGGTGAAGAGTTGTAATGAAGAAGACGAGGGCCTCGTGGTGGTCTACGGAGGATGATGGTAGAACAATAACAGTTTTGATTTTTTATTATCTTTTTCCTTTTGATTTCTTTTTCCTTTTCTTTTTTCAAAAACTAAACTTGAAGAAGATGAAGAACAAATCTAGGATTTTTTTTTTTAGATTTGTGGGAGGGAAGAAACTTTTGTGGAGGACGAAAACAGCCGAAATTTAGCTCTAATACCAATTTGATGTGGGGCAGGTTATGGGAGATGATAAAGAGAAAATATAGAATTGAAATAATACAGGAAAGAAGTGAGCCTAGATTTCACTACTCTCCCGGTACCCAATTGCCCGTGGCAAGACGTGAGCCTAGATTTCATAATAGGATTGCCAAAAACTTAGAAAAAGCACGATTCTATCTTAGTAGTAGTCGATCGATTCTCGAAAATGGCTCACTTTATCCGGTGTTCTAAGACCTCAGATGCGTCTCGAGTAGCCATCTTGTTCTTTGATAATGTCGACAAGTTGCATGGGATACCTAAAACCATGGTGTCCGATAGAGACGTTAAGTTTGTAAGCTACTTCTAGAAAACACTTTGGCACAAAATGGGCACCCAACTGAAGTTCTCAACAGCCTTTTATCCACAAATAGATGGCCAAACTGAGGCGTAAATAGAACTCTAAGAAATCTCCTTAGGTGTCTAGTGGGGAAAATTTGAAAACTTGGGATCTTATTTTGTCTATGGCTGAATTTGCATATAATGGATCTGTCAATAGGACTACGGGTCTTAGTCCTTTTGAAATAGTAAATGGTTTTAAACCCAGGCAACCAGTTGACTTAATTCCCATGGCTCATCATCATTCTAGGTTATCAGACTCTGCATCAGCATTTGCATCTCATATACGTGCATTACATGAGGAGATCAGAGAAAAGATAATGAAAAATAATGCTGATTATAAAGCTTCTGTAGATCTACATCATCGATTACGAACTTTTAATGTCGAAGATTATGTGATGATCCGCATGAGACCCGAACGGTTTTCTCTGGGCACCGTGAAGAAATTACACGCGCAAAGCGCAGGGCCCTTCAAGATTCTCAAGAAAATCAATTTAAATGCTTATGTGGTGGATCTCCCACCAGACTTTGGCATCAGTTGTACTTTTAATGTTGAGGACTTGGTTCCATATAGAGGTACCTTTGATACCGCTTCTGACCCATTCGTCGATGAGCCAAGTCAAGACCTCCTTTCTGAGAGCTCCCCACTACCTCCACTTCCCTCTAAACTGTCCTATGCAACAAAAAATATAGATTCTATCTTGAATGATCAAGTTATCTCTACTAGAGACGAAAGGACGCAACGCTCTCATTAAGTGGAAAGGAAAATATGATTCAGAAAATTCTTAGATTACTGAGGGAGACCTCCGGCGTCTTAATCCTGATCAACTGGAGCGCTATCAGAGCCAGCAGCAGTTCTGTCCTCCACGCTCAACAGGATCGAGTCCTTTCCACCCGGGGGGAATTGATGAGGACATCATGCCGCTTAGGGCCGATTTGATCGAGTATACTTCAAGAAGCAACGCAATGCAGTTCTTTGGCTTTAAATTAGTTTTGTTGCAGATTTATTTGTAGTAGATGTTTTTTACGTTTTAACTTTATTTTCTGTAGTAGGTGTTCTTTTGTGAGCGTTTAGTACCACATCGGTTATTTCTCAGTAGTCCTCTTTTGTAAAGCCTATATAAGGCCCCCTAGACTATTTCATTAGAATTATTGAATGATTAAAATTTTCTCAAATTATCTAATTTAATTCTTGAGCTTATCTGCTCTCGAATTTTTGGTGAGAAGCCCGCGTAAGGTGTGAAAACCCGAAATCTTATCCTCTTTTAAATTTCAAATTTTGGTTACGATTTGAAGGTGATTACGATCAGGTGAGTTTTACATCAAATTAATTTGCCCTAAATTGATACGCTCTACTCGTCGGACTGGCGCATCTGTAGATCTACGTCGCACATGATCAAACTATCATAGGCGATTTTCTCTCATCTTCTCTTCTATAGAGGCTATACCTATCTTAGTACGAATATCCTTATTTCTCACCTTATCTCTCCGTGTGTTACCACACATTCAACAAAGCATGCGCATCTCTGCTACACTCATCTTCTAGGCATGATGTCTCTTTATAGCCAACATTTTATGCCATATAATAAAGCTGGCCTAATAACAGTCCGATAAAACTTTTCCTTCAGCCATAACGGAATGTTACGATCATATAAAACTCCTGTTGCGCTCCATTTCAACCAACCGGCTTGGATTACATGGTTGACATCAGTATTGATCTCCCCATCCTTTTGGATAATAGAACCCAAGTACTTAAAATGACTGCTCATCGGTATTTCATAATTTATTTATTGATATTTAAGAGAAACTTTTACAAATCTATCTATATAGTAACAAAGCATGCATGTAGACATGACATAATCAGATAATTAGTTTAAAGTAAATTCCAGTGAAAAAGAAAAATTGCAAGCGGTAAAATTCAGGCAAAACACCACCTTTTCCAGGATTCGGCGACGTTTCAATTCTACATGTCGGTGGTTGGAAGCGACAGCAAGATATCTATTCACGGAAATTGGAAGCCCATATTCATATTCTTCTTCTTCAACGCTCTCCTTCGACTTCTTGTTATCTTTCACCAGATCGCCTTCTTCTTGGCTTAGAATCATATAGCGACTACCATGTTCATCACTCTCCTTCGAAGAAGTCACGCTGCTGTCGATCTTCTTCTTCTTCTTCGAATCGAGCGTCGCATCTGACATCGTCAGGTCAAGGAAAGGGATGAAAACCTTTTGATGATGATATTGGGGATCTCAGAATTAGGGATCCGATGGATTGGTGTCTGGGGAGGGCGGGAAAGAGAGATCCGATGGATTAGTGGCGAGAGGGGGATCCGGTCGGGGGAGAAGTTACTTTTTGGGGCAAAGCTTCAAGCGGTGGAGGGAAGAAAACCTACCCCCACGTCGAGCGGGTTAATAGAAAGATTGGCTTTTTTCAGGGGCTTTCCACGGAAAAAGCTAAAAGGAAAAAAAAAAAAAGAAAAAAATTGAACTAGGAGGAGCCATCTAATTGCAACGTTGGTAATTTCAACGGGCTCTTTATGTAAAAATAGAGCATCTCGATTCGGGTCGAATTCAAACTTAGGGGTAATTTCAAAAAATATGGCGACCTTTTCGCCAAAAAAAAAATTTCTCGTACATTTTTTATTTCACTAAATTATCTTCAATTTTTTTCATTGAGACCCAAACGTCATTAACAAAAAATGCAATAACCATAATGCCCTCTCATTCAACCTCATCAAACCCATTTCCCTCCAAAAATCCCTCAAAACTCCTCTCCTTCAACCTCATCAAACTTATTTCCTTCCAAAATCCCATCCCCACTTTCCTCCCTCAAAACTCAGTCATACACCCACCAAGTCCTTCTCTGCAAATCTGTAAATCTCCTAATGGTGGCTCAGTTTGCAATCCATATGGGGTCCCAACAATGAAATAATTAATTGGAGGTGGAGGGGACAATGGAGGGCTAAGGGAGAGGAGGGCGGTCCGCGGCCAAAGGGGAGCTGTGGAGGGTTGAGGGGGTGGAGGAGAGCAGTGGAGGGTTGAGGGGGTGGAGGGGGGAGGTGGAGGGTTGGAGGGGTGGTGGAGAGTGGGGTTGCCACAGAGGGGGAGTGGTGGAGAGTGAGGGAGTAAAGGGGTTGAGGGGGGCGGTGAAGGGTGGGGTCGTCGTCGAGGGGGAGCGGTAGAGGATTAAAGGGAGGGGGTGCTGCCAATGGGGAGCGAGAGGAAGTGGTTGTTGGCGGTGCCAAGAAAGGTGAGGGGAGAGGAGGGTGAGAGGGGGAGGAGGGCGATGGCGATGATGAGGGATGAGAAAATGTGGCCACCGAGCCGCCACATGCGAAGGCGATGCGAACAATGGAGGCGAGGGAGGCTTCGACGGGGGAGAGAAAAGGAGGAGAGTAAAGCAACCATTGAGTTTGAGAAAAAAGGGGGAGGGGAGGGGGCATGCAATTCAGAAAATAAACATCCACGCTAACCTTTTGCCAAAAACCATATGTTTCCAATAATTCATCTTTGCTTTTGTAACAAATATGTTGTAATGTTCTTAAACACTCAACTTTCTTATCTGCATCACAAATCTACCACCAAGACATTACTTTAATGATATGTAATATGTGTGATATAACCTATCGATACCTATAAAAAATATATGCCTGGCATTATATAGCTTAAAATGCAACTCAATTTTGTAAGATGGGGATGATCTAGTTTATAACTACTTCTCTTGCTTTAGGGTGCTTGCCTAGCCAACAATTCCTTCTGGCTCTGCCCAAATTTATTATTACATTTTTTGCTATGTACAAATCACTTCTCCGCCTCCAAAAAACATTTTTGAAAAAAATTTTCCTCTTCATCCATTGCATCAAAATATCTTTCAGCTTCCGAAACAAAGTTGAAAACATCATTTTTTCCAAGGCCTCTTAAGGCAAGTAGGCAAGAGCGGCGAACAGTGGTTGTCTCCTTGTACCTTTTTTGTGGAAAATTTGAAAATAGTGTGTTAAAAAAATCAAGCAAATTCTCAGTTAAAAAAAAAAAGAACATGTGGTTTTTGCATTGGGATGATTTACTTCCAAAGTCCATAAAGAATATATCGTGCTTCTAAAAAGTCACTATTGTGTGGTAAAAGAGCCTCTTATTTCATCTGTTCAACCTGTGAGATTGGGTCCAAAGATTCAGAATTCAAAAAAAAATAACTCATGAAAGATTATTAATAGAAAAGAAATCAATACAATAAACTAGCCACGTATTGCCTGAGATAACAGCATAGGAGAAGCAGAAGCAAATTAACAAGGGGTCATGAACATTAATGCAGAAGTTGCAAAACTAAATATGACCATAATCAAAACTGATTGGAGAAAAAATTCATGCAACTGACCTCAAAGATTTTTTGGGTAAAGACTTTATTCGCGTTGTTGTTCCAGTCAAACCACCATATCCGTGTATGTGCGTCTTTTTTTCTTTTGTGTGTGTGGACAGAGACGAGCACAATAACTCAATATAAATGACACTTGTAGACACTTGCACAAAAGCTCACTGATTTGCATTACCACCCAGCGGTTGAGAGCAAAAATTGGACGATGATTTTTGCTGAATTAGACCATTATTGCCGCAATACAGAATTCAAACCCTCCACCACAGTACCACTCTTTCCATTGTAATGGCATCAAACTGGAAATTTCCAATGCAAACCCTACAACCGCCATTTAAAAGAACGAATCTGCAATGCGCTTCAAAGAGCTCTACTTTTTTTACACTAGTAACTGACATGCCCACTGTGACTGCCTTGACCTATGTTCCATTTAGGTCTAGCCATAGTCCTTCAACGACAAAGCCCAATTTGAGAGTAATGGCTGCTGTGTCCCCATTTCTTTCATCAAAACCATAAATACGAGCACTTACTGCATCATCTGGCTCTACGTGCTCACAATCTTTATTTCTTTATGATATTATTCGGTATGTTAATAGACAATATTGTTTTGTGTTGTCGACTCAAAGAGTTGCTAGTGTTGTCTCTTTTTCCTTTTCAGGAAATAAAAGGGGAGAATGACCAGAAACAAATGATACATTTCACCCATAGCAATTGAGTATTCCAATATCAATATTAATGACAAGAAGACGCAACTCACTATTCAAATTATTCAATGTTTCCCAGTACAGCTTATAGGAAAACTCAAAGGGGTGTTGAAAAATTTCCTACCCAGCTTAATTGATCTCCCTTGAAGGTTTAAAGTAACATATATAGTTTTAAAAATTATTTAAATTGTAATAAAAAAATAACACAAATATCAAAATTGACTAACAAAATTTTTTTGGAATATTCCAGTTGACACTTTTTGAAACATTTAATTGCCATAAAGTATCTTTCAGCATCTTAAAAAAAGTAGAAAACAACGTTTTTTTAAAGGGCTCAAGACAAGTAGGTAAGAGCGTGAACGGTGGTCAAAATCCATCTGTAATCCAAAACAGGTATAAATCCCAGCTCAACTCAAAATCGACATTTCTTCCCTGTAAAATTTGAAAATAATGTGTTAAAAAGAACAAGTTCTCAGTTAAAGAGAGAAACATGGGGATGATTTACTTCCAAGTTTCATGGAAAAACATCCAATGCGTGTAAACGGTCATCAACTTCGTGGTAAAAAGTCCAGCATTTCACCTGACCCGTCCACCTGTGAGATTGGTCTTACAAAATTCAGAATTAAAAAAAAAATCATGAAAGATTGAAGTAGGAAAGTAAACAGTGATAAAACCAATCTTGTATTGCATAAGAAAGCAGTACATAGAAGAAAAAAAGCAAATAAAGAAAGGAAGCATAGTAAAAGTTAATAATTTATAAACATTTGTGCGTAAGTAGCAAACAAAGAGGTTGGCATAATCAACAAAGTCACAAGGAATGGTTAATTTTTATTTTCCCCCTGTTTCCCTTCCTTTCATAGATTATGGAATGCCCTTATTTGTTGGAATTAACTATCGGTTTTAATTTTTTATCAGTACCTTGTTAAATTTTAGTGATACCACTGAATAAAATTCTCATCCTACATATATTGAGTGCTTAACTCTAATCCTTTATTTGCTAAAAGAAATATTATTTTTTAACGATACCATCAAATAAAATTAGTAACACATTGCTAATAAATTTAATAACAATAAAAAACATTTTGAAAATGAAGTAGTTTTTATTATGAACTTAATGTAACTTATTATTTTCTAAAAATTCTGTTAAAGATGAAGTATGTTACTCCCATTTTGATAAAGACTAATTATTTATAAAATCACTTTAATATTAAATTATTTCATATATAATTCAACCCAATATATATATTTACATGAGTCAAATATACACATAATAAATAAAAATATATACATATATAGCTAGGTCCTTTTACCTGGCTAGTTGACCTGGAATTTACACCTGCTTTGGATTATCACAAGTCAGATGAATCTTGACCACCGTTAACGCTCTTGCCTACTTGCCTTGAGCCCTCGGAAAAACATTGTTTTCTACTTTCTTTCAGATACTGAAAGATACTTTATGGCAATTGAATGTTCTAAAAAGTGTCAACTGGAATATTACAAAAAGATTTTGTTAGTCAATTTTGATTTTTTTTTATTTTTCATTACAATTTAAGTAATTTTTAAAGTATATATGTTACTTTAAACCTTCAAGGAAAATCAATTAAGCTAGGTAAGAAATTTTCCAACACCCTTTGAGTTTTCCTACAAACTGTACTAGGAAACATTGAATAGTTAAAGAGTCTCAGTTTTCTTCTTCACTAGAATTGGATTGGCGAGCCAGTCTAGGTAAAGAGTCTCTCGGATGAAGCCAGCCTTGAGAAGGCGGTCAAGTTCATCGTTTAGGGCTAGAAGACATTCTGCAATTATCTTCTACGGCTTCTTCTTCACTGGTTTGGCCTCGGGGAGGGTAGACAGCTTGTGGCAGATGACAAAGGGATCCACCCTGGGCATATCAGTCGGGGACCACAAGAACATATCAAGATTTTCAGACAGGAACTCCTTGAATTGATCCTTTTCTTGCCTATTCGGAGAACTCACTCTAGGTGACAAGGGTCCGCATGAAACAGCTTAGCTACCTCCTATGATATGTTGTCAGAAGTTTTTGACTCAGAGGAAGAGTCTGAGCTTTCGCCACACTCTGATTGCTATTGAGTAGCAATCTGCTTTAGCTTCTTTCTCTTGGGGAGGTGCTCCTCAGAGACTGCCTTCACAGTCTTTGATTTTCAGCCTGACTTCTTCTGAACGACAGCGGAGATAGTCCTAACCGCGACCTGATCTCTTCTGATGTCGACCGTCCCAGTTGGAGTGAGTATTGCACCATCTAGTGATAGGTGGACGGTACATCATGCGGAGCAAGGGTCTCCCGAGTATTGGATTATGGGGGGTTCCACGTCCACTACGTAGAACTCTGTAATGACGTTGCAGGGGGGTCCGCGCAAACTGAGAGCCAAATTGCACCCGAAGAGTGCGTCTCGTTCCCGTCAAACCCATATAAGTGAGATTGGGTTTGAGGGTTGATCACGCTCGAGCAGTTTCTGGAGTGTCCTCCATCCTGTCTAGGGTGCCTCAGTATAGGATGTTGACAGATCGACCAGGAGCATAGACATTTGGTAGTTGATGATCATAATGACAATCAAAGCATCATTATGCGGGGTGCAAAGTCGATGTGTCAGAGTCTGAAAACAAGATTGGCTTGCTCTGAGCCAATGGTGGGCCAGTTAACACCGTGAGATACTTGCTTCTGCGAGCCTCATTGATGTAGATGGCCCTTTCTTGAGAGGTGGCACCTTCGATCGGGGAGGTGCCAAAAATGGCACTAATTTCCCGATATTGAATGGCATGGCTCTCTTGTTATGATACGACCTCGGGGGCACCCGTCTTCACCTTGGTCTCCGAGGGCGCCAGGGGTTGAGGATAAATTTCTGGAGATGGCCCCGATTCACTAGTTCCTGGAGTATACTCCAGAGAGAGCGGCAGTCTACGGTACGATGGCCAATGCCATCGTGAAAAGCGTAACACTCCCCCGCTCCTGATCCCTTCAGGTTGAAGGGGAGCGACCTCGGGTGCTTGACAAACTCCTGGCCCTTGATGGCATTGTATCCACAGTGGCTTCATTCCCGTGGTCGTTGGCGATGTTCCGAGCAGGCTTGTTGACAATTTTGATCGACTAGCTCGGGGTCTTCTTTCGAGGAACAGGTTGCGCTTTCATTTCTCCATTTCACCCTCTTGCTTGGGAGAGCGGTTAGCAGAACTTCGGGTAGCATTCTCAATTTGTATATACTTTTGGGTGCAAGTGAGAATGTCCCTCATCTTGGTGACCTTGTGTTCCACTAGGTGCTTGTAGAAAGAGGGTGACTTGTCGCCCACTGATAAATGTGGCGGCAACCACGTCGTCATTGCAGTTATACACCAGAGCCATTTGGCTCTAAAAATAACTGACATACTTCTTGAATCTCTCCCTAGGCTTCATCATGACGGTGAGGAGGTGGTTGTTCTTCTACAGCTCCCATCGGGATGGTACTGGTGGCAGAAGGCAAGCTTCATCTCCTCGAAGCTCCAGAGAGATTGTCTTGGGAGTGTAAACCAGTCATAGGCAGTACCTTGAGACTGGACGGGAACACCTGACTCAGGAGCAAGCCATCATGAGAGTGGACCGCCATCTTGTCCTAGTATTGCCGAAGGTGTTGGATGGGGTCGATCGCTTCAGAAAAGCACTCGAAGCTCGTTATCATGAATTTCTTCGAGAATGGTGAGAAGTCTTCTCAGAGAGCGGAGAGTCGAATGTGCTCAACTCGCAAGGCTCTGTCTCCTTCTAGAGAAGTTGACTTACCTTCTCAACCTGTTAACCTGTTTCCGGACGATCTCCTCGATGTACTCAACACCATGAGCCTTCAGGGCCCTGCGCGATCCAAAGTTCTCAAAGTACTGACTGTCACTTGGGGAGAGTGATCTCTAATGCCTCTGATTGCTCTCGGTGTGGGTGGCCCGAGTAGTGCTGGTGGCGGAGACAGAGTGTGACCTATCCCTTGGTTCCTTATGGATTGTGATATACGAAGGATCTCCATCTCAGGGATCAGCTGGTTGTGGAGGTGGGCCGATGCTTCTCTTTCAAAGGTAGCCTTCTCACGATCACGAGTGGCGGAGACAGAGTGTGACCTTCTATCCCTTGGTTCCTTATGGATTGTGATATACGAAGGATCTCCATCTCAGGGATCAGCTGGTTGTGGAGGTGGGCCGATGCTTCTCTTTCAAAGGTAGCCTTCTCACGATCACGAGCCACCTCCGCCTGCTATTTATCCATCTGCTTCTGAAGGTCAGAAAGCATTCGGATGAGTTAATTTTCAGGAAAATACCCCTACCCTGAGGGTAGTATGCGGGGAAGACTGTCCTTGCCAACATCTCCAATGCCGACGTCAAGATTAGCAGGATGTCGATCAGAAGCCCTGTGCCTCGCGCGGTGGTTGACCATGCTTTTGAGCCTGCTGTGGTAGTGGCAAGGGAAGTGGTCCTCCTTAATAAACCAATATGACTTCAGAGACACTTTTGAGAAGGGGAAGGGTTTGGAATTAGGAGAATTTTGAGCGTGGATTCAGAGATCTCAATGAAAGCACCAAAATATAAAGATAAATTCTTCGGGGAATTTATCTACGCTCAAATTATAGACAGATATAAATCAAACACAAACTACAAAGAATTACGTGGAAAACCCGATGAGGGAAAAACCACGGAACAAATAGAAAGAGAGAGATTCCACTAAATCAAAGAGATTATAAATTGTTCTCAACATTTTATTACAAGTTTAATTCTCTGGGGTTCCTCTTGTATAAAAGAGGAAGAAATCAGCTTTATAGCTGACGGTTCATGAGCTGAGTCGTGGTCTTTGAGATTTCCGCCTCTGGATCAGCTCACGATCTAGCGGTATGTAACGCCCCAACCGTAATCGGTTGAGTGATGCATGATCTTTGGAGATCATCTCGATGGGCGAGGAGTAAGGTTCAAATCCGCATCAATAGCCCCGCATGCCATGTTTTTGTAACCGTTCAGTTAGTCAGGTGGTCGGGTGAGATCTGTTTGATGAGACTGAACCTGTAACTCCATGATATGCGAGATTTGCTAGGTGTCGCAATCTCGCAGGGGTCATAATTTTGACCGCTACAAATATTTACAAGTAAAAATCATATTTTGAATAGAATTTGTGTTTCTAAAATTATGAGTTTTGATTTTATTAGTTACTAATCACAGTCTAGGTTTATTCTCGGCTATATACACTCTGATTTTAGTTCAAGGTGAAATAGAGTTTTCCCCCTTTGCCTTTCACTTAAGTCAAAAGTTTTTACTAATTCCATATGAGAAAGATTGTGTAATCAAATAAAAAGTTATTATTTTTATTTACCTTTCACCTATATCAAAACCATTAGCAAGTTTTTCTACAATTTAGATGTATAGTATTGGAGCTTAAGTAAAAATAAAATATATTAAACTACTGAATATTTTGTAATTTAAAAAATTTATTAAATAGGGTCTTTTGTTGTAATTTATGGTGTTTCAAAATAGAACATTTTCCACTCGGTCTCAAAGGGTTAGCATTTCATGAAATAAAAAAAATCTAGCTTGATCAAAGAGTATGATATCTCAATTGGTGTAACCTTAACGTTCAATGAACAAGTCATCACCCTATATATTCTTTTTAAAGAGGGATCAATTAGCATAACATAATGGAACACAGGGTATGAGAATCAATAATTGAATGAGTTGACACTCCTTCAATGGTTTCTTTTTACATGAAAGATCAATAAGGCATTATCATAGGACAGTAACATAACTATTATTAAGTCCATGTTCAGCCAGTGGTTTATTTGAATTGAAAGATTTGGTCAGAGTTGAGTTCTTAATAATACTTATAGTTATCTAGGATATGTTATCTAGGATCTCTGGTAGTTTGTTTCTCAGTTCCCATATTCTATCCTCAAGAACATGCTTGAATCATAACTAGAAAGGAAAAAGAGTGTACTCGAGTCTTTCTCCTCCTTGGAAAGATATTTGGTACATCTTCAAGTGCTCACAGCTTTAGTGATGGAGTACTAGTATAGACTAGATAGATTATGAGACCCTATCTGTCCTCAATTGTCTACTTACTCAATTGAGTTTAAAAGTGAGGAACCAAGACTAGAAGCCAAAAAGAAGGGACACCTACTCTTGTACAATATCCTTCGCTCATAGGAGATGAGTGTGAATTTGTGATGTATTACCTACAAGGAGCAAGGAAACAAGTACAAAACTAGCAGAAGTTCAAGCTTTTAGCATACTCAGGGTCATTCATATTCCAAAATAACGACAATTCACCAGGACCGAAGGTATTCATGCTTGTAGCAATTGGGCCTAAAGACTGATATTATGAATCAAGATATTTTTGTAAAGGACATGCACCGAAGATTTATATTATGATTATTCTGAATAATTCGCAGGTCTTACAATTTATTGGCTACAATTTCCAAAGATATCTCCAGCCACACTAGAAGGTAAATGGTACTCTATATACAAAGTTCAGCAATTTATTTGTGAGGATTGCCTTAACCCCCCCCCCCAATGAATCACCCTGAATTTTCACCAAAATCTCGACCCGTTCTTCCTTTCTTGGCCACTCAAAGACTTGTATAGTTGGCTACGAATTGACTCTATAGCCTCCCAACTTGCCTTGACCTTTATTAAGTTTAATTCTTACCACTTCTTAACTTTGAATTTATTTTCTTGTGTCAAATAAGTAATCTAATCTATAAGATGAAAAATTATAAGGATCTCTTATATCAAAGTAGAACATATCCACTTGCACACCTGTTAGGGAACAATTTGGAAACCAATTCTTCAATGAGTTATGTTGTAACATCATATTCTTTAGTGGAGATAATCAAAGAGCAACACCAACAATCAACCACAAGAACAAGAGTAATTAGGGTATTTATAGTTACAACACCATAGTGATTTTAGGATTTCAATAAGCTAGAATTACTATGAGATCCATTAAGAGTAATGATCATAGGCAATATTCAGATTTGCTTGGATTCAGAAGATTTTCAGCAAGAAAATTCAAGGAATTTGAATTAAAGAAGAGATAATTTCCTTCACAATAAGCTCAATGGTTTTCAAGAGTCTCAAAGCAACACCAATTTGATTATGAGAGCTTAAGCACATGTTGATCATGCTCACGAAATTTTCTGAAAATAGAATTCAAAATAACAGAAAAATATGATTCAGGGCAAAGTCTCTCTCACCTAGGGCTTTTCCTCTCCTTTAGATTGCCACCCAGCTCTGCCCTGCCTCGCCGCCCTGCGCGCCACTGTCGCCGTCATGCGCCGCCTGCGCCGCCCCTGCTCCGGCGCGCGCGCTGCTGGGTCGTGCGCCAGCACAAACCAGAGAGACAAAGAAGGGGGAAGAGAGAGAGAGGAGAGAGAAATTAAAAGGGGGAGAGATTGTGGGGAGACCAGTGTGGGGAGATTTGATTCCGTTCATCTTCAGAGAGAAATTGGGGGGAAAGGATGAAGACAAAATCTACTACGATAAATCAATATCACTGCAATATGACATATAAATATCTAACACAACGACAACAGATGAATAAAGGAAAGAAAATGGCAACTAGATGTGATAAAGATAGAATCAGAAAATAACATGAATAAAGAGCAAGAATACCTATAATCAAGAAAAGAGACTCCAGCTCCTCGTAACGCTTACGATCACACGAATACCTGTACAATATAAGGTGTCCAAAAATAATCCCTGGACGTGCGAATCCAGGGTCGTCAAAAGCGACCTAATAGTGTGTGTGTAAAGGGAAAGATGTTCGTGCATAACATGATAACTGAAATGAAACATAACAGAATAATCAATGTCAAGAACAAAGCTATGAGTGATATATAACTAGTGTCCTGACCACTAATGTCAATGTGTAACCTAACATATGTCAGTAGTCTGGTATACAATCCAGTCATGTGTACATTCATATTTCTATCATAATTATATATATACGTACAGTCGGTTGATCACGGCAGTCATAATACATTAACAGTTTATCGTTATTAATTATGTCAGCGAACACCAATTGCCACATGTAATAGACGCACCCATACTACGCCTGCCACACATGCCAATCGAGGCCCTCAGTAATTGAAACTGATTGGTTGGAGACATTGTCTGTGTTTTAGGTGGGTCCCGTGCATACCCGGGACCACGGCTCAAACCCCTGACGCTGAACCAGGACCTACCGCAAAGGTAGTCAGGAACATGTATAACAGGAACAGGAACAGGACGGGGTGCCAGTCACCCCACGGGAACCCTGCAGTGGAACCCTCTTTCGGTTGCGCAGCCTAAATCCTAGGTCCACCCAAAATACAGACGTTGTCTCCTCCATCAATTTCCCCAATCCCTGTGTAAGTTGTTTAATGTCATGTTATTAGTTTATCAAGATTATTTAATATGCATGTTACTTAGATCACTGGGATAACTCGGTGGTAGTCAAGGTAACAATATCAACATGTGTAATCAGGATACCGGTATAACAGGAATATATAATAACAGTGGACAGGATACTGGTATAACACGAATATGTAACAAGTATAACATGAAAGTGTTGTTACCGTGTAACAATATTTTCCCAGCAATTAATGGTAACATGGACATGATAGTTATCAGGTAGATACCAAGTATAATCAGTCAAGTTTCCTAAGCAAATCATGATATTCAGGGTGAGAAATAACCTACTGTCATGAATAGAATAATCCGGGCAATGTATATAATCAACTCAAATCCTCAAAGTCATCGATATATCCATCCTCCAAGTCATAAATAAATAAGATCATCAATAGCTGTCATAAAACTCCGAATATGTAATATAGTCACCGATATCAATGAAATCATTCATAATAACTCTATCTCCATAACTGAATAGTTAAGAACCAATCATGAAGTAATATATATCCTCAAGATCAAAATAAGACTTATCCAACCATAATCAAGATCATAACTAAAGAATATAACGTCCACATCTAATATCCAACATTGATAAGATCATCAGTACTCAATCAAATCACTAGGGTAATTTCAAAAGTCTTTATTTCATCAATCCAAAACTAAGATCGTAATTAAGGAGTCCCACATCCTCGATCAATATGAAATCTAAATCCTCCCTATATCTAATAATCAATATCAATAAGATCATCAATACATCAGTCAAGCTCACTAATGGAGGAATCCAGAAATAATAGCTCTTAATAGTCCAGAAGTCTGTCTCATCATATACACTAGCGTCAAGAGTATTATATTCATACATATCTATGTATCGGTAAAATAGTCTATCGATAAAGTAACGTCATATCTAACACGTCCTCAATATCCCAATGAGTTCTGGTCGAAATAATCACCAAATAATTTGTTCGACAATTACTTCACATGTATCTCTAACCTCAATCAAGAATCAATCAACCTCAAGATCAATATATTTATATTCTAAGATTATCACAACTAGATCAGTTACAAGGTCAAATCCGGTCTACAGCATACCCATACTAGGCCTAAGCCAACAACGGTCATCTACCAACACATGAAATGATACTGATACAAGCTCATATCAACTACGAAAATAAGGTGAACAATCACTAATGTCTCATGAAGTGATACAGGTAATCACACTGGTAAAATACATCAAATAGTCACATTAAATAATACGAATAAAAACACAATATCCAATAACGGTAAATAAGAAAATGACATAAGAACAAACACTCACAATAAAATTAGATAAAATTACACAAAGAAAAGAAACACTCACAATAAAATTAAATAATACTAAAATACTCAATGAGAAAACAAAGAACACTCACAACACAATTAAATAAAGAAGAGAAATACTCACAACAAAATTAAATAATACTAAAATACTCAATGAGAAAACAAAGAACACTCACAACACAATTAAACAAAGAAGAGAAACACTCAGAAAATAGGATTATAGAAGGAAAAGAAAACACTCACCTGAACTCGATCCCAAGTCCAAAGCACTGAAATCATAAGGCCCCGATAAATCTACATAGTTCATTCAATAAAAGTTGTTAGATTTTTAAAAAAATATTTTAAGGAGTTTAAATCTTGATTAATTAGTTTGGGAGTTAGAAATATGATTCTTTAGGTTTAATGAATTTAGTAGCTTAATTTAAACCAATTTCTAATTTTTGTTGGATTTTTTATAGGCTTCAAATCATTAAAATACTTAACGGGTCTAGATTTACCATTAAGGAGAAATGGTTTTAAAGTGGGCGATCTGATTTAATTTAATTTATATTGATATTAGTCTAAAAATTTTATCATAGAAAGTAGAAGAATTATAGATTATTGTTTATATTTTTCTCAATTTTTTTCTTAATATTTAAAACTAATTATTTTTAATACGAAATTATTCTTTCTTTCTTTCTTCTTTCTTTTCTTTTTGTTTATACACAACAGCCAGGCCCGGACCAGTCTCAGGCCGACCAGGCCAGGCCCAGGCCTAGTCCGGGAAATTTTTTATTTTTTTCTGAAAATCTTTTGTTTAAAAAAATTCTGAAAAAATATATAAATTAAAATTATGAGTTGGTATATTTTCACATGTATTTTAGTTGGATTTTAAATTGGGTTTTGATGTATAAAAAATATTCATGGAGATCATGGTAGAGACGTGATTTTTAATAAGCTATTTATGTCAAATAAATTTTAAGAAAATAAATTACTTAGATTTACTTGGATTTGATCTCCTAGCATGCTCCTCAATTTCTGTACTTCAAGATCCCTTTTGTTCATGCTTCGCTTGAGGAGAAAAGAAAGGAGGTGGGGAGAGTTAGGATTAGGGTTTTCTCTTGAGGTAGAAGAGAAAGAAAGTTTGGGTCTTTATATAGGTTATTAGATATTTTAGAAACCTGAATTCTAGTTAGGTTTAGATTGCTTAATTTAGTAATTAGGATTAGGATGTGAGTGTGGATTGGAACTTGAATTATGATTATATATTTAGATTAGATTATAGATTTGGATTAGGATTAGGATTTGGTTTTGGGTTAATGAGTAAGGATCTCAATGGGTTATATTTGGGCTTTAATTAAAAGAAATAAGTAATATGAAAAATAAGAAAAATAGATAGTGGGCTTGTGGGCTTAGTTTTTGGCTTAAAGAAAAATAGAAAGAGATGAAAATAAGGAAGTGAACTTGGCTCATGTGGGCTTGGCATAAAAAGAAAAAGAAAACAAAAGGAAAAGGAGAATGAGCTGAGCTTATTGGGCTTGAATGAAAATAATAATACTGCACATTAATAATAATTTAAAATAACTAAATATAAGCAATAAGAGTCTACAAGTCATAAACAATAATAATACTAATAATGATACTAAATCAAGTTAATTAATAATAATAAGATAATGGTAGAATCAGGTAAATACTTTAAAATAATAATATGATATTATTAAATAGGGGATATTAGTATATTACATTGTATCCTGTTAATTAATATAATCAGATATAGTAGGAAGAAACGTAAATTGCATAGTTGTCTAGAGAACCTATCCCTGAACTGTGTATATTACATTTTTGAAACAAATTTACCGCTTCATGGTAGACTAGATCTCTCTTTTTTCTGCTCTTTAGGCAGAGAGAAGCTAGGTTTAAACATCATTTTCCTTTTCTGTTCAAGAATGCTTGCACATCCCATAAAGCTCATTTATTTTGCTGCAAGGAGTTGGAATATCGGGATTGCAGTGAAACAAAATGATAAAGAGCATATTTGGTTGCTGAAAAGAAAAAAGAAAAGTGGATGAAAAGTGACTCCAAATTCCACTGGACAGCGGGCATATTTCTTTTGCTCCAAATACTAATGCAGGATAGGGTCTTAAGTGTAATATTCTCATTTAAGTGCCTGGGACTGGAGGTGGTTGGGGAAGCTGATCCATGTGCCTGATCCGGTGTAATTCTCTTTTGGTTCATGTAGCCTACCCCAAGTACGTGGAACAAATGGCTTAGATGTTGTTGTGTTGTTAATAAAATATATGTTTATTTTCTTTCTAATTGTTTTTTAATTTTTTAACCCTATTTTCGCAACAAAGCACTTTATTAATTCAAAATAATAAGTTTAAATTTTTTTTTGTACTTTTTCTCTTATTTCTCCCAAAACTTTTTATTAATTTAAGAGAGCGTTTAACACATGACAAAAATAAAATAAAGGGAAATAAAAGAAAAATGCAAATAAAAAGGGAAAGGAAAACAATAAATTTACTAGAAAAGATAAACTATTTATAAATCAAGTGTTCAACAATAAAGGTGGATTATATATTAAGAATAATTTAAGAATTATAATAATAAACATGTACATTTTACTTTACTTGAAAAGTAAGGGAGATAAATTCTAAAGGCATTTAGAATAGATTAATAATTTAAAATTTTTAACATATTATTGATTTTGAACTTGTATTATGAAATTTTAATTTAAAGATATAAATGTTATAAATAGTTTTTTCTTTTATTTTCTAATCAGATTTAGGTTGGTACATGAAAGTGTGCCCCCTTCGAGTTTAAAACTCCAGCTATGCCATTGATTATACATAATTCGCTTGATATGACAAATGACAATCATTCACCTGTAGTTAGGGGTGTAAACGGGTCGGGTTCGGGTCGGATCCATGCCATATCCGAACCCGAACCCGATAAGGAATTCGGATTCGGGTTCGGGTTGGAATCTCTTATTTCTTATCGGTTTCGGGTCGGATTCGGATTTTAAATAGTTATATTCAAATTTCAATTAAAATTATTTTTTAAAGTGAATTTCAATTTTTTTAGATGTAAATTGAAAACCTACATATTTTATTTTTATAATAATATCATTAAGTTCTTATTTATATAATTTTATCAATTTAAATATAGTGAAATGTATTATGGTGAATTTCATTTTATAACATTTATTCTCTTTTCGGGTTTGTTATTGGGTTGCGGGTTTGAAAGTGTCATGCCCGAACCCGACCCGATAAGAATTCGGGTCTTAACTTTTTAGATCCAAACCCGTTAAATATGTAAACGGTCGGATGATGTTATTAGGTTTTCGGGTACCATTTACAGCCCTACCTGTAGTAGTTATATTTTTGCTTGGGAGGCGATCCCCATGTCTTAGCTGTAGGGTCGAAGATTGTTTGTATCCCATGTATTCCCATGTAGGTATTCACCTCCAAATAATTATGGGCCTTGCGTTAACAAATTCATAGCATGTCATCCAGAATTTTTCTTTTTCGTCTTGAACTTGATTGCTTCTCAATTTTTATTAATATCAAAACATGTTTACTTCCCTTTTACGGTCATACTCGCTCTCATCATTATTCACCTTTGACTTTTATTATAGTATAATTTAAAAACTAGTATAATTACTGTGTTCTACATGCATGGTGTTCCAGTTTGTCCTTTTTGTCTTCGTGGTGATGTAGAAATTTATTTATAGAGCCACAATTTTAATTGGTTTTGGCCAGAATCTCAGCATTTTTTCTGGTCGAGCCTGTAAATTAATATATATAGGAAAGGAATGTCTTTGTACCATTTTTTTTTCACATGAAATTTAAAATGTAACAGATTAAGTATGACTTTTCATTAAGTAATTGGGCATATGTATGGCTGTTAGGATCTATTCCACTGCCATAAAGAGAATGAAAAGCGAGAAAGTATAATTGATTACTTCCTTTTACTTAACATTTGAAAAATTGTCTGGCTTGAAGAAACTGAGTTGATTGGTAATTGATAATGCAAAGTACAAGGGCATTTTATCTTAATTCCCGGCTTCCCCAACCACCTCCAATCCCAGGCACTAAAATGAGAATATTACACTTCAAGACCCTATCCTACATTAGTATTCGGAGCAAAAGAAATATGGCCACTGTCCATTGGAATTTGGAGTCACTTTTCATCCACTTTTCATTTTTTCTTTTCAGCAACCAAATATGCCCTTTATGATTTTGTTTCACTGCAATCCCGATACTTCCAACTCCTTGCAGCAAAAGAAATGAACTTTATGGGATGTGCAAGCATCCTTGAAAAGAAAAGGAAAATGATGTTTAAACCTAACTTCTCTCTGCCTAAAGAGCAGAAAAAGAGAGATCTAGTCTACCATGAAGCGGTAAATTTGTTTCAAAAATGTAATATATACAGTTCAGGGATAGGTTCTCTAAGCATGTAAGATATACTCATCACATTAGGCACTCTATCAGCAATGCAAGTTCATCTTCTTTCAATTATCTCCGCTTATATTAGTTAATGAGAGATAATGCTTATTGAAAGCTATCAGATAAAATAATTTAGCATAGGAATGAAATGCCTGGTTGTGGACAAATTCAAACTGAGTCTAAAGCATGGACAAAATTTGATGGGATTTTCTGTTCTTGGAAACAGTTCCTAAAATTGCCATGCAAAAAAAATTCGGCATCTATGTAACTCCTGATATTCTTTTTTGCTATTGTGTTCATATGATCAAACTCATTATACTGCTTTTGTTTAGTACACACTATATTAGTCTATTTGTCTCTCTAAACCTTGAAATTTAATGAGTGGAATTTAGATTTTGCTTTCTTTGTAGCTCTGCCCTTCCATCTTTTTGTTGATCATTTGAATTTTTTTCTATTATATTGTCAGTTTTTAATTGAGAAGGGGAGCTCCTTGAGACTAAAACAAGTTGGATCTCATGAACTTCAAGTAGCTGCATCCCTGTCTAATAAAACTCCACGTGCCTTATTGGAGTCTATTGTTAGAGCTGCAAGGATATTTCATCTGAATCGGGTATGTTTATTTATTATGTTCTATGTACTCTGTTTCTTGGGAAAGTTCTTTTTCCTAAAAAATGTGTGCGTGTATTAGCGCTCCTCTGTCCATTTGAGTTTCTTTCCTTGGCTTTCAGGAAGAGTTATATTTTGTGGGAGAGAGATTATGGCCCCTTCAGCCCCGTCAATGAGCTTGAATCCCTTAATTCAATCCGCATATCATTAAAATGCTTAATTTCTAGTGGTAAATCTGATGGGAAGGAGGTTTTGCAATTGTTAGGGATGAAAATTCGTGATATGATAATCTCCTATGTGGATGATATCTCAGTCCAGTATCCAGATGGTGATCCTGAAAATGCTTCTATGACTCCATGCATGCAATCTGCTGATGCTCGCTATTTGGACAAGCTATTGGAGTGGGGGATAGTGAAGCCCACAGACAAAGCTGCGGATTACTAGTAAGTTTGCAACAAGAGTTCTTATTTTGAGAAATATATCATGTTGCATGATGGGAATCTCTCTCTCTCTCTCTGTGTGTGTTGTGTTGTGCAATAGGTGATCTGTTGTATGTCTTTGTTGAGTCTTGGCTTCTGTTGGCCTCGGAGTTAAATGCACTTCTTATATAGAAAATTTACCACCTTGTCTCCTTGTGGATGTCTTTCGTAGTCCAAGAGAAATTGGAGGTTGCCTTGTCGCTTTTTAGGGATTATAACAAACCTCTTTCTTGTCTTGGCTAGAAACTTGCACCAAATGGTTGAAGGGTTGAAGTCAAATTGAAAGCCGGTTTATAATGTTATCAAATTATTCGTGGAGCCGGCCGGGTCCCATTTAGAGGGGAAAAAAGACTAGACAAAGAAGAAGAGGATGAATTAAATGGATACAATTTCATGAAACAACTTAAAAATTTTAAATAAAGAAAAAAGAGACAATGATGGTAACTCTTTGAGCTGGACAGCACTAGCAATAATGTCTATGGAACATACTGAACAATATCACAAGGAAAATAGGGTTAAAAAATTAAAAAAACAATTAGAAAGAAAATAAACATATATTTTATTAACAACACAACAACATCTAAGCCATTTGTTCCACGTACTTGGGGTAGGCTACATGAACCAAAAGAGAATTACACCGGATCAGGCGCATGGATCAGCTTTCTTCACTCATTCTTATAGAGCAATATGCCATCATTAAGACCTTTAACCTCTATATTTTGTGCCTTGCCTCTTATGTAGAGGTTGTTGTTTGAGAGAGGAGTTGTGTACTCCAAGTTTGTATTACCCAAATCCTCAGTGGAGGCTCCCTGTGTGGGAAGTCATGTGGACGTATAGTGAAAATCCTTCTGTGTGAAGGTGGAGACGTAGAGCAGTGACTCGAACCTCGAAACATATCTTGGTATTTGTGATTGATCCACTATCTCTAAACTCTCTCTTTTATATCTTGCATTGATTCATATTGCTCATATCATATATATGTTTGGTATTATTTGTGTGCCTCACTAGTGTTGAACCAAGAGAGCTTCATATAGCACCTCAACTCTTATTTAGAGGAATCTAGTCCAGAGCCCTTCACCGGGAATTCGGCTACACTCTTTGGTTACACATAGTGTATTACAATTTATTTTTTTAATTCCACATCATTTGTCATTAGATTAGCCATACACTTATTCACCCCCCCTCTAAGTGTATTTTCATATACATCACCAAAATGTCATACACAAACATGTTTATAAAAGTTCCCAGAACGTACTTTATAGTTGGAAGCAATCATCACTTATATAACGATGCACTCATGTGTCAATAACCATACGAATAACGAACCACTTATCAGACAATTGCTTGCACTATCACCCATATTCTTAGGTCATATGGTAAGGTCTTACGGTTAAATATGCTTCTCTTTTATGTTCGATGTTTGATATCGTAAAAAAAAATTAACTGTAAACCCATGTTCGAAATCTTAGCATACTTGTTAGTTATAGGTGCTCCAATAAGTTGACACTTAAGTGGCATCATACATTTTCATTCTATCAAAATCACTAATTGTGATTAAAGAGTATATGATTCATTAGATTAAGCTCTCATCACAAGTATTAATCGGTTCTTCAATCTTTGTAAATCCATTATGTATTATTTTGGCTAGTCACCCACTAAGTCCATTATTTGATTTATATGAGCACAATTATCACCTCTTGGTGGTTGTCAGGAGTAACTGATTATATTCATGTTCAAGTCCAATTTTGCTTACTTTTTATGCTTAATTAGTTTAAGAGTATAGTTCACTCACTCAACCCTTAGGATAACAAGGATTGAAGTCATGAGCAATTTCTATACTTGATAATTACATAGGATAAAGTGTTAGAGGAAAAGAATCAAATTGGTCGAATGGAGTTCACCACTATACATAATTGAAATATCTAATCGTTCAGAGAGTTGAAGGGCTATTAGAAATCAGTTGCACTACACAATCAAACAAGGCTCATAGTTCTACTTTGATTTTTTTAACTAATCTGATAAAACTTATTCAAGTGGACAACGGAAATAAGTCCTTAATAAGAATAAGGTATTATGCATAGATAGATATGACGACTAACTCTAATATAAGAGGAATGGAAGCTTAAACTTTAGACGTGTCATTCAAGTTCTTAAGGTTTGATCCCCAAACTATTATTCTTCATTAAATGGCAAACTTTGCATGTAAAATGACTTCACTATTTGGTTAGTCCACCTATACACTTAGTATGGTTTTTTCTTGCTTTGCCCATTGATATACTACGATAAACAAGGGATTTAACAAATTCTTGCAAGTACTAGGCTGATGAAATCCCAAATAATGGATTCGAGGATCTAATTTGTTTATATCGAGTAACTCGTTTGCTAAAGAAAGACATAAGATTAACTTGCTTCGTTGTTCTTTTATAGTAGAGATAATTGCATTCCATAATTCTTAGGCTAGTTATTATAAGTTTAGGACTTATTTGTAAATTGATAGTTATAAACATGGTTTATTTCCACTCGGTCTCAAAGGGTTAGCATTTCATGAAATAAAAAAAATCTAGCTTGATTAAAGAGTATATGATATCTCAATTGGTGTATAACCTTAACGTTCAATGAACAAGTCATCACCCTACATATTGTTTTTAAAGAGGGATCAATTAGTATAACATAATGGGACACGGGGTATAAGAATCAATAATTGAATGAGTTGACACTCTTTCAACGGTTTCTTTTTACATGAAAGATCAATAAGGCATTATCATAGGGCAATAACATAACTATTATTAGGTCCATGTTCTTCCATTGGTTTATTTGAATTGAAAGATTTGGTCAGAGTTGAGTTCTCAATAATACTTATAGTTATCTAGGATATGTTATCTAGGATCTCTAGTAGTTTGCTTCTCAGTTCCCATATTCTATCCTCAAGAACATGCTTGAGTCATAACTAGAAAGGAAAAACAGTATACTCGAGTCTTTCTCCTCCTTGGAGAGATATTGGTACATCTTCAAGTGCTTACAGCTTTGGTGATGGAGTACTAGTATAGACTAGATAGATTATGAGACCCTATCTGTCCTCAATCGTCTACTTACTCAATTGAGTTTAAAAGTGAGGAACCAAGAGTAGAAGCCAAAAAGAAGGAACACCTACTCTTGCACAATATCCTTCGCTCGTAAGAGATAAGTGTGGATTTGTGAGGTATTACCTACACAGAGGAGCAAGGAAACAAGTACATAACTAGCAGAAGTTCAAGCTTTTAGTATACTCAGGGTCATTCATATTCCAAAATAACGACAATTCACCAGGACCGAAGGTATTCATGCTTGTAGCAATTGAGTCTGAAGACTGATATTATGAATCAAGATATTTTTGTAAAGAACATACACCAAAGATTTATATTAAGATTATTCTGAATAATTCGCAGAAGGTCTTACAATTTATTGACTACAATTTCCAAGGGTATCTCTAGCCACACTAGAAGGTAAATGGTATTCTATATACCAAGTTCCGCAATTTATTTGTGAGGATTGCCTTGACCCCCCCCTCAAAGTAGAACATATCCACTTGCACACCTGTTAGGGAACAATTTGGAAACCAATTCTTCAATGAGTTATGTTGTAACCTCATATTCTTTAGTGGAGATAATAAAAGAGCAACACCAACAATCAACCACAAGAACAAGAGTAATTAGGGTACTTATAATTACAACACACCATAGTGATTTTCGGATTTTAATAAGCTAGAATTACTATGAGATCCATTAAGAATAATGATCATAGGCAATATTCAGGTTTGCTTGGATTCAGAAGATTTTCAGCAAGAAAATTCAAGGAATTTGAATTAAAGAAGAGATAATTTCCTTCACAATAAGCTCAGTGGTTTTCAAGAGTCCCAAAGCAACACCAATTTGATTATGAGAGCTTAAGCACATGTTGATCGTGCTCATGAAATTTTCTGAAAATAGAATTCAAAATAACAGAAAAATATGATTCAGGGCAAAATCTCCCTCACCTAGGGCTTTTCCTCTCCTTTAGATTTCCACCCATCTCTACCCCGCCGCGCCGCAGTCATGTGCCGCCCGCTGCGCCCCTGCTCCAGCGCGCGCGCTGCTGGGTCGTGCGCCAGCACAAACCAGAGAGACAGAAGGAGAAGGGGGAAGAGAGAGAGCGAAGAGAAATTGAATGGGAGAGATTGTGGGGAGATCAGATTGGGGGGATTTGCTTCTGTTCATCTTCAGAGAGAAATTGGGGGGAAAGGATGAAGAGAAACGGGGTTGGCAAGAAAGAATGAGTTATTATCATTATTTTTTTCTCATTTCTCTTGTTCATATATATGTGGGAATTTATATCCATTTGCCACATCACCCCTCATTCCTAAGTTGCCCAAACTCTTACCACCTCACTTGCCCACTAGCTAGCTTAGAATTTTAATATTTGTGTATTTGTGGGGTAATGTACATGATAGAAATACAACTACATGATGATGTATATATATAGGTATACATTCATATACATGCATATATATACCAATTATTTTATACACAAAATTAATACTCATCAAATTTTATTCCACTCCAAATTTCTCAAAATTTTTGAAATCCACTTCACTAATTAATAAATAATCATCTCTAATTATTCTATTTAATACCTCAAATCTCAAAATTAGGATATTAAATCAAAATTTAATAACCCAGATGTTACATCAGCACCCAGGGGAACTCTCCCACTCTGCATATCACCATGCAAGAGATTCAAATTTTGAAAAGCACATCAGCATGCTAATCAAGATTCATGTAATCAATTCATCATAGTCTGCCTAAACGACTACACCACTTGGCCTCAAATAGGCCCATACAAATAGTACTCTCCCACCACAACCAATGTGAACTAAAACACTACTAAAACAAATAACACACATAAAGAACTAAATAAAGAAACTAAAAAATAGACTGATTCCCATCATGCAAACATGATATATTTCTCAAAATAAGAACTCTTGTTGCAAACTTACTAGTAATCCGCGGCTTTGTGTCTGTGGGCTTCGCTAGCCCCAACTCCAATAGCTTGTCCAAAAAGTGAGCGTCAGCAGATTGCAAGCATGGAGTCATAGAAGCATGTTCAGGATCACCATCTGGATACTGGACTGAAATATCATCCACATAGGAGATTATCATATCACGAATTTCCTTCTCTAACAATTGCAAAACCTCCTTCCCATCAGATTTACCACTAGAAATTAAGCATTTTAATGATATGCGGATTGAATTAAGGGATTCAAGCTCATTGACGGGGCTGAATGGGCCATAATCTCTCTCCCACAAAATATAACTTTTCCTGAAAGCCAAGGAAAGAAACTCAAATAGACAGAGGAGCGCTAATACACGCACACATTTTTTAGGAAAAAGAACTTTCCCAAGAAACAGAGTACATAGAACATAATAAATAAACATACCCGATTCAGATGAAATATCCTTGCAGCTCTAACAATAGACTCCAATAAGGCACGTGCGCCCCACTACTTCATCTACCGAAATAACTGGGCAGATCGGAGGTATTCTAGCATTAAACCAGCTCATGATCCATCAGTCCCTCCAGCATGGAGCGGGCAGAGAGATGAAAGGACCACCTTCTCCTGCTTGCGTCGATCGGAAGTTTTATTAGACAGGGATGCAGCTACTTGAAGTTCATGAGATCCAACTTGTTTTAGTCTCAAGGAGCTCCCCTTCTCAATTAAAAACTGACAATATAATAGAAAAAATTTCAAATGATCAACAAAAAGATGGAAGGGCAGAGCTACAAAGAAAGCAAAATCTAAATTCCACTCATTAAATTTCAAGGTTTAGAGAGACAAATAGACTAATATAGTGTGTACTAAACAAAAGCAGTATAATGAGTTTGATCATATGAACACAATAGCAAAAAAGAATATCAGGAGTTACATAGATGCCGAATTTTTTTTGCATGGCAATTTTAGGAACTGTTTCCAAGAACAGAAAATCCCATCAAATTTTGTCCATGCTTTAGACTCAGTTTGAATTTGTCCACAACCAGGCATTTCATTCCTATGCTAAATTATTTTATCTGATAGCTTTCAATAAGCATCATCTCTCATGAACTAATATAAGCGGAGATAATAGAAAGAAGATGAACTTGCATTGCTGATAGAGTGCCTAATGTGATGAGTATATCTTACATGCTTGAAAAGTTTGTTTACTTTTGACACCTTGTATCCTGTTAATTAATATAATCAGAGATAGTAGGAAGAAATGTAAATTGCATAGTTGTCTAGAGAACCTATCCCTGAACTGTATATATTACATTTTTGAAACAAATTTACCGCTTCATGGTAGACTAGATCTCTCTTTTTTCTGCTCTTTAGGCAGAGAGAAGCTAGGTTTAAACATCATTTTCCTTTTCTTTTCAAGGATGCTTGCACATCCCATAAAGTTCATTTCTTTTGCTGCAAGGAGTTGGAAGTATCGGGATTGCAGTGGAACAAAATCATAAGGGGCATATTTGGTTGCTGAAAAGAAAAAATGAAAAGTGGATGAAAAGTGACTCCAAATTCCAATGGACAGCGGCCATATTTCTTTTGCTCCAAATACTAATGCAGGATAGGGTCTTGAAGTGTAATATTCTCATTTTAGTGCCTGGGATTGGAGGTGGTTGGGGAAGCCGGGAATTAAGATAAAATGTCCTTGTACTTTGCATTATCAATTACCAATCAACTCAGTTTCTTCAAGCCAGACAATATTTTTCAAATGTTAAGTAGAAGGAAGTAATCAGTTATACTTTCTCGCTTTTCATTCTCTTTATGGCAATGGAATAGATCCTGGTTCTTATGCAACCTCTGCTGCATGAAAGGAATAGGAACAGTTATAACATTTCTAAATCTAATTGACCTAATGCAAAATTAACTAATAAATCAAAATAAAATAATAGAACAAGACGACAAAAAAAAAATCAATCTCTCAACTTAAATTTTCACTTATTATATTTATAAATATGTAGAAACTCATGGCAAGATGTTATGCTCTGACAGCCACATGTGAAAAGCAAGTCTTCAATCAAATATTTGTGCAGCTTTTACTTTTTCAACTTTCACTTTTGAAAGTTTTGAAAAAAAAAAAATTGATGAAAAATATGAGAAGCCAATAAATGCAAAAAACTAACTGTTGCTTATGCTCAGCAAAAAACAATGTTAAAAAACAAAAAAATGTCTAAAACACGGTACAGATAAAAACAAGTAAATATAAGAAAAGATCTGTGTCCAATCAACTTGTCCCACATCAGTTATGCAATTGTACCAGCAGTGATCATTTTCTAATTTTTGATTTAATTATGGTACTCTATGAAAAAATGGGAGAAATTAAGAGTTCATTGGTGAATCTATTGCAATGATCTCTAATAATTAACTAAAATCAGTGGTTTGTAAAAAATTTAAGAAGAATGTTTTAGTTTTAATTTACAAGAATATTTGAGATTAATATTCATGGTTTTGGACCAAATGAAAACAAGGAAATGATATAGTTATTTGATTTCAAGCAAATACAATTTGATATTTTATTTTCAGATCTGACAACAAACTTTTAGAAGTAAAATCCCAACACGATTCAGAATCAAATATTATTATAATTTCTATGATCATCAAGATTGGAAAATTTACAGATCGATTTTATTTTTAGAAAAAGAACATGAGCAAACATTCACAGATCAAGAGTTTTAAACGCATGAAAGAAACTTAGAGCTCATGATCTTGATCTTTTTGGTATGAGCCTTCATTAAAAATAAAAAATATAATAATATTTTTATATATTTACATAAAATAAATAGAGTATCTCTCCAACTAAAGAAATAAAATTCTGAATAAAACCGAAAGAGTACCTGATGCGTTTCCATGGCCTGAATCAAGAAAACCAAAATTCTTGATCAATTCGAATTGTGATATTTAGACCCATAATTAGAAATTTGTGAAGGTGTCTCCAGCAGATCTATGCATTGTTTTCTCTTTCGCTTGTTTTTTCCTAGTAATTTTAATCTTGATCTTGGTCTTGCAGATGAGGAGAGAAGAATAGAGAGACGAAGAGACAGAGGAGATTGCAGCGAAAGAAACGAGGAAAAAAGATTCGGAGACGAGGAGCGGCGAAACAAGGCCAGGGTTGAAGGCAGGCAGGACCTACTTGCTAAGTTTCACCGAAGAAACACACCCCCGGCACCCAACTGAGCCCCAGTACATTCAGAACAGACGCACGGGACCCACAAGAGGCCAGTAAGTGTAAGAAAAAGACAGAAGGAAAAGGACAAAAAAAAAAAGCGAGAGATGGGAAAGGGCAGAAGGGGATAAATTTAAAAATTAAAGAAAAAGAGAAATAAAGCAGTACCTGGTTTCTTGCATGACTCTTTTTGCGCGTCTTTCTTGGTTTTCCTTTTACGTGCATTCACTAATTTAATTTTTTTCATAAACTCAAAAACCTTGTTAAACAAAATTTTAATTTAAATATTTTGTGTTTGTCATGTGGAATCTTTCTTTCCTTTACATCTAAGATTTGAATCCACCTTATTTTTATGAAATATTTTTATAAATATTAGTAATTTTTTGTCTTGCAATACAATTGTCTAGCATGGTGATTTGGTCTGCTCGACGGAAATCATGTGTCGATCTCGTTGCGGAGATCGTGTGTTGATCTCAGAACAGAAAATAGAATTCTTTTAACTCTTGTTGGAGAGAGAAAAAAGACTGATATGACAAAAAAAACAGAATCAAAAATCTAGAGCATCATAACGGTTGATGGCTCGATCGACTGACATGCAAACATGTGCACATTATGTAATATCGACTGCCTGGGCGGTCAATCCACTCTTTGAGATTTAACAGAGAGTGGAGGATGCCAGTAGATCGACCGCACGGTAAACTGCCACACTCTCTTAGATTAAACAAAGAGTAGGGAATGAAAGTCAGTTAATTGCTCAATCGGTCACCTGGCTCTCTAAGATTTAACAGAGAGCAGAGGGGTTTGCACTAGTTGAACGGCCGGTTTACCGACAGTCGGAGTCTGGCTGTGCTGAAAATCGAATTCATTGTATTTTTTGACTCTCTCTCCTCTTTTGTACAAATAGAAAGAGAGAGAGGTGTATTCTTTATCTAGGATAAGAGAGAGAAAATAAGAATCATTTTTCTCTTATAAATTGTGTGTAAATCATTAAATAGATGTCTTTATTTTCTGCTCTCGATGTCGCCAAGCCTGCCGATCCACATTATATGCTTTGTGTCATTTAGTGGGTCTTGGACCCACAGGGGGGGCCGCACCGAAGTTACACACCCTGGCACCCAATTGAGCCAAAGTAAATTCAGAACGGACGCGTGGGACCCACAAGAGGCCAGTAATTGTATTCTTTAAGAATAAGACAAAAGGAAAAGGACAAAAAAGGGAGAAATGGGGAAGGAGAGAAGGGGCAAAATTTTAAAAATTACAGAAAACAAAAAAGAGAAATAAAGCAGTACTTGGTTTCTTTCATGTCTCTTTTTGCACATCTTTCTTGGTTTTCCTTTTACGTGCAGCCACTTATTTGAGTTTTTCATAAACTCAAAAACCTTGTTAAACAAAATTTTAATTTAAATATTTTGTGTTTGTCACGTGGAGAGTCTTTCTTTCCTTTACATTTAAGATCTGTATCCATCTTATTTTTATGAAATATTTTTATAAATATTAATATTTTTTTATCTTGCAATACACAATTGTCGATCATGGTGATTTGGTCTGCTCGACAGGGACCGTGTGTCGCTCACGTTGCAGAGATCGTGTGTTGATCTCAGATCAAAGATCGTGTGTATTAGCATTCAGATCATATTTGCGAAATCTTCACCGACATGGAGAATTGCAGAAAGAATTAAAAATCTAGAAAATAGAATTTTTTTAACTCTTGTTGGAGAGAGAGAAAAAAGATTGATGTGACAAAAAACAGAATAAAAAATCTAGAGCGTCATAACAGATGATCGCTTGAACGACTGACATGCAAACATGTGCACATTGTGTAATGTTGACTGCCCGGGCGGTCGATCGATCCACTCTCTGAGATTTAACAGATAGTTGAGGATGTCAGTCGATCGACCGCACGGTCAACCGCCGCACTGTCTTGGATGTAACAAAGAGTGGGGAATGAAAGTCTGTCAATCGCTCGGTCAATCGCCCCGCTCTCTAAGATTTAACAGAGAGAAGGGCTTGCACCGGTTGACCGGCCGGTCCACCGGCTATAGGAGTCTGGCTGTGCTGAGAACCAAACTAATTGTATTTTTTGACTCTCTCTCCTCTTTTGTACAAATAGGGAGGTGTATTCTTTGTCTAAGTTAAGGGCGTGTTTGGTAAGTTGCAAAACGTTTGCAAAATGCAAAAAGTTTTGCAACTTTACATTTAAAGTTGTTTGGTTTCGTTTATAAAATGCAAAATGCAAAACACTTTTGCAACTCTTCTTTTCCCACTTGCAGTTGCTACAGTTAAATTTCTTTCCTTTACATTTAAGATCTGTATCCATCTTATTTTTATGAAATATTTTTATAAATATTAATATTTTTTTATCTTGCAATACACAATTGTCGATCATGGTGATTTGGTCTGCTCGACAGGGACCGTGTGTCGCTCACGTTGCAGAGATCGTGCGTTGATCTCAGATCAGAGACCGTGTGTATTAGCATTCAGATCATATTTGCGAAATCTTCACCGACATGGAGAATTGCAGAAAGAATTAAAAATCTAGAAAATAGAATTTTTTTTAACTCTTGTTGGAGAGAGAGAAAAAAGATTGATGTGACAAAAAACAGAATAAAAAATCTAGAGCGTCATAACAGATGATCGCTTGAACGACTGACATGCAAACATGTGCACATTGTGTGATGTTGACTGCCCGGGCGGTCGATCGATCCACTCTCTGAGATTTAACAGATAGTTGAGGATGTCAGTCGATCGACCGCACGGTCAACCGCTGCACTGTCTTGGATGTAACAAAGAGTGGGGAATGAAAGTCTGTCAATCGCTCGGTCAATCGCCCCGCTCTCTAAGATTTAACAGAGAGAAGGGGCTTGCACCGGTTGACCGGCCGGTCCACCGGCTATAGGAGTCTGGCTGTGCTGAGAACCAAACTAATTGTATTTTTTGACTCTCTCTCCTCTTTTGTACAAATAGGGAGGTGTATTCTTTGTCTAAGTTAAGGGCGTGTTTGGTAAGTTGCAAAACGTTTGCAAAATGCAAAAAGTTTTGCAACTTTACATTTAAAGTTGTTTGGTTTCGTTTATAAAATGCAAAATGCAAAACACTTTTGCAACTCTTCTTTTCCCACTTGCAGTTGCTACAGTTAAATTTGTGGTCATGTAAATTTCACTTTTACACTCATATTTTCCCACTTGCAGTTGCTACAGTTAATTTTGTGGTCATGTAACTGTCACTTGTAGTATACTTACAGTTCAAAACAGTTACTTGATAATCAATATATAATTAAATATTATTAAATATTTAATATTTTAATAGTGTTCAATTTTTTATTTAATTATTTAATTATTTTATATTTTTAATCTTTAACTTTTTTATTGTTTTAATATTTAATATTTTACTATTTTAATTTAATATTTTATTATTTTATTAATACTTATTCCATTTTTTATTATTTTATTTAGAGCTAATATTTTATTAATATAACAGTATTATACTTTATATAAAATTACTATATATTTAATTATTTATTTTTAATATAAAAAATTACTTTATTAATATCATAATATATATTATTATTATATTAATATTTTATTATGTTAATATTGTAATAATAATTCAGTATAATGATACTATAATGATAATTTATTATTAAATTATAATTATATTTTACTTTATTAATTTTATATTTCTATAATATTACAATAATATTATAATAAAATTTATATTATAATAATTTTTAAGTATTTTTAATATTATAATATTATAACTATATTTTATTATTGTTGTAACATTTTTTAATATTTATATTTTATTAGTATTCTTAAAATTTTATTAATGTTCTTTAGATTTTTTTAAAATTTTATATTATTTATTTAGTTAATATTTTAGTAATATTTTACTATTTATACTAATATTTTATTAATATTATTGTTATAAATAAAATATTAAGATTATTAATTTTTTATCTCAAATTTATTAATACAATTTAATTGCAATAGTAGATTTAATTTAATAGTATTTATAATATTTAAATCACTGCTACAGTTAATTTTGTGGTCAACTTTTCCGCTTACACTTTTACATTACCAACCAAACACCGTAAAACACAATATACTTTACCATTTACACTTTCACTTTATCAACCAAACACCGTAAAACACAATATACTTTTCCATTTACACTTCACTTTATTAACCAAACACCGTAAAACACAATATATTTTCTCTGCTACAGTTCACTTTTTCCATTCTCATTTTACGACTTACGACTTGCGACGTTTTGCAACGAAACAAACAGGCCCTAAGAGTGAGAAAGTAAGAATCATCTTCCTCTTGAAAATTGTAGGTAAATCATCAATAGAACTCTCTATTTTCTGCTTTGGAATGTCGGCAAGCTTAACGAATCTCGTGATATGCTTTGTGTCATTTAGTGGGTCTGGGACCCACAAGAGGCCTCACCGAATTTACACACCCCCGGCACCTAATTGAGCCCAAGTAAATTCAGAACGGATGCGTGGGACCCACAAGAGTCCAGTAAGCGCATTCTTAAGAAAAAGACAAAAGGAAAAGGACAAAAAAGGGAGAAATGGGAAAGGAGCAAAAATTTAAAATTAAAGAAAAAGAAAAAGAGAAATAAAGCGGTACGTGGTTTCTTTACTGTCTCTTTTTGCACAGCTTTCTTGGTTTTCCTTTTATGTGCATCCACTAATTTGATTTTTTCATAAACTCAACAACTTTGTTAAACAAAATTTTAATTTACATATTTTGTGTTTGCCATGTGGAGTGTTTCTTGCCTTTACATTTAAGATCTGAATCCACCTTATGTTTATGAAATATTGTATAAATATTAATAATCGTTTGTCTTGTAATATAATTGTCGATCATAGTGATTTGGTCTGCTCAACAGAGATCGTGTGTCGATCTCGTGACGGAGATCGTGTGTTTAATCTTAGAACAGAGATCGTGTGTATTAACATTCAGCTCAGATTTGTGAAATCTTCACCGATGTGGAAAATTGCAGAGAGAGAATCAAAAATCTAAAAAATAGAATTCTTTTATCTCTTGTTGGAGAGAGAAAAAAAGATTGAACCTCAGCTGTCTCAACAAATTGTTGAAGGTTATATGATCTTTATGAACCTATGGCTTGCTTATAAAGAAATTTTATGATAAACGAATTTTACTATAATTCTCTCTTTAAAAATTGGTTTAAAAATGTCGGGCCAAAAGACACTTCTAATGGTACCCGCAGATTGACCCGTTAACTGTGAAGCGCGTCCGTGTTTCATATGTCTGTGTTGTTCATTAAACAAGTCGGGCATGAATAAAGTGTTGGATGTGTTTTGAGTTGGAGGGAAAACTTGAGTTTCCCTCTTATTTGGCTTTGGCTTTAGTCTCACATTGGATAGGAGATCGGAGGTTTGGTAGTATATATAACAACTCCTTCCATGCCTATTATTACGAGTGTTGGGCCATGGGCCACATCTCCACACGCCGAACCGAATCGAATCGGGTTTGGGTGGCACGCGCTCACAACCCGCGGACACTAATACAGCTCAATTCAGGAGGCTCTTGAACCTGAATCTTTTTTTTTTTTTTTCAGTTTTCTATTTAATTTTATTTAAAATTCTGTTTTGATTTCCCCGGATTTTCTGTTTGGTTTTGACCTACTTCTTTTGGATCTGCTCGCGAACTGCATGATTGTGTGCAGATTTGGAGCGAGTTTGTTACAACTGCTGAACTCCGAGAATCTATAAATAACTTCTCGCAGTTCAGTCAGTTACCTGCAAAGAAAATCTACAGAATTCTGTCTCCCTCCTCCAAATTCTCTTACAAAATTTTGGTTCGGTTTTTGGTAATTTTTTTGAGGATTTCTATTACATACGGGCGACACATTTCCATCTGAGCATAGGCCTAGTTCTTCGTCCGGGGCTGGGTGCTGGTGATCTAACGAGGAAACTTTTACCGTTAGGAGAGCAGGTCATTCTAAGGTCCGGACGAGGGACCGACCATCTATCTTCTAGGGCAGTGCTTTTGCACGACTATCATCCCAGGTTAGCAATTTCCTTTCTTTTTATTTCGTTTATATTACTTACATTTTTAGGACAATTATTCAAATTGGTTACAGATTTACAAACTAAATTGTTGCATGTTTAAAAAAAAAATAAAAAATAAGAAAATATTGTCTTGTAACCACATAAAGGACATGGGTTGATTCAAGTATGACACGTACCCGACCCGATCCAACCCATTTGCCATCTGTTACTGATATACATACACAATTATGTATGTATATAGACCAGATATGTACCTATTCATATGCAATTATGAATGAATACAGAGACGATTACAACACTAAGAAAATTCTCGTATGTCTATATACATACACTAAAAAAAATTCTGCTTAAGTGCTTAAGCGGCTAGTTAAGCTTTTTCTTTAAGTTGATTAAGCGGATGGTCAATCGGCTGGCATACTCTGCCACTTAATTTTTTTTTAATATATGAGAAACTTCAATTTACAGCTTGAGATTTTGAACCATATGGCCCACGAGGTTGAGGTTGCGGTTCGGTTCAGCATCGAGCAGCGGTTCGAATTCTATGCTGCCCAACTAGAAGAACAGGCTCGGGCTCGGGCTCGGGCTCGGGATTGATGATCAAGCCATCTTCATCCGCAACAGGAGCTGAGAATTAGCAGAAAAGAGACCAAATATAAAGACCAAATCATAGAATTAAATGGTGATTGAGATTATAGACTTTTGAATTGTTTGTAACTACTAAAATTCTATGAGATGAATCATTTGTTCACTTGTGAATCACAACTGTTCAAATCAGTTGGCTAGACTTCAAAAATGAGAATGAGCACAATATATTGTACAAACATACAAGCATGAAGAAAGGATTGGTGGTCAATTTACGGTCACATGTCTTTTGAATCCACAAGGCAATACTCTTTCACCAATGATTTTCATCAATAAAATTAATGATATGTTTATCTCTTAATAAAGTGTCCAAGATTGATGACAACCCTACGAAGACCAAGTAAAAAACGGAGCAAGTCAGAATTATCTGAACTAAAGAATTTCAATTGGGTGAACATGTCAACGTGTAAGCCTGTAAAAAAAAAAAAATTTTGTATGATAATAAATTCACAAACTTAAAATATTAACCCATGTTCATGCTTCCGCGTGAACACTTGACATGGCCATTTAGGACTATGAATCTAAATCTAGTACCACGTTATTATAAAAAATTAGGATAAAATTGACACACAATCCCCAAAATTCAAATAGGAAATCACAATTCTAATACAATTCTGACTCCAAATCTGTACTTATTATTAGAATATATTGCTAAGAATAATAATACAATATAATTAGTGAGTCCTAACTCAGTTATGATTGAGAATAAATCAATTAGCTATAAATATAACCCAGCGGAGTTTTTTCCATCCATCGCGAAAAGCTGACAAAGAAATTCAAAACAGAACAGAGTAGCACCATTGGGGAGTCCAAATTTGAATTAGAAGGGATTAATCAAGGTTAGCAAATCTCTTTTCTCTCCCTTTAACAATAATTTAATTTTGGATTTAGTGTTTTCTAGAATTTTTAATTGAGTGCTAGATCTCTTATCAAGTGCTATTCTTCTTCTTCTTCTTCTTTTATTATTGATGATTTTAACATTATGACATTTATCACTTCTTTGATAAATATATTACAATAATTTTAACCAGGTCAAAAGCTCGGAATAAATTTTTGGAGGTTATACATTACTATTTTGCAAGATCTTACCTGGTGATACTTAGATGCTTCGACACCTGCTAAAATAATTTATATGAGTTTACTGTGAGCAAATTTGATACTACCATTCAAGTAACCCCTAAAACAACAAATAGTTAAAATAAAAATTAAAAAAAAAATGGACAGATCAAATTGGATGTATTTACTGTGAACAAAATAATTTATATGAGTTTTTTTTACTGTTCTGAGCACAGTAATACCAACATACTTCAAATCTCGCCATATTAAGGCCTCAATCAATTAAATGGATTGGATTATAAATGTATTAAATTTGGTACACAACCTTCCCTCCAAGAGAGAGAAAAGAAAACGTAAAAAAGATAATAACATAATTTTGTTTTGACTCTCTGATTCTAACTTAAAAATAACCCTATCATGCTCATAAATTATTGTCTCTCTCTTTTTTCTATTTTATGCTCGTATGGTTTTGTTTGGTTATTATTTAACCATTGACGCACAAATATTATGTTGATTATTGTTTGATCAGAAGGTACACATAAGAAAGTAATTTTTTGCGAGCCTTTATGATATCGATGGCTTCTAGGATATAGTTATGAGAAATTATGATTATAAAAACACTATATTATAATTTGATTTGAGAAAATGTGATCTATAATTGGGACTGTATATTTCTTCCTACATTGGACTTTATTGAGTAATATACGGACAAATAGTCTCACATCGGCTAGGCGTGGGGATGATCTTTGAGTATCAGAGCTTTTCAGGTTTCGTGGGTAGTTGATAGCCTGTATGTATGCGAACAAATAAGAGAGTTAGTTGAGTATACGTTATTGTGCCCTACTTGTATTGGTGATTTTGACAATAAGATCTCTCTCCCTTCTGCTCTGAGAACGTAGACACTTGCCGATCACCTCGTTAATTCTAGCGTTCTCTTTTGTTTATTATTCTTGCTTAATTTGTGATTGTTCTTTGGCGACTCTGGTGTTTGCATTGAACCTCCTGAGGAAGCAACAGGCTTCACGTGGAGCATCAATGGGTCATCGTGGATAATGAATGATTTTCTCCTTAATGTAAAATGTATGACGTATACATGTTTATTATTCATGCACTGGATTTCTCCAAGTGACCCTATCAAGTATTTGTGTTGGAGAAGTAACAGTGGTCCCTTGATAATGTTTGTGTTGATGATTCTATATTTTTCCTATTTATTCATGCAGCTAAGAGTTTTTGATGGAGCTATCAATTTGCAAAGAGAATCTATTTCACTCTCCTCCAGAAAATGAAGATGTCGATGACACAGATTTGAGAAGACCATGGTCAGATCTTCCCTTAGAGTTAGTTGAATTGATAGCATCAAGCCTTCCCTTAGCAGATCGTCTTCGGTTTCCTTCAGTATGCAAGAGATGGAGCTCAACCTCAACTTCTCTTTCTAGCTCAAAGCGATGGCCATGGCTCATGTATCTACCTAACGCTTGCAACCATCTACAAGATGTTCGATCCTTTGGATGGAAAGCTCTACTCCATGGATAATGAGTTGCCCGCAGATATTGGTCGCTTGGGTCTACGTTATTCCAAGGATGGGTGGGTGATCTTGGACGACGATAATTACTCTATCTTCATCATGAATCCATTTTCACCGGAGGAGGTTGTTTACCTTCCCGACCCCGATTTTCCTTATATGTCTTAATGGCATTTCTTTCTCCTCTCCGCCGACCAATTCAGACTGTATAGTTTTCGGACGCGACAGTTTTTAATGGTTCTAGTGTAAAGATAAGCACATGGCGATATGGAAATGATGCATGGAGCACAGAATTTTATGAGAACAACACTCATTTCCTCACGGCTAGGAACAATCCAGTGTTTCATGAGGGGAGATTCTACTGCCTGGGCAGGTGCGGAAATCTTGGAGTCTTTGATCCGAGGAATAATAGCTGGACGGTTCTTGATAACGCGACTCATCCGCTGAGTTTTGTGAGAGAGAGCCACTATGACATTGACGCGATGAGAAATGTACGGAGAAAGGGAGGGAGCAGTGTTATCTTGTGGAGACTTCAAAAGGGGAGCTCGTGTCCGTGTTCGTTCACAACAATGGGAAACCTATCAAGGTATCCAAGCTTGATAAGTTGAAGATGAGTTGGAGGAAAGTCGAAGACTTGGGAGATGAGATTGTTTTTGTTGACGCGAGATGTTCTATGTCAATTGCTGCTCCGTTCGACGGAACTGGAAACCGAATTTACTTCCCGAGGTGCTTGTGTGAGGATGGTTGTCCTAAAGAGGGAGTATACTATGACTTGAAAAACAAGAATCATCATACTAATTCCCAGTATGATGTCGAAGAGAGAGCTATATGCACATGGATTATTCCAAGCATGGATGATAGAAAAACAAGTAGGATGTGAACAATGATATGTATTAATCATTGCTTGTGTGGTGTTTTTTTTTTTTTTTCTCATTTACTGCTTATCAATAAACACCATGGCTTTTAAATCCACCCATTAACTCAAAAAAAAATTATGATTATTATTTGTTTTATTATATTTAGTATATATGTTTTGAGATTGTAGATGTTGTACTAACCATAACTCAAGACTATGTATTGTCTTTATAAATTATGAACGGATCTCGTGATTTGATAACTAGACATGAATGCTATTAATTCAAGTAATATTGATATACTTATCATTCTTTCTCAATTTCATTGTTATTTTGATGCTTTGTGAAAGCTAGATGTCTTTGGTGATGCATGGGCCAAGGGAAACAAATTGCACTAGGAACATAAAACATCAAAATGATCACCATAGTTTTAATGTTTACTGCAACAAGGTCTCGTGCAGTGTTGCACAGGTCTAGCTAATTGACAATTGCGTATAATTTGGCTCGAATTTTCTGACATGAGTTAAAATTAAATTTTGCATCGACCATAAGAGTTAAATTTAGAACAACTCTTGCAATTTTCACAATTTTAGTAAAGAAAATTGAAGTAAAAAAAAAACATTGAATGTTTAATTAGTTTGTTATTGTTTAGAGATCAGTTGAATGATAATTCTGTAGAAAATACCTAACTATTCCATTGGACATTATATTTTGGTTTCACTTTACATGTCACATAAACTTCTCTCACTAGCCCAGGACACTATTAAAACTTCTATTATAGTCCAAATAATTTATTTCAGTTGAAGTGATAAATGTTTTTATTACAAGCAAAGTCAAAACATTCATGCAAGCATGCCCGTATGTGTAATAATAAGACTACCGTGAGAAAATATAGAAGACGTTAATTTTGAACAATAATACTTATAAGGCTAGCTAAATATTCCATATTTTGGGTCTCACATAAGGCCTACTACCGCGTTGTTCAGATGTCTGTTGCATTGTTATAGTTTGACCTATATAGTTTCAATTTGAAGTTTCAACTTCATGAAGGTGTCAATAGTATCTTCTATCATATTTGAATAAAACAACTCAAAAAAGGAAAACTATACTCACCAGAGGACAACTGAGCCATAATGCGTTCTACGATCAACTCTTATATACTGGCTCTCTGGTCTAGATTCTGAAAAATAATAAAGGCCTGTCAGAACCGGATCAACAATTATTCATAAGAGAAGGATAAAAAGAATGATAGAAGAGAGAATATGAAAACTCAATAGAGGTACAAGCGAGACATGAGAGTAATAGGAACAATACGTATGACAATATCCAGAACTAAAAGTAATAACAATAACAGAAATAAATGAAACAATATACCATTTATAGTAAATCTGTGTGTGGCATCCAAACCCATGAGGGGTCACCCTTCAAAGCACACCTCCCTGATCCCCTATTATCAGTATCCCACAATAACCCCAGCCTGGTTGATTTTATTAAGCAATGCATGTGCAAGACAGTGTGTGACTTGGTGAGACATGATTCCAAATCGGTATCAAGAATGTCAATGTTAAATAGTGAATACAGTATACATCATGATCACGAAACACATAAAGGTAGCAGTATCAAGAGATAAATGTAAAGTCGTGCAAGTAGTGTCAGTGTCATCTAATACAGAATCCAATGATTATAGTAAACTGATCACGAACGAATGTATTATATGTTGGTTTCTGGGATCAATCTGACAACTAATCAATATCACTGAAATATCAACAATCTAATTGGCCAGGTCGGTAAATATCAGGTGGGAGGTTTTCCGTTCAATAGAACGTTCCTTAATTTAAGAACCACCTTTCAATTTCCTTCCTTGGTTAAACACCAATTAGACTGATATAAATCAGTCTCAATATACTGAATATCAGTATATCTCCTGTATAAAGAAATTAATTCACTTATATAGTACTTGGAGTGAGGTACGCTTAAAGCGAATCTCCTTAAGACAATTGCGTCCCCCGCATTGGTGCTAACAGGTTACTGGACGCTGGTCTCCCAAGATACAACACTCCTTCACGGTATTTGGATAGCACTACCAAATCACCGTACGGTCAAATCGCCAAATCACCGTACGGTCGAACCGTACTTAACCAGTACCTTCACAGGATTATTGAAGCAGCGGGACAAAGACAAATTTCGGGAGAATATTTGCCTTTACTTTGGAGGAGCACCCACTGTAGAGGAAGAAGGAAGGTTGAAGAATATTCTTCTTCAGAAGTCCCAGATTCAGACAACAATTCTATTAAAGAATCTGTTGAATTTTCTAAGCCCTCCTTTCAGAACGAATTTTTGCAGAATCTCTTTTGGAAGCCACACTTCCTGTTTGGAAGTCACTTCAAGACTGAGAGAGAGAATCTCCTTCAGATTTCTTACTCTTGGTGTTCTTGGTGTGTTTTATAATTGAGAATTCGGAGCGCTATAAAGGGCACGCCCTTTGTTCTCAATTTTCTCTATTTAAACACTACGAACTTCCATCCCATGGTCAATGTGGGACTAAATGCCTTTAGTCCCATTTTGGCTTTGAATTGGGCAATCTTTAGACTTGAATATCTCATTCATTCGAAGTCGGAATTGAACATGTGAATATACCACGTTCATCCCCAATGGAAGGAGAACACACTCCAACCATCATCCAATTGATTCGATCAACGGATCTCGTCGTAATTCAATTCAAAGATTCACATATATATTCTTCATATTCCAACAATCCCCCACAATGAATGGAGATTCAAGGAATTGACACACAAAAAGACTGACTCTATTGTGAAAGGTACTTTAGAAAAGAAACTGCATCAGGATAGGCAAACTAGGTCTTGAACCTTCCATAGTGAAAGCTTTATCGGACTTACTGGCTAATCAGTGAACTAGGTCTTGAACTGTTAGCCGTTAGTGTAAGTCAAGTCAACAAGCTTCACACAGTGACTTTCCAAATCAACTTTGGTTCTCAGTTGTGTCCGTTTTGGCCCTGGACATTCTTGGTTTCAGAGAGTATCTTTAGGGAATAACAGCCTCCATAGAAATTCCCAAAGAGCCGACTCAACTCTATACTCACATAGGTGATCGTCCTATTAAGAGTAGTCTACTCTACTCCACTTGTTTAGTAACAAGATATAGGCATCATTAAAAGCGTTAAGCTTATCCTTAATCCACTTGTAGAAAAGCACTTATGTGCACCTTAGGAATGGATTGGAGTCAAGCTCCCAAGTGCTTACTTGCTGAGTCAATAATAACTAGTTTTTCCTCTTGAACTTAGTCCGTGGGATCTCCAGTCGCTAAGTGAGGTTTCCATTAAGCTGACTCGGTAAGGTTAGGCTTTTAGACCCATTCCCCTCGATGCGCAGTTTATACGCTCTCCACTTAAATCTTTAGTAAGCAGATCCGCTAAATTATCTTTTTACGAGACAAAGTCAATAGAGATAATTTCATTTGAGAGCAACTACTTAACAGTATTATGTCTACGACGAATATGTCTAGACTTACCGTTATATATAACATTTTGTGCTTCTGGGGTTGACATAGCCTCTTTAAATGTTTAAGGTTCGCTTTCAATAGCGTATGCTATGAAATCTGGACCAAAAGATTTTGAGATTCTAGATCTCTGACTTCTTCTTGGTTCAATTTTCGCATTAACAGTCGGTTCCTCGGGGCTTTCGTCCCTGAACACCATCTCATGTGTTCTTTTCCCAGAAGTCTTATTTGTTTCCCGTTTATATGAAAAAATATCTTCAAAGAACACAGCATTTCTAGATTTGATAATCATGTTTACATGAATATCTGGTATCTCTGATTTATGAACCAGAAATCTGTAGGCACTACTATTCAAGGCATAGCCTATGAATATGCAGTCCATAATTTTTGCTCCCAACTTAGTCTTTTTAGGTAATGGTGCTAGCACCTTTGCAAGGCACCCCCACATTTTGAGGTAATGGTAGGAAGGTGTCCTTCCATGCCATAACTCAAATGGTATAAGACCAAATTTCTTGTGGGGTACTCTGTTTAGAATATAATTTGCAGTTAACAGAGCTTCTCCCCACAAGTTCTGCGGAGCTCTAGAACTTACGAGCATGGAATTGACCATCTCCTTCAAAGTTCTGTTCTTCCGTTCAGCAATTCCATTTTGCTGAGGAGTATATGGTGCTGTTGTTTGATGGATTTGAAAAACACCTAAGGGGGGGTGAATAGGTGTAAGTGCTAATCTAAGAATCTAAATGCGAACTAAGTGAACTAGATGCGGAAGCTAATGCAAATCTTGCAACACACTTAATACAATTCAACAAGTGTAGCCGAATTCCCCGTGAAGGGCTCTGGACTAACTCCTCTTGATTCCCCTTGAAATGGGTTGAGGTGCTATGTGAAGCTCTTGTTGGATGAGTATAAGTGATGCACACACAAGCAACCAAGCATATACAATATATAGCAATATGAATTATGCAAGGTACAACACAAGCAATGTATATGATATGAATGTAATGAATGATGCTTTGCACAATTAAAAGAGAGAGAGTTAGAGAGACAAAGGATCAATCGCAAAGGCACATATATGTTTCGAGGTTCGAGCACCTTGCTCTACATCCCCGCCTACACCACCGTGTAGGATTTCCAATCCACTATCTCCCACTGAGGGAACCTCTACCAAAGAGGATTTGTTACAACACTAGGAGTACCTAACTCCTCTCTCAAACAACCACCTCACAACCGAGGGGTAGGCCCGTAGCCAATACAACAACCAACACCTCTACCGAAGAGGATTTACAACTAAAACTCCACCTCTCACTAGAGGGAGCAAACCAATCACCCGATCACCTCTACCAAGGAGGGATACACAAAGAACAAGGGTGTTTACAACAAGTGGTTCCAAAGACCACAAACTCAATCTCTCTTTTCTTTTTCTCTTTTTCCACAAAACAAAGGATCCTAATAGATTAGGATAGATGATAGCTCAAGTGTGAAAACTAGGTGTTTTTGGAAACAAGCAACAAAGAAAAACTAATTGGGAAATCTCTTGTAAAAGATAGAAAATGAAAGATCAAATCAATATCCCAAAACCTAGTATTCTTTGATTTTTCAAAAACCAAAAACAATAAAGATTGGAAGTTTAAAGCACAAAACTCTTTTAAAACTCTTTTAAAACACTAGAGAAAGTCTGAAAATTTTGTCTCTAAAAACCTTGGCCAAAATCCCAAAGGAATGAGGTTTATATAGGCCAAACAGAAAACTAGTCGTTAGAGCTGAGCTGGCAGCTCTGACAGGCAGCGGTCGACCGGCTCGGTCAACCGCCAACGGTCGGAAATGTGACCGTTGGGCAACCACGGTCGACCGGCCCAGTCGACCCAAACAAACAGAGAGCACTGCTCTCACCCGGTCGACCGGCCCGGTCGACCGTCCCAGTGCTGCCAAACGTGCACAGATTTGTGCACGTCGGTCGACCGGCCCGGTCAACCGACTTCTCCCCTAGTCGACTAGTCAGAGGACCAAGTCGACTTGGTTGAAGCCTGGAACAACAATCTGGGTCAGAAAAACATGTTAAAATATTTTCTAAAAATCTTTTATTACTTCCAAAAATTACCAAAAATAGTTTTATCATTTTGCATTGATATATAAACATGTGGTAAAAAGTTTAGCTCAAATATCAATCAATATGAACTATTTTTGTGTCTTATCATTTTTACCATAAACCAAAACTTGTATTTTATTAAACTTGGATTTTCCAACACATGAATAGGAAAGTTAAAATAAGTTTATTTAGAAATTTAGCATGCATGTATAGAAAGAAACAACTATACATATATCAATTAAAACTTGTTTTGATCACTATTCATGAAAACCAAATCCAAACATAAAACGTGTGTGTATTTGCACTTGAGCATATCAACTATACTAAGCTTTACAAATGGATCTAAACACACTATCTAAACTATGGATACCTAAGTCTTCTTGATGATCTTCATCTTCAAGTTGACTTGCTCCAAAACTCCATCCATGGGTTAGGCAATGTGATCTTGAAGCTTTGGCCCTGGATTCACCATGAAAAGCTTCTAAACACCTTTGTTGAAGCTAATCACCAACTAATATCTTGGTTAATGATCTGAAACTTAAACAACACAAGATTATTAGTAAACATAACTACATGAGTTAATCATCATCAAAACTAGAGTGGAAGGCCTTTGGGCCAACAATCTCCCCCTTTTTGATGATGACAAAACTCATGAAGTTATATATGCATGGATTAAAGTTAAGCTTCAAGGAAGCTTCCCCTTAACTCATGCATAGCACATAAACATAAAGATATGCAATATAAGCTCATAAACATGTATGCATAGACATGCATAAAAATAATGAAACATGTTAAAGCTCTTGATACCAATAAACATCAAACTAAAAACGATGCTCTTGATACCAACTAAACGACAAACTACAAAACAAAACATGCATATAAAACATGTGCATATTAACTCAAATTCTTCTCCCCCTTTTTGTCAATCATCAACAAAGGGGTAAGCAATCAAAACAATAAATACAATGAGGGGTAAAAATCTTCTCCCCTTTTTGTCAATTAAAACAAGAAAAGCAAAGTCAATAAGGGGTTTCAATCAATTCGTAACATGTTATGCCTCTAGATACCAATAAGAAAATGAAAAACAACATCTTGATACCAATTGAAATATTTGTTCATTTTAACCATGTGATATCAATTGAAATAAAACATTATTCTTTAAGGCATAAAGATACCAATTGAAAGTAAACAAAGATCAATAAATGTTATATGCTATATACATTCATGAAGAGGAAGACGCTAAGTTAACTTCCCTACACATATGCATTACATGAAGAAGGGATGACAAGCCCCAATTCACATAACACATATTATGTAATGCATAAGAGGAGATGTGAAGCTCCCCCTACACACGTGTATCACATAAAGAAAGGATGTCAAGCCTCTCAATACAAGATACACTCAACATGAATCTATATGTAGAAGAGATGTTAAGCTCTCCTTGCATATAGACAATACAAATCAAAACTTTTGTATTTTTCTTTAAACAAAATTTTAGATACCAATTTAAAAACACAAGACATCTTGATATCAAAAGATAGTATTTTTCTTTTTAAGATCATATGATACCAATTTGAAAGTCTTTAAAATTCATTTTTAAAGTCATAAAGTATGGGAGTAGGAATCAAATACCAATTAAAATACAAAGTCAAATTTTCTCCCCCTTTATGAGATACAAACATAATACATGCATAGGCTTGAAATAAGATACCAATTGAAAAACAAATCAATTGAAATAAAGTTAAAACTCAAGGTGTTGGGTTATGCTAGAGCTTGAGTAAACAAAACTAAAATTTGTGATATTTTTGAACAAAAATAAAACATATATGTATGAAAATTAGATACCAATAGGAATTGATATCATTTAAAGAACATACATACACAATAAACAATTATGAGTATACAAAAAGAATCAAATTGATACCAATTGAAAGTGTTCAATGATACCAATTGAAATAACAACAATAACATGTGTATACCTCATAACACAACGAAGAAACGAACTAGTTAAAATGGAAAATTTTGTTAACTAGTACGAAATCCTTCAAGAAAGGAATAAAACAAAATAGTTTTTCATAAAACATGAAATCCACATGATAATCAACACTCTAAATCATTTAAGCATAAAATATGACTCATGAAAACAAAACATGAGCAAGCAATAGATGTGAGTGTACAAATAAAATGCGAATATCATAGTCATGAAAATTTTTCATTAAGCTCAATTATTCCTCAAACATGAAAACATGAAAACATAAACTTCATCTAAACTATTTAAGCTTCAAGGCATATGTATGTCATGTACAAACTAAAGTATACATACATATCCAAAACATAAAGAGTCCACAAATTATATATGCATGAGGGCACGTGGCTCAAAAGGATAAACATGTATATCTAATAGTTTGGACAAGGTAGACATATACATGAAGTTAAATATAAACACATGAAAACATGAATAATTAAATTTTTATTAAATCAATTTTCATTTCAACGTATATGTATGAGTTGTCAAACAAGAAGTATACATACATATCCCTAAACACAATTGAGTCCATAAATAAAGATTTGCATGAAAGGCAAATGACTCAAGGGGTATACATGTATATCTTAAGGTTTGGCAATACAAACATATACATGAAGTGAAAAATCACAAAACAAATCCAAAAACATGAATACAAGTTTAAAATGTATGAATCATCAAAACTAGACTATACTAGCACATCTAATGGGTTCAAATAAGCGTTCAAGCACAAACATATGTAGATTTATTTGTGGCCCACTATATGCACAAGTATATACCTAGTTTTAGTGAAAACTAACATCTAAACATATATTCAAATCATGTAGCATCAAAAACAAGATAAAATTCAACATGATAAACAAAAACATGATTATTATGAATATCTACATGTTATTAGAAATATGATATACGCAATATCAACCATATAGTGAGAACACAAAAGAATTTATCTATATTAAACATGGGTGCCTCAAAATAACTAAACATGTATATCATTAATCTAATAAGCATGGCATATTCATACTAATCAACAAACATAAAAAACATGCTATGAAGGATAAACATGGAAAGCATGTAAACAATAAGTGGGAGTAAAGGATTGTTACCAAAACCGAAGAAGCAACTCTCCTTGTCTCCAAATATGATGGTCATCTCCACCAAATCTTCCCTTGAAAGTGATGCATCCAATTGATTTTCTTTAAGTACGGAACGCATCCACTCCAAGGTGTCATCACTCTCACGTCATGTGAGAGCCCACACCTACATCAAAAACACGAGGGGTGGTCTTTGGTACCCAAACTCTTTTGGGTCCATGGGGGTTAGTCTCATTTCTAACCCAAACAAAATTCTTTGCTAAATTAGGAGTATGTAATCTATCATAGCAAAATTTAGCAAGGTGGCCCTTACGTCCACAATGTGTACAAGTGTACACATGAGCATACTTGTAATGGTGTGCGTGGGAAGCATGTGTATGCCGTGGAGGGTGTGCATGAAAAGATGGAACTTGTTTCTTTCGAACAAAGGATTCCAAACGTGTATGGTTCATAGCACATTGGCTCATAGTGGAGCCCAAACAATCAACCTTCTTCTTAAGCATGGATATATCATTATCAATTAAAGAAGAGGTGGCACATGCAATAGGTGAAGTGTGTGATACTACCCTAGCATGGCAAACATGAGCATCTATCTTATTTTGCAAAACAATATTTTTATCTAAACAACCATTTAAATCATTTGAAATAGAAATAATTTTATTTTTCAAAGCAACATTTTCTTTTAAAACAAAATCAACTTTTGAAGACAAGTTCTCATTTTTCTTCAAAAGTGTTTCACAATCATTTTTAGATTTTAAAAAATTATTTTCTTTTAGTGCAAGTTCAAGTTGAGATTTTAATGAATCCTTCTCATTAGCAATCTCCTCTTTCTCTTGCAAAACAATATCAAGTCTAGCAATCAAATTTTTATTTTCTTTATCAATGCCTAGACTTTTCTTTTTCAAAATTTTATATTTTTCAATTAGCTTTTCACAAACAATAGATAGTTCTTCATTCAAAGCATGGGGATCAATATTCTCATTACATGAAGAACTAGCACTATCATCACAATCTGAGTGGGGTTCCGAATGTACCTCAAGGGAGTCATTCCCTTGGACCATGAAGCATTGAGAATCGGATTCTCCACTAGATTCCTCCGGTTGATTTGGCACTTGAAGCTCGGAGGTGGTGGTTGTTGTCAATTTGTTCCACACTGCAAAGGCGGAATCAATGTTAGAAACACACATAAGATAATCTTTAGGTAATGTGCTTCTAATGGCCTCTAGGGCTTGTGCATTGGCCCCTATATGATTGCGATCTCCAAGATAGCATTTCTTGGTGGCCGCAAGAAAGACATGCAAACCTAGGGTCTTTAGGTACATGGACATCCTATACTTCCAAACAACAATGTTGGAAGGGTCAAAGCTAGGTGGGGTCATGAAGTCCATGGCAAACTATATGAGTGTGCAAACAAACAAATGCAAACAATAGATTAGCAATCAAATGGATCTCACTCCTAGGATGTTAAGCCTAATATCAGGAGCACTAGCTCTGATACCAATTGAAAAACACCTAGAGGGGGGGTGAATAGGTGTAAGTGCTAATCTAAGAATCTAAATGCGAACTAAGTGAACTAGATGCGGAAGCTAATGCAAATCTTGCAACACACTTAATACAATTCAACAAGTGTAGCCGAATTCCCCGTGAAGGGCTCTGGACTAACTCCTCTTGATTCCCCTTGAAATGGGTTGAGGTGCTATGTGAAGCTCTTGTTGGATGAGTATAAGTGATGCACACACAAGCAACCAAGCATATACAATATATAGCAATATGAATTATGCAAGGTACAACACAAGCAATGTATATGATATGAATGTAATGAATGATGCTTTGCACAATTAAAAGAGAGAGAGTTAGAGAGACAAAGGATCAATCGCAAAGGCACATATATGTTTCGAGGTTCGAGCACCTTGCTCTACATCCCCGCCTACACCACCGTGTAGGATTTCCAATCCACTATCTCCCACCGAGGGAACCTCTACCAAAGAGGATTTGTTACAACACTAGGAGTACCTAACTCCTCTCTCAAACAACCACCTCACAACCGAGGGGTAGGCCCGTAGCCAATACAACAACCAACACCTCTACCGAAGAGGGTTTACAACCAAAACTCCACCTCTCACTAGAGGGAGCAAACCAATCACCCGATCACCTCTACCAAGGAGGGATACACAAAGAACAAGGGTGTTTACAACAAGTGGTTCCAAAGACCACAAACTCAATCTCTCTTTTCTTTTTTTCTTTTTCCACAAAACAAAGGATCCTAATAGATTAGGATAGATGATAGCTCAAGTGTGAAAACTAGGTGTTTTTGGAAACAAGCAACAAAGAAAAACTAATTGGGAAATCTCTTGTAAAAGATAGAAAATGAAAGATCAAATCAATATCCCAAAACCTAGTATTCTTTAATTTTTCAAAAACCCAAAAACAATAAAGATTGGAAGTTTAAAGTACAAAACTCTTTTTAAAAATCTTTTAAAACACTAGAGAAAGTCTGGAAATTTTGTCTCTAAAAACCTTGGCCAAAATCCCAAAGGAATGAGGTTTATATAGGCCAAACAGAAAACTAGCCGTTAGAGCTGAGCTGGCAGCTCTGACAGGCAGCGGTCGACAGGCCCGGTCGACCGCCAACGGTCGGAAATGTGACCGTTGGGCAACCACGGTCGACCGGCCCGGTCGACCCAAACAAACAGAGAGCACTGCTCTCAACCCGGTCGACCGGCCCGGTCGACCGTCCCAGTGCTGCCAAACGTGCACAGATTTGTGCACGTCGGTCGACCGGCCCGGTCGACCGACTTCTCCCCTAGTCGACTAGTCAGAGGACCAAGTCGACTTGGTTGAAGCCTGGAACAACAATCTGGGTCAGAAAAACATGTTAAAATATTTTCTAAAAATCTTTTATTACTTCCAAAAATCACCAAAAATAGTTTTATCATTTTGCATTGATATATAAACATGTGGTAAAAAGTTTAGCTCAAATATCAATCAATATGAACTATTTTTGTGTCTTATCATTTTTACCATAAACCAAAACTTGTATTTTATTAAACTTGGATTTTCCAACACATGAATAGGAAAGTCAAAATAAGTTTGTTTAGAAATTTAGCATGCATGTATAGAAAGAAACAACTATACATATATCAATTAAAACTTGTTTTGATCACTATTCATGAAAATCAAATCCAAACATAAAACGTGTGTGTATTTGCACTTGAGCATATCAACTATACTAAGCTTTACAAATGGATCTAAACGCACTATCTAAACTATGGATACCTAAGTCTTCTTGATGATCTTCATCTTCAAGTTGACTTGCTCCAAAACTCCATCCATGGGCTAGGCAATGTGATCTTGAAGCTTTGGCCCTGGATTCACCATGAAAAGCTTCTAAACACCTTTGTTGAAGCTAATCACCAACTAATATCTTGGTTAATGATCTGAAACTTAAACAACACAAGATTATTAGTAAACATAACTACATGAGTTAATCATCATCAAAACTAGAGTGGAAGGCCTTTGGACCAACATGATTATATCAAATTTAGCACATAACTCACTAAAATCATTTGATTCATATTCTCCGTCTCTATCGGATTTTAGAATCTTGATATTCTTGTTGAGTTGATTCTCAACTTCGGCTTTATATGTTATAAACATATTTATTGCCTCATCTTACTGTTTAAAAGATACACATAACAGTATCTTGTACAGTCATCAATTGTAACCCCCTGATCCCTGGTGTACGTATTACAGTATCAGTACGCGATACGACGTACAAAATTGATTTGACCTCCGTAGTAGTCCGATTGAGCTGATTTCAGTTTTAAAAATCATTTTCTAATATTTTAGATTTTTCAGGATTTTCTGAAATTTTTCTAGATTATTTTGGAAAATCTCCGTAGTTGGTGTCGACCGACTCTGATAATCGGCCTACGCGTGAGCGTGTTTTCACCTCGCGTATGTACGTCGCCATAACGTCTCCGTATCCTTGGCATCGGGGCGTTACATCAATAAAAGTAATAAAATACTTTTTACCGCCTCTAGTTGGCATAAACTTCAAGTCACACAGATCGCTATGAATTAACCCTAAAGGTTCTGTATTTCGATCAATTGAGTGAAATGAATTTTTCGCCAACTTGGCCTCAACACAAATCTCACACTTGCGAATTTCTTCCAAGTTGAGTTTAGGAATATATCCTAGATTAGACAAGTTTTTTAATGACTTGTAATTTACATGCCCTAATCTAGCATGCCATAAAGTAGGAGACTCAAGCAAATAAACAGAAGTTTTTCCTTTATTTATAAGCTTCGGGTATAAATACACGGACTTTTTGTCCACCATTGCAACATTGTCTTTAAAAAGACCATCAACAAGATTCTTATTCTGTTTGAGATGGCTGCGACATTCATTCGCCTTATGCCCCTCTTTGTTGCAAATGTAGCAGGTTCCCTTGAAGCGCATGTTCTTTCCTTCTTGGACCTTGCCTTTGTACCCCTGGGAAGTCTTCTTCCGCTTTAAGCCTTTGGAAGTAGACGCTTTCCCCTTTGAGTTTTCGATCACATTGGCTTTTGCTTCATAGGAGTTCTTACTGCTCCTTTTCTCGGACTTTCGGTTGTCCTCCTCGATTCGAAGCCTCACAATGAGGTTTTCCAACTTCAGCTCCTTTCGCTTGTGCTTTAGGTAGTTTTTGAAATCTCTCCACGCAGGTGGGAGTTTCTCCACGATAGTAGCAACCTGAAAGGTTTCAGGTAGAATCATACCTTCGGCTTCTATCTCGTACAAGATAAGTTTGAACTCTTGCACCTAACTGATTACAGTCTTACTGTCCACCATTTTGTACTCCAGAAATCGTCCTACGACGAACTTCTTGGTACCAGTATCCTCAGTCTTGTACTTCTTGTCAAGACTGGCCCATAACTTCTTTGTCGTTGTGATGGGACTGTAGATATTGTAAAGAGAGTCATCCAGTCCATTTAAAATATAATTTCAGCAAAGGAAGTCACATTTAGTCCATGCATCAGTTTCGGGCTCTGGTGGATCTTCTTGCAGGAATCTAGCCAGATGAAGAGTGGTCAAGTAGAAGAGCATCTTCTGTTGCCACCTCTTGAATTCTATGCCGTCAAATTTTCCTGGCTTCTCTGGCTTCGGGTTAGGAAGTGGAATAGACATCAAAGCTTGTAGCTGTATGTTTGGTGCCTTGCTAGAGCTAACTTGATTAGTGTCAGACATTTTCTGCAAATTCAAGCAGAATAGAAGTAAGAAACTTAATATCGTAATTGTCTTGAGATTGTTGGTTTCTGGGATCAATCTGACAACTAATCAATATCACTGAAATATCAACAGGCAGGTGGGAGGTTTTCCGTTCAATAGAACGTTCCTTAATTTAAGAACCACACTGATATAAATCAGTCTCGATATACACTGATTCACTTATACAGTGAGGTACGCTTAAAGCGAATCTCCTTAAGACAATTACGTCCCCCGCACTTAAAGCGAATCTCCTTAAGACAATTACATCCCCCGCACTGGTGCTAACGGTCACCGTACGGTCGAACCGTAGTTAACCAGTACCTTCACAGGATTATTGAAGCAGCGGGACAAAGACAAATTTTCACCGAGCCCGAGCCCGAGCCCGAGCCCGACCCAAAGGGCACGCCCTTTGTTCTCAATTTTCTCTATTTAACACTACGAACTTCCATCCCATGGCCAATGTGGGACTAAATACCTTTAGCTACCTTTAGTCCCATTTTGACTTTGAATTAGGCAATCTTTAGACTTGAATATCTCATTCATTCGAAGTCAGAATTGAACATGTGAATATATCACGTTCATCCCCAATGGAAGGAGAACACACTCCAACCATCATCCAATTGATTCGATCAACGGATCTCGCCGTAATTCAATTCAAAGATTCACATATATATTCTTCATATTCTAACATTATAATCCAATAAAATATCTTCGAACAATTTCACAAGACATGTTGATCGATTTTCTCAATTAATTTTTGATAATATCAGAATTGCAATGTCATTCGATATAATTTTAATCATCAATCATATCCTCAGTAGTTCTAAAAAACAGAAAATGTCAAAATAGCCTAGTGGCTAGAGCTGGGGCGTGGGTGGTACGGAGGTGAGGGGGAGGCATGCTTTGCATGTGTGAGAGAGGAATATTCTTTGGAAATAAACAACTGTCATCATGTGCTGAACTGTCCCTTCTTTCAATCCAAGTATTGGTGTTGGCGGTTCGAAAGTAGAGGTCCTCTCATTAATAAAGGTGTTTTCTGTTATTTTATTTTTATTGTCATTTTATTTTATTCTTAATTTATTTGATTAAATTCTTATTAATTCAGAAACATTTCAACTCAAAAACTAAAAAGGTCGTCCTGAAAATCGCCGTGAAGTCGGATTCGTGAAATTCATCCTCGATTGTCAATTAAAAATTCCAGAGTCTATCTTTGACACTAGTTTTCTTCAAAATTTTCAGAAAAAATCAAAAAAATCGACTATCTTAAACTAAAACGAGTCCGGCTATCAGGATGATCAAATCGAGTATCGACACTATACCGATCACCAGTACGAGAATACTTACCTCTAGAATTGAGGGCTACATATACGGTAGAGTAGATTGTAGGAAGAGAGAGGAAGTCGAGGAAGTCGACGACGACAAGGATCAGCAGCAGCAGAAGAATCAGAATCAGCAGCAGCAGACCGGTCGACCGCACCGGTTGACCGGAGTGCACCAACGTGCACAGGCTGGTGCCCGGTCGACCGCAGAAGGAGAACGGTCGACCGCCCGGTCTACCGACTGACATTGCCTAACTCTCGGTTAGGCACGGTCGATCGGCACGGTTGACCGGACTTGGGTCGGTCGACCGACAGGCGAATCTGGGCTGATCTGGATTGAATTCGGAAAGTTTTCTGAATTGACAACCAGCTCAATTAGAAATCTGATTCTCCTAGGGTTTCCTTGGGTATATTAGAGAAGCAGAGTCCTCTTAATATGTATGCTTGCAATTTGTATTGATTATCAAATTAATAAAGAAATCTCTCTTCCTTGCCCCGAGGACGTAGGCAAAATTGGCCGAACCTCGTTAAATCTTGTATTTTGGCTTTCTCCCATTATTCTATTGTTCTTGCTGTTGGTAGTACTTCTATATTGCATCTGTGGCTTAAGGATTCCTCTAAGTGGTTGTTGTTCTGCGCACAACAAGTGATATCAGAGCATCCCAGGTTCGTCGTGGGATCATCTGGTGATTCGAAGGGCATCTGTAGCTGATTGGCGGAGATCGTGTATCGATCTCAGGTCAACGTTGGGACTGTTTGTGGGATCGTGTGTCGATCTCAGAACAGCGCGTGAAGTGCTCAAGGAATCAATTTGAGGAGTATATCTATTCAGAAACTCATCTAGGGTTTCGTGAGGAGGTAAAGATCTGATCTTTTTCAGATTTGTTTATCTAACTCCGTTGGTTTTTCGCATTACATAGAGGATCTAGTCAAAGAGATGGCTGAAGAAAGTACATATGTGAGAATTATGAATCTTCATCCGAGAATTGATGTGGTGAAATTCACTGGCACGAATAATTTTGGCATGTGGAGGTGCGAGGTGATGGATGCACTGACGGCATCAAATCTCGAAGACACTCTACATTTGGAGAAGAAGCGAAGCTCAACCACTGAAGAAGAGTGGGATAAGATGAACCGAAAAAAGGCAAAATAGGAAACGAGAGAAGGAGCAAAAAATTAAAAAATTAAAGAAAACAATGGAAAAATAAAGTAGTACGTTTCTTTCTCATCTCTTTTTTCATTATTCTTTACTTTGATTCAAATAAATATCTTATACACAAGTTTTGATTACTTTTGTTTTTCATTTTCTCTTTGAATCTCTCCTTTTTTTATTTTGTGCCCATAATGTCATTTCTACTTATTCACACACATTCAAATCTTTATGCAGTTAATTGTGTTGTTAAGGTTATTTTTGTCTTCTCTTTGAAAGGTTTTTTGTTTCTTGCTGATTTCTAAGTTGATATCACAATATTTGTTATAATTTTGAATAGCTGCAATACATGATAAATATGATAAAATCGTTTTAGTGGCTCCAAAGGTTGGGATAAACACAAGAGGACAAATATAAACACTTTTCTTTTTCTTGTACTTGTCACATAAATACAATAAATTTTACTTGGTATTACTCTCTGTCTCTCCTATATCCAAGAACCTTTTTATATTCAAATTTTAGCATACCAATGAAACTAGGAATTATTTAATTAATTATTTTTCTCATCTTATTCCCAATTTTCTCTATACTCAAATGATCATGCTAAAACACTACCCACTACTCTCTAGATGATATGCACATTAAGTATAAAGTGTTATGTGCAAGATGTGGCAATAAGATCTACCAAAAATATTTTAAAATTAGAGATGCATTAAACAATGTCTTAATCACATAATAAAAAAATACCAATCTTTTGTGTAATTTCACACATTTGTTGCTTTCCCTCTTATGCGCACCCACTAATATGATTTTTCATAAATTCAACAACCTTGTCAAATAAAACTGTCTAAATATTTTGGGTTTGCTACAATGAGTCTTTCTTTCCTTTACAGTTAAGATCTGAACCCACCTTATTTTTATGAAACATTTGTAAATATTAATAAAATTTTTGTCTACAATACAATTGAGATTTATATAATTTTTTTTTTGTAGCAACAATGGTTTCTTCTACTACCAGTTTCTTAGTCTATCTATGGGAGCCGGGAAGGCGAGGCTCAGTGTTAAAACATTTTGACACTCTGAAACCACTGTTGTCCTAAACCTTTGAAATGATATTTTCTGGGGAGATTAATTTTATGGTTAGTATCATAGTTTCTGATTACTCAAAAATCTATTTATACATTTTTCTTAAGGAAAAAAAATTCTATCCATCCACATGCGCGTATATACAAACACATATATAATGTTCCTGTTCAGTTTTTGTTGCTATCTTTTCAATTATTGGTTTTATATTTATTATATTCTATATTATTGTGGATAGCGTGCACACACAATCAAACAACACTCGCTCATGTACTATATGCACAGTATGATGTCGAAAATTTAGAATGAGTCTTTCTTCATAAATATGTGCCAAGTCTAATTGTCTTTAAATAGACAACTCATGCATTGAAAGTACAAAGAGTTCCAAACTTGTATCAAATAAAAGCTCTGCATCTTCTTGACAAAGAATTGAATATAAACTTATCAAAACCAAGGAGGAAACTAACTCATTTGCTTATGAAAAGTTTCATCAAACATTTCACAAATTGAAGTCTTATCAGCTCAAACCATTTGTCATATTGGAAAAAATTAACCATGTTATGGTATCAGTTCGCCATAAATTATCTCCATTATCCTTATTCATATCCAATCTAATTCTTGTTAATTTATCACCGAATGTCTATCATCTATGGGGGGCATATACGCTAATCAAAAATTTGAAAAAGAGAATTTACGCTATGCATACACATCTGCTTGAATACACTCAAAAGGAAAACTCATTCAATGAACTTTAAGGGTTATGAAGTCTAAATAGGACATTGCAAATCGCAGTGTCACACAAATCTTTACTTTATCAGTTAGAAAATTATCCTTAATAAAACAATAGGAAAAATATTTTAAAATTAGAAAAAATTAATGGTGTTTTAGTAATTAATATAGCTATACTTATAAAATAAAGATGTTGCTATAATTTGTTAAAGTGAGTAAGATGAATCAATTGCAGAATTAGGGAAAGAAGGATATGATTAATTAATTTAAGAATCACCTCTATATTATTAACCTAAGTCTTCAAATGGTCAAGGGAGAATATAAAAGGATAGAAATAGGTGGAAAGTGAAAAGAGAAATTGAGAAATTTAAAAAAGGACAATTTGAGATCAAAACATCAACAATCTTAACTCTTAATTTCAGCCTTTTATAGGCCTTTTGCAACATTTTATAATATTATGACATCATATGCACATTTTAAAAAGGGATTATGAAAATTTGATGTCTTTTAAGAGTGAATTAAGCAACAGTCAAATACATTTTTTCAGTATTAGAAGAATAAAAGATCAACATGTAAAGGTTGCAAAATTATACCGGGGGAGAGCTTATCCATATACATTAATCAATGGTACGATGCAAATAGTGATCGGAAGCTAGATGATGGAATTTAAAATGAGAGAACATTGTTATTTTAAGAATAAAAAGATTAAAGAAGAAAGTAGAAACATAGATGAAAAGGCTAATAGTATGTGGTGCAACATGCCTAGTTTTATCAAGAAAGTGTCAGTTAATTTATGAGTAATGGATTGTCTAACAAAGGATTGTTGGCAAAATGAACAAGTTCAAAAGACAATTAAAGTAAAGAGGGTATCTTATTAGGAGTTACAAAAAATGTATATAAATTAGTTAAATTTTGAAAATATAATATAGCAAGGAACAGAGCTACTAGTAAAGTGGTTAGCGAGGCCAAATCCAAACTTACCAGAATTTATCGAAGATGCTTGATATAAAAGAACATGATATAAAAGAACACGAGAAAAATGTATATAAGCTTGTTATGATGAGGGGAAGACTAAGATTTAAAAAATGTTTGATGTATTAAACATAAAGATCAATGCATATTCATAGTGGATGATGAGATAAAAGAAAAGTAGAAGTTATTTTTTGTTTGATAAGAATTACATGCATAATGCAATATAGAAACAAATAGTCTGATTAGTAGTATGAACCATGTTTTAAATATCGGCCGAGTCGGCCGAGATATCGTCCGATATCTCCTTTTTTTACCTGCTGTCGATACGATATGGGGAAATCGTTCACCATATCGTTTGCAGCAAAAAATGGCTGATATTTGAAATATCGGCCAATAAGTCGCCCGATATCGGCCGATAAGGCGCCTGATATATCACCCGACATGGAATAGCTTATTTATTGCACGACTGCGTGCAAATGTACATTATTTTTTTACTATCTTTACATGCATATTACATCATTTTTATTAGGTAGATGATATCTATGAGACTAAACTAACTTTTAGTTATCAATATTCATTATATAGTGTCTGATATGAACATCCGATATGCGCGCGTATCCCCGATATCTCCCCTGATATCCGATATGAAAAACCCCTATCCGATACGATCCTGATATCCGATATTTAGAACCTTGAGTATGAATGAAAACTAGGATAGTTTTAAGGTTGAATGATATTCCTACTGAGGTTCATAACTATATAGAATATAGGCTTATATGGTTAACAAAATTATTTAATAAAATCATAGATACTAGAAAATTATTAGGAAAAATGGAGGATTAGCATTTTGATACCTACTTATAAAAATATAAGAGATATAGAGAGTTCCTCATCAAACTATCAGGGATCAAACTTATGAGCCTACAATGAAATTTTGGAAGAGATTGAGCACCGATTAATAAAAGAAATATTTGTTTATAAAAATCAATTAAGTTTTTTGATTTAGAGGTTAATTAAGGAAGATATTTATGACTAAGATGATTGATAGAGATATATTGGGAGAAGAAAAGAGACATACATATGATTTCTTTTAATTTAGATAAAGCTTACGATGAGCTCTAGGTGGGTATGTGGTGGGGTTTAGAAAAAAAAATAAGTATCTAGTTGGTATATTGATGTGATTAAACATATATAAATTGGAGCAATAGGTAGGGTGACAATTATTGATGGGGGAGACGGCCGTTTCCAATCACTATAGGCTTACAACAAGAGTCAACATGAACTCTTTATCTCTTTGCTTTTGTGATAGATGTACTTACTAAGTATATTTAGGATGAATTCTTTTCGTGCATGATCACATAATACTAGTTGATAAGATTATATTAAAACTATATAGATGAATAGGAAATTTAAAATCTAAAATTTACTATTAGAAGAATGAAAATACAACATATGAAATATAGCTTTAGCAAAGCAAAATGGTTACAAGGATTGATTGGACAATAAAGATCGATGGTCAAGAAATACCTCATGGTGCTCATTTTTGTTTTTTTTTATCTTATTAATCATCAAGAAGGTGGAATAAAGGAATATATTATTCATATATCAAAGCAAGATGGTTAAAGTACAGGAGTGTCTTTGATCTTGTATGTGATCGTCCATGAAATTGAAGGAAATATTCTATATAACAACTATAAGACATGTCATGCTTTATGGTTCAAATTATTAGCACTTAAGAATTAATATATCAATTAGGAGAAGTGACAGGATCAATTAGGAGGTAGGGCTTAGGCTTTAGATTAGTAGGGGGGCATAAATGGCAAATCACCAAAGAATAAATTTAAAAATAACTATCACAGTTGTGAACGAAAAAATAAATAATAAAAAAATCAACATTAGAAAATAAAAGAGATTTTTTAAATGATTTGATTTTATATGTAAAAATTTTATTTAAAAATAAAAAAATATAATAAATAGCTCATCGATGCAACATATAAGAAGACAGACAAATTTAAAAATAAAATTTATTCATTTTTTCGTTCAATACAAAAATTGATAACAAGGACTAAGAATGATCTCTTCAACCTAAACAGATGATTATAAATGTCAAAACATGTAATGTTCAAAATAAAAAAATTGGAGATAAAAGAAAAGGATGCAATTAGTAAGATTTCCTTAAAAATAAAAATAAAAATAAAAAGTCATAACAATAGAAAATACAAAAAAATAAGAATAAGAAATTTCTTAAATGATTTATATTAGTTATACATGGTAAATGACAAAATTTCAATCATTTTAAAAATTTTAAAAAGTGAAGATAACAATAAACCACTATAAAAGGTAGAGTTATTTAGATATGCATACCCCAAATCTTTGATATTTAGAAATTTATCCCTCAAATCATTAATAATATAAATTTACCTCCAAATATTCTAGATGTTAAAAGTTTTCCTCTCTTAGAATAAAAAGAGAAATTTTGATTTTTTTCTGCTAACTTGCCAATTTTTTTAAAGATGATCAAATTGTTCTTCTTTAAATTATTAGGCCACTATATCCCAACTTAAGACTATAGACTCATCTTTTGTTTTATTTACCTATTTCTCCTCTGTCTCCACTTTTTCTCTTAATTCCGGGACATTTTTAGTTCATTCATGTTTCATAAAAAACAGGAAATTGCTTTCACTATGTTCCTTTAAAAATTTGAGAAAATTTTCAACAAAAATTAAAGTGGGATTTGAGTGAAATTTTGAGAATTTTAGCTTTAAAGAGATTATAAGAGAGAGCAGAAGAAGAATGGAGAGGAGAGAGGAGAATTTTTGGTTTGATGGAATTTGGGTTATATCATGCATGAACAATGAAGTAGAAAAAATAATGACATAACAAATAAAACACTCTTATTTCATTCAAAATCTAACTAAAGGGGTAATTTTTTTTCTAAATACAAAAGATTTGGTAGATATATATTTAAAATAACCCAAAAAAGTATATAAAATAAAAAAAAAAAAATTAGCATAAAGATAAGATAGAGCTTTTCCAAGTTAGCTAATAATTATTTAATAACCTTTTGCATATTCTAAGAATTTTGTCATTGTAAAATCGTTAACTAATCAGTTTAGTTGTTGGCTAGAGTGGAGACCAAGTAGAAAGGTAAATTGTAGAACATACCTCATTTGACTTTTGCCCATTAAATAACGGGTTGAAGTAGATATTTAAACCCTTAATGTGAGCCAAGTGGGCATTTAGGTCTACAAAGTGAGTCAGAAGTTCTTACTATAACTGTAGGCTAAAGGAAAGCGTCCTCTAGATTGTTTTCACTAAAGCGAGACTCCCACAGTGGTTTTTTTTCAGGCTTTTTAGAATAATAGACTTGATCATAGTTAATAGGGATGAGGTAATGCTTCGCGTAACGAAGGAGATGACCTTCAACGGAGCTGCATAAAAGTAAATGATTCATGTAGCCAATCCTAAAAATTTAAGATAAAGTCTTTGTTGTTGTTACTCCCCTAAAATTAAAATATGTCCCCAAAAAAAAACCAAGAACGAACATGTAATATTTGACAAAATAACTTATTAAGTTGATCTAAAATTTTGGTTACAACTTCCTTCACTTGCCTAGTGGGTTTTAACTTTTTTGTTCTTTCCTTCAATGCGTCTATTTTCTTCAACTTCCTTACTGCTGCAGCGTAAATGACGCTTATACACAATGTTGTTGGTGTAGTTCACCGAGACCCCATCGCTGCATGCGCGCGCGTACATACACACACAAAACCCCCCACTTGCGCACACCCCTACAACCCACTGATCCCACCCCCACCCTTTGACACAACAATCCTACCTCAAGCTACTTGGATATTCCCTCATAACCTTACACTAATGTGAAGATTAAGATGATATGCACTGCTGGAACCTCTATCAACTCCCATTTGTGACAACTAGATCGAGGCACATCCACTGATGAGTAATTATTGTGCAAGTTCACATCCACTGCTGGAACCTCTATTTTTCAGTCGACTTAACTTTGTGGTTAGTCGACTTGGTTCATGTATAGTCGACTAGGCTCTCTAGCCTAGTCGACTTGGTGCAGGTATAGTCGACTAATTTTTCTGAATTAGTCGACTATCGCAGAAACAGAGAAGAAGCTTCATTCAGATCAACTTTCTAGTCGACTTGTAATTGTGATTAGTCGAATACATTCCTAATCGACTGATATATTTTATAGTCGACTTATAGGTCTTTGATTTGGATTGTAGGGATACATTGTAATGGGTTAGCGTGACAGGAATTGTCAGTTAGGGGAGGTTATACTGTATTGCCGGTTTGGCTTACATTCAGTTTTGATAATAAAATTTACATTCTCCAAAAAAAAAAAACAATAACCAGAGCCTCCGTGGTGCGATATGCTTTTTTTTAGTACGAGTCTTCTTTATATTTAGAACCCAATGAAAAATCGTCTTTTGTCAATTGAATGAGAAAAAGTTTGATACCACGGGTCCGGGTTGGCGGATGGCATCCGGACCCCAAGCTTAACCCCTTTCGGATACATCACGTGGGGGTTGAAAATGACTTTGATTTCATACGAGTTGGTTGACTTCAATACCCCTCTGTCGGACAGGTGTTTGATTTCTTAATAGGTAACGACTTTGAGTTGGTTAAATGAGCATGTATCATCTTGCCTGTGTCAAGCTTAAATGCTTTCTAGTGTCTAACAATATTGGAATGATCCCTTCTCCTAAAATTGGTAATAATGCTTCCTAATCCCTCTTTTGATTATATACGTTTAATTGGTAATAATACATATTTTCAAGTTATTAGGATTATCTTTTATTTATTCTTTGTTTATGTTTTTTTTGTCAATATTTTTGTGATATATATAGTTAAATGCTAATTAATTTGCATAGGAGTTAATAGATCTTATGATACACAATACAATATACAAAATCTATGGAGAAGGAAAGTTAATAAGTGTTACGATTTGGCAACTATGTCTACTATTTCTTTATTCTTTAGTTACTATTTACCTTTAAATTTTAACGGAGCAAATAGCTTAGTGTCTAAGTTATTTCAAATTCTATTTGTTATTACGTCGACCAATGATTTCAAGAATAGTGCATTGATCTTAGCTTCTCTACAATTCAGCCATTATGCTCTCCGCCTATCATCTCAGGTCAGCTTCTTCTACCTTCCTTCAATAGAAAACTATAAGAACGTCTTCTTTTATCTTACTATTTAAAAGACAAACTTAATGGTCACCCTCTACATTTTCAATTTTGTAGGAATTTATGAAATCAGTTTAACACAAATCCTTATCTACTTTCTTCTTCTTATTTTTTTGGGAATCTCAGTGGATTAAGTTGTTCATTTGTCTTCTCTTCTCTACCTCACCACTATCATTTTTCATTCTTAGCTCCATCACTTCCCTTGTAATATTACGAAAAAGAAGATATTGAATGTGAGAGCACTTCTAGTCCTCAATGCCTTCTACAGGAAAATTCTTTAGCTCATACAATTTATACTGTTCATGGTTTTCTTACTTGATGGACTGACTGAATAAAAAAATGAAAAGCGGTGTTCTAGCTAACATAGAGACATGAATGCAATACATGAGGATCTTAAGTTAATTATTTTTAGAGATTGCGCTTAGAAGAATGAAATCCACTGAAGACACGACAATTAGTCATGAGCAAGTTGCCCATCCTGAAATTTGAAAACTATCATTCTCCATTTTATATTTTAACAAAATTATACTAAATCATCTATATATCTTTTATATAAGATAATGCTGTTTAATAATTCTAATTGCTACATTCTGTATCTGATTCGACATTACTCTATTTTTAGAGTTTATTCATAGTGTAATGTACATCTATGTGTCTAATTTTCTTTAATGTATAACGTAAGGTTATTTTAACTATAGAGATCTCAAGCCAAATATTGTAAAACTTAGAAATAAATTAAACTAAGAAGATATACTAAACTGAGAAGAAGACAATACACATATCTATAATCCTTAATGGCTCCTCCATATATAAACATTTGTCATCATGGGTTACTTTCTAACTTGGTCAAAACATTAATAATCCTCGTTGAGATTGAACCCCTAATCATGGACAATTCAACATGCATAACCTCATCCAAAATATACCCATCGAGCATCAATTGTTTAATTATATATCACCAAAGTGAGATGAAATGGGGCTTCATGTGCCCCCAAAGCTATAAGTGTGTGGATGAAAAAAAAATTCTTTTAAGCTAAAAAGAGATTACTAAGTTACCAATTAAGAGAGTATCTTAATTCAGTGCAAAAATAACCTTTTTAATTAACCATCAAATGTTGTGAGTATCTTAATTTAAAGAGAATGTGCTAATGAAAAGAAATTAACAGAAATAAACATACATTTTATCGAAAGTCATGTGCACCATTGATTAAACCAAAGTTTTTTGCATTGAATTCATTATGCTCCATCAAACACCGTCAAATTTTTTTAATTAATTCATTAAACCAAATCTATGAGAAAAGTATGAATCTGACAGTAAATTGACTTTTCATCTCATTTTTGGCTTATTTTTGACATTTTCCTTCTTTTGCAACTTCTTTGTCTCAGTCTGCTCTTTAAATTTTTTGGAAACAACACCTGTATGTAATTCACGCCAGAGACGAGTAACAACAAGAATTGAATAATTATGTAGGTGTTGTTTGCAAGAAATTCAAAGAGCTTAAAAAAGCTGCAGAAGGAGAAAAGTGGCAAAAATAAGCCAAAAAGGAGGTGATAATCAATTTACTGTCAAATTTATACTTTTCTTATATATTTGTTTTAATGAATTAGTTAAAAAAATTTGATAGTATTTGATGGGGCTTAATGAATTCAATGTCAGAAATTTTGGTTTAATCAATGGTACATATGACCTATTCGATAAAATGCATATTCATTTCTGTTTATTTCTTTTCATTAGCACATTCTTTTTAAATAAATGTGCCCACAATATTTGATGGCTAATTAAAAAGATTGTTTCTTTACTATCTTGACTGGTAAATTAGTAATCTCTCTTTAGCTTAAAGAAATTCTTTTCTATCCACCCACCCATAGCTTGGGGGACATGAAGTCCCGTTTCACATTACTTTCGTGATCTATATTTAATTAATTAATGCTTGGTCAGTATACTTTGGATGAAGTAAACAGGTTGTCATGCATGTTGAAAGTTGTGCATGGCTAGGGGTTCTAGCTTAATGAATTTGGAATTTGGAATAACTTGGCCACTAAGCTATTTTGGTTGGATAAAATTAAAGGTGAATAGTAATTAGAGAATAAAGAAATTGTAAACGTAGTTGTCAAATCGCAATACTTATCAAATATCGTTTTCTATAGGTTTTGTATATTGTTTTGCGTATCATAAGATAAATTAACTTATATGCAAAGTAATTAGTATTTAACTATATATCACAAAATTATAGACAAAAAACATAAAAAAAAAGAATGCTAATAACTTGAAATATGCGATCACACAAACTCCAAATGTATGTAAAAGTTAGTTTGTACACAAATCTTACCTCAAAGATTAAAGTTTAGAAACCATAGCGATATTAGTCAAAATATCACCGATTTACTCTCCTCCATTGTAAAAAGGATTTCAAGTTCTAAAGACATATCTTAGGATGCAAGAATTGCAAATCCAAGTGGGTGAATGACAATTGGGGTTTGTCTAAAAGATTTAGAAGTGTGCGGTGGGGGCCAATATCATGTTACTTACAACAATATATCATCTTGGAAAGTAATAAATTGGTCATTGTAGTCCAAGCTTGTGATTTAGTTGACGCATTTACTACAATTAATAAATTAATTAAAGTAATTTGTATGCTTAGGGGTCCGAACGAGCCGGGCTTGGCCCGACCCAACCCCGAACCCGCCAAGCCAAGGCCCGGGCCCTGCCGCTGAAACTGGGATCTCGGCTGGCTGGGTCTTAAAAAAAATTCCACAAATTTTGACAAAATTGTACAAGTTGTGAAATTCAATTGTATTTTTTATTAACAATTCAATAATTTGGATAAATTGATACAAATACAAATGAAGTACATAAATTAAAAATCAAATATAAATTGAGAGAAATACAAATGAAGTATATTGTTTAAAAATGAATTATAAATTAATACAAATACAAATAAAGTATATAAATCTTCATTTCTTCTTTCATCTTCTTGAGAGTCTTCAATGATTTTTTTTCTATTGATTTATTTTGGCTTCTCGTCTCCGCAATCAGCCAATCCTTCCCACAGATGCTCATCTCGATGGCTTCTGACGACAGGCGGTTCCTCGTATCAGTTAATAATTTCTTTTTTAAAATTTTCCAAATCTCAAATTTTTTTCCTCTGCTATGGAAGTTGCTACTTCGGCAGCAGAAGTAGAAGGTGGATTAGAGGGTGGATCAGAAGAAATAATAAATTTTGTGGACAGTGTTTTCGGTTGTGTGAATGAAAGTATTAGAGTGTCGGGTAAAGGTAAATGCTAATCATGTTATTCTTAACTAGTTAAATCTAAGTTACGATTATACCTAAAAGAAGGATTACTATAGTTAGCTAATGAAGAGTGTGCATCCATTTTAAACTAAATTTGACAATAATATAAATACTGAAATATTAAAGAGAGCTTGAGCACTTGAGAACTTGAGGGGGGCTTGAGGGAACTTGAGACTGACCTTGTGCTCGCGCACATGTAAGGGACTTGTTCTACCCTTAGAGAGAAGTTGTTCAAACTTCTTGATCAAAATGAATGACCAGTAGACCCAGCGTCGCATTGTAGCACTTGATTCTTAACAGTGTAGAAGCAGTCCCCAGCGGAGTCGCCATCCTTTTTTCCATTGAAAATCAATAAAGGGAAAACTTACAAAAAAAAAGTGAAGAGAAAATTACAAGTAATTAAAAAGAAAAATTACAAGTGTCTCTTCTGAGATTTTGCAGAACTGTGTCGGTGGAAGTCTGGTCAGCGCGCGACCACTTTGTTCCATTGACAATGCGATCGATGAACTCTTAAGGAATTTCTTCTCGCTTGATTCCGTAGATTCCTTTAGAGAAGAAGGTATTAGGGTAATGTCACCCTGAATTTAGAGAAGTAACTCTCTGAATTTCTTAGAAGTGAGGGAAAGTTAGCTCTTTTCTCTCTTTTTCTGCCTCTTGATCTCTTGATCTTTAACTTGCTAATCAACCAAGCCCTATCTACCCCGAGCTCATCCCAAGAATGAGCTATTTATAGGCTCTTGAGGGGTGTAACTGCCACTAGAATTTATCAAGACTGATCAAATAGTCAATTAGCCTCACGTCAGAGGCTATTTTGAGCCTCGTGCGAGGCTACAAAGCCTTGTGTGAGGCTAAGTATAAGCCATGTGCGATGCTAGACAGGCTCGCGTGAGCCTTAAAAATGGTCATTTGATCTGACTGTCTCCACTTAATGGGAGACAAAGTGGGTGGGTGTAACCGCCTACTTAAAGTGTCATATATAGTGGGGTTAGCCTACTAAAGACTAAGTCAAACGTTGACCTGCCAAACCCTCGCATAGGGGGTGCAGAAAGCTTCAAGCGAAGCTGGAATTAACTTCGCGTGAGGCTAGTACAACTCTCAAGCGAAGCTACAAGAAAGCTTCAAGCGAAGCTATAATTAGCTCTTTGCAGAGCTATGAAGAGCTTTAAGCGAAGCTTAAGAGCTTCAGGTGAAGCTAAAGATTAGCTCATTTGCAGAGCTATGAAGAGCTTCAAGCAAAGCTCTCAAGAGAAGTTTCAGGCAAAGCTAATATTTTAGCCGTTCACCAAGGTTATAGAGCTTCAAGCGAAGCTATCCTCTTGGGCCATGCTTAGACCTCTTTACAGGTGATGCTTGGCTTACTGTCTGCTTCACTTGATCAATAACTTTCAAGGCATCGCTTAGTCTCTGAGGATGGGTAGAACTTGGTCGTCAGCTTGTCCGCATCTTGTCTTTTGTAAATGTCAACAAGTTTGGATGTCATTCGGATCAGTTGAAGTGCTACCTGGGGAATGTCTTTTTGGAGCGTCAACATTAATATACTGTCATTAACTAGTATTATATAATCAGTAATCAACTTGCACAAAAGGAGTTCATCCTCAATATGCTTAGTAAGTAAATCTATCACAAAAGCAAAGAGATAAAGAGTTAATGTTGACTCTTGGTGTAAACCTATAGTGATTGGAAATGGCTGTCTGTCCTATCATTAATTGTCACCCTACCTATTGCTTCAATTTACATATGTTTAATCACATCAATATACTAACTAGATACTTAATTTTTCTAAACTTCACCACATACCCACCTCAGAGCTCATCATAAGCTTTAAATTAATAGAAATCATATGAATATCTCTTTTCTTCTCCCATTATCTCTCCATCAATCATCTTAGTTATAAATATTTTATTTAGTTGATCTCTCAAGCAAAAAATCTAATTGGTTTTCATAAATAAATATTTCTTTTCTTAATCATTGTTCAATCTGCCCCAAAATTTCATTGTAGGCTCATAAGTTTGATCTCGTGATAGATTGATGCAGAACTTTATATATCTCTTATATTTTTATAAATAGGTACCAAAATACTAATACTCCATTTCCCCTACTATATTTGTAGTATATATGATTTTGTTATATAATTTTGTTAACCATATAAGCCTATATATGTGAACCTCAGTAGGAATATCATTCAGCCTTGTAACTCTCCTGGTTTTCATCCTCTTTGGTGCATCCTTAAATTCACTGAGCCTGATTTTCCTAATATATCTATATTTCGTACTACTAATGAGACTATTTGTTTTTATATTGCATTATGCATGTAATTCTCATCAAACAATTTATGAAAATAACTTCTACCTTTCTTTTATCTCATCATTCATTATGAATATTCTTTGATCTCCATGTTTAATAATTCAGACATTTTTTAGATCTCTACTCAGTCTTTTCCTTATCGTAACAAGCTTATATACGTTCTTCTCTTGTTCTTTTATATCACGCAAAAGTGCAAAAGCCTTATAAAAGACTGAAATTAAGAGTTAAGATTGTTGATATTTTGATCTAAAGTTATCTTTTTTTATATTTCTCAATTTCTCTTTCCACATAGTTCTAGCCTAATATATTCTCCATTGACCATTTGAGGACTTTGGTTAATAATATAGTCGTGACTCCTAAATTAATTAATCATATCCTTCTTTCTATAAATCGACAAGTGATCCATCTTCCTCGCTTTAACAAATTATAGCAACATGTTTATTTTATCAGTATAGCTATATTAATTCCTAAACCATCATTAGTTTTTTCTAATTTTAAATATTTTTCCTATATATCTTATTTATGAAGAATAATTTTTTAACTAACTGATAAAGTAAAGTTTTGTGTGACACTGTGACTTATGCTTTGCAATATCGTATTTAGACTTCACAACTCTTAAAGTTCATTGAATGAGTTTTTTTTTTCAATATATTCAAGCATATGTGTATGGATGGCGTAGATTCTCTTTTTCAAATGTTTAGTTAGTGTGTATGCCCCTCACAAATGATAGATATCAGGTGATTAATCAAGAAAAATTAGATTGAATATGAATAAGGATAATAGAGAATAATTTATGGTGAAGTGATTTCATAACATGGTTAATTTTTTCTAATATGAAGAGTGATTTGAGCTGATGAGACTTCAATTTGTGACATGTTTAATGAAACTTTTCGTGAGCTAATGAGTTGGTTTGCTTCCTAATTTTGATATGCTTATATTCAATTCTTTGTCAAGAAGATGTAAAGTTTTTATTTGATGCAAGTTTAGAACTCTTTGTACTTTCAGCACATGAGTGTTGTTTGATTGTGTGTGCACGCTGTCCACCATAATCTAGAATATAATAAATACAGAAGCCAATAATTGACAAGATATTAACAAGAACAGAACTGGGACACTATGCATATGTGTTTGCATAGACACACATGTATGGGTATAATTTTTTCCTTAAAAAAAAATGTATAAATAGATTTTTCAGTAATCAAAAATTATAGTACTAACCATAAAATTAATCCCCTCACAAAATATCCTTTGAAATTTTAAGGACAACAATTGTTTTATAGTGTTAAAATGTTCCAAGATTGAGCCTCGCCTTTCAGGCTTCCATAGACTAAACTAAGAAAGTGGTAGTAGAAGAAATCATTGTCAGTGCAAAAATTTTGGGTATAAAAAGTTTCTTGGATATAAGAGACATAGGGCGTGTTTAGTTGTAGGGAAGTGGGGAAGTGAGAAAACTCATTCTCACTTCCCTTGTTTGTTTGGAACCGGAAATGAGAAACGGAAAAACCCTTTGCTTTTTTCCCTATACACCTCCCTTTTACACTATCATTTTTTCACTTTAAGGGTGCTACAGTTAATTTTGTGGTCATGTAAATCTCACTTGTAATAAGTTGTAACTCAAAACAATTAATTTTGATATCATGTAAATCCCACTTGCAGTCCAACTATAGTCAAAAAATATTATTTCATAATTAATATTTATTAATTTAATTAATATTATTTTGTGGTCAACTTTTTCAGCTTCTTTTTCACATTACTAATCAAACATCGGAAAACATAATATACTTTTTCACTTACAGTTTCACATTACAAACAAATATCGGAAATGTGAATTGCACAAAATTCTAACTTTTCATTATATTTTCACATTTCTCATTCTCATTTCCCCCTTACATCTTTTCCTCCCACTTCAATAAACCAAATAGGACCATAGAGTAATACCAAGTAAAATTTAGTGTATTTGCATGACAAGTATAAGAAAAAGAAAAGTGTTATATGTGTCCTCTTGTATTTATCCCTACTAGGGGTGAGCATCGGTCGGTTCGGTTCGGTTTTACTAATTTTTGCAAAACCGAACCGAATCGATTAGACTTAGCAACCGAACCGAACCGAACCGACTCAGTTCGGTTCGGTTTTTCGGTTTTTTCGGTTAGGCCAATATTTTTCCATCATTTCTTACATTTTTTAATCACCATTATATTATCATCATTTAATATTCTAATCTTAAATATTCAATACCCAAATTAGAAATAAGAAAAAGACCCTAACCTTAATGTGAATTAAAAATTTCATATTCTAAAACTTTTACGCTATATTTCGGCTCTTATATCAAAACTCACATAATTATTACTAACTTTTAATGGCAAGAATGAAAAAAAAAAGAATTATATTAATATAAATATTATTCTTAATTGTGATGGTGTACTTAACATAACTTTCACATATTCAACATAAAAAAGATGGTATTGCTAGAAGTAATGAGATAAGTTTTCACCAATTTTTATTATGAACTATATGATTCACTTTATTGAATTTGGGTGGGGTGATATATAGGGTAAGAGATTCGGTTCGGTTCGGTCGAGTTCGGTTTTTGAAACACAAAACCGAAACCGAACCGAACTAGAGCGGTTTGGTTCGGTTCGGGTTCGGGTTTCGGTTTTTGGTCGGTTATTTCGGTTATAACCGACTCTGCTCACCCCTAATCCCTACTTTTGGAGCCACTAAAACAATTATATCATATTTATCATGTAAACGAATAATTTTTTGCAGCTATTCAAAATTGTAACAAACGTTGTGACATCAACTTTAGAAATCAATAAGAAACAAATAACCTTTCAAAGAGAAGACAAAATACCATTAACCTCTAATTTGCTTAATTGTTTGATTCATCACTAAAAGTGTTACCATTCTATAATGAAAATTTTAAAATTGACAAAAATGAGAAAAACGAAAAATAATTATAATGTTATGATGAAATATATAATTAGTTAAAAAGTCAATAAAAATTGGAAATTTTTTTTAAAAGATACGTCGTTGCCCACCCGCGTGATAGGCGGGAATACTGACTGCTATACTACAATGACTTCGTTGTGCAAGTTCAATTATTTTATTTTATTAATAAACTGATTTTTCGATTACAGCCACTCTGAACCGGACTGGTTCGGTTCAGAAAACCAAAGCCGACCGCTTCGCCCCTATAAGTTCACCTTCAAGATAGGTTAGTTCTCTAGTTTGGGTTCTGTCGAGATCGATGTTGTTGTAGAAACCGGCGAGCATCTCTTTCCTCAAAATCCCATCCTTTCAATTTATTTGACTATTGCTTATATTTAAACTCGTGAGTTTTTCCCTCCTTAGATCAAGATTTTTTGGTCTGGTTGTTAAACAATCAAATTTTGTTGATATTTTGCATTACTTTCTGTTTGTAGAGTAGAATTGTCACGGGCCTTGCTAATTTTTGTATTATATTATTTTCTAAGATTAGAGTAATAAAGGATTCATACGCTCGGATGAAAAATCTTGGGATCAGGGATAAGGTTATTGTTACTGTTCTGTGTCAAATTTCGACATGCCAAATTAAGGGCATCAGATGATACGAATGTCACATGCTCATATCACTCTTCTCAGTATTCATATATCATACTCGGTGAGGTAGATGCCATGCATTATGCATATGTCTATACAATCACAAATGAAGTGTGGGATTCTTCGTCTTCCCCTCCTACTGGCTCTCGCCCGGCCCATTCTTCCAATATACACACACATGCAACAATAACACCGTCTTCCCCTCCTATCAGCTCCCACCCAGTCCCTCCAATATATGCACACATATGCAACAATAACACCGTCTTCCCTTCCTATCGGCTCTCGCCCGGCCCTTTCCTCCTATATATAAATATATGAAATAACGATAACACCGTCTTCCCCCTCCTACCGGCACCCGCCTTACCCTTTCCTCCAACATTCATGAATGCAACAGACATATATGTGTCATACACAACAACAATCAATTCATGTTGTCAATACTCAACCTTCTATCATGGTTGTAAGAAATTATCGCTTATGTATACACAGATGTACCAATAACTAATAACCATAAAAGTCGAATATCAACATGTCAAACAATCATTTACATTCCCAACACACATTCTTAGGCCATACAGTGATGTCTTGTAATTAAAACACTTTTATATGTTAGATATTTAATTTAATATTTGATCAACTACCAACCCATGTTTGATATTGTGACATACCTATTGTTTATGAATAATTTAATAAATTGACACTAAGCAACATCTTCCTTTTTATTCTATTGGAGTTAATATTAAAATCAAGAAGTATGTAATTTACTAGTTTAAGTTCTCATCATAAGTGGTCAATCATCAAGTTTCACGTTTAACTTTGTGTACCCAATTAACATATATATGTTAGATTCAGAATTCTAACTCACTTATTCATACATATTTCAAATTTTTCATTCTATTCTAAATCCCAATTAATACAAGCGAAAATGTGATTAAACTGAAAAATACCATAATTCACTTCTTAGTTTATCAACTTAGCTCCCGAGGTTGCACTCGTAACAATTGTTTCTATATATACTGGCTACTATACTGGTTTGTATATACAATATTCAGGTTTTTCGTTCACCTTGTTAGCATCTTAAGTTTTTTAACAATATTTATTGTTCCACCATTCATTAACATAATCAGCATCAATTTGAAGATGTGAGATATCTTAATCATTTTCAGACTTCAGAGTCACTTGAAGTTGCCATAATTTGTTAAATTTCTTATCGTTAAGACCCTATACGCTTCGTGATTTAGGTATATCAATCGATGTGATGCTCGTTTTATTAATGAATTATTAAATTCTTCAGAGTAGAAAATGAGTTGATATTCTTTACGAAAGTTTGAGTTAAACAATCTCAACAGATGTTTAATTGTAGCTATCTCCTATAATCCTCGCATTGACTTAATGAAAATCTAGATGTGTTTAAACAAATAATAGCGTCGGAACCAAGAAGCTCAAGGTTCGCCTGAAGTTAGCTATGTAACAGATTGTTCAACTCTATTTCATAGCCTAAACAGGTGAGCTTAAACCAAAATATGAAGGTAGATGATAAAAGAATTAGTTATGCATAGCTTTGATTGACTTGAAATCGAGTTCGGCTAGTTACGGCTCATAATTAACCAAAGGTTTACTCAAGTTCAAGCTCAAGATATTAGTCTTAAACGTGGGAGCATATTTATGCATTTAATCCGAAAAAATTTACCTTACAGTCAAATAATTAAACAGAAATGAAAATAATTGAAGCTCAAGATATTAGTCTTAAACGTGGGAGTATATTTGTGCGTTTAATCCGAAAAGATTTTATCTCACAGTTAAATAATTGAACAGAAATGAAAATAATTGAACAGAAATGAACATATTTATCATTAATTAAACCAAAAATCTTAAAATTGAATTCATTATGCCCACAAACAGAGTCAATTTTCTTTAACAACTGATTAACCCAAATCTACGGGAAAAGTGTAAATTGGTTTCTCACCTCTTTTTGCGCTTATTTTTGCCTTTTTTCTCTTTTAACAGCTGCTTTTCCGCATGCTGCTTCTTGAATTTCTTGCAGGAGGTATTTGTATGATCACTCCATTCTGCCATCCTGGAGAAACTCTTACCACATTTGGTGCAGGACTGTATCTCGACGGCGGAGACGCCGGAGGAAGAAGGCCGGGCCATTGACTTCGAGCTGGAGTCGAAGCCGGAGATGCCGGAGGAAGAAGGCCGGGTCATTGACTTCGAGCTGGAGAGAGTGTGTTTTAGGGATTTCAAGAGATTTTAGGGATTTTAAGAGAGGATTTTAGGGATTTCAAGAAAGTAATGAATAATTAATTTCGGTCTCGGGTTCTAATAATTCGGTTGCGGTTAGTTTTCTTGGCCCACTTTGAGTTTTAATTTTATTATGTGTAATAATTTAAATTAGTCTTGAATTAAGGCAAGGCATCACTACTTAGTTTTTTGATTTTCTTTCCTAGCGGATGGATTTCACTATTTACATTTTGGACCTATTTTTATGTGGTGAGACTATGATTGTGCTAACAATTCTTGGAAGTCACCCATGAGTCATTCCCCGTAAATTTTCACGATAATGATTCTATTTTTTTATTTCTTTTTATGAACGCCTCGTTGGATTCGCATATATATTATACTATGCTTACAATTAGTCAATTGGAACATTTATTTAGTTATAGTCAATTTTGAAGTCTTAGTAGTGTTTGGTTTCCATATGCATATGCTATACTGTGAGAAGTTGATAATTAATAACTCAATCACTTAATTAATTATCTGTTATAGTTCTATTACTTATTTTAATTATTCATTTTCCTTTGATTTGACATTTCTCCCCTCTTTTCTCGTGTGTTTTATTAAGATTTAGAACATGAGTCTATCAGATGGGTCTAGTTGATCATTTTAAATTCGGATATGACATCAGTTAAAAATGTTAATTTATTTAGAAAATTGGGTTTTGGACTACTCTTTTTTAATTTAATTTAGTGAAAACTTCAAACACAATTTTTTTATCCACCGCAGGCTCAATTCACATCAGTCACGTTCACTATTTTCAAAATTTGGAGATTTAGATGGATTTAATCTACCGTATATGTAGCCCCTGATTCTTGAGGTAAGTATTCCTGTACTGGTGATCATCCTGTACCCAAATTTCTAAATAAATTAACATTTTGAACTGATGTCATATCCGAATTTAAAATGATCAACTAGACCCATCTGATGACTCATGTTCTAAATCTTAATAAAACACACGAGAAAAGAGGGGAGAAATGTCAAATCAAAGGAAAATGAATACATTAAAATAAGTAATAGAACTATAACAGATAATTAATTAAGTGATTGAGTTATTAATTATAGACTTCTCACAGTATAGCATATGCATATGGAAACCAAACACTACTAAGACTTCAAAATTTACTATAACTAAATAAATGTTCCAATTTACTAATTGTAAGATAGTATAATATATATGCAAAGCCAACGAGGTTTTCATAAAAAGAAAATAAAAAAAATAGAATCATCATCGTGAAAATTTACAGGGAATGACTCATGGGTGACTTCCAAGAATTGTTAGCACATTCATAGTCTCACCACATAAAAATAGGTAAAAATGTAAATAGTGAAATCCATCCGCTAGCAAAGAAAATCAAAAAGATAAGTAGTGATGCCTTGCCTTAATTCAAGACTAATCTGAATTATTACACATAATAAAATTAAAACTCAAAATGAGCCAAGAAAACTAACCGCAACCGAATTATTATAACCCGAGACAGAAATTAATTATTCATTACTTTCTTGAAATCCCTAAAATCCTCTCTTGAAATCATAAAATATCTTAAATTCCTAAAACACACACTCTCCAGCTCGAAGTCAATGACCCGGCCTTCTTCCTCCGGCGTCTCGGCGTCGACTCCAGCTCGAAGTTAATGGCCCGGCCTTCTTCCTCCGGCGTCTCTGGCATCGAGATACAGTCCTGCATCAAATGTGGTAAGAGTTTCTCCAGGATGGCAGAATGGAGTGATCATACAAATACCTCCTACAAGAAATTCAAGAAGCAGCATGCGGAAAGGCAGTTGTTAAAAGAGAAAAAAAGGCAAAAATAAGCGCAGGTGAGAAATCAATTTACACTTTTCTCATAAATTTGGGTTAATCAGTTGTTAAAGAAAATTGAATTTGTTTGTGGGCATAATGAATTCAATTTCAAGATTTTTGGTTTAATCAATGATGGATATGTTTATTTCTGTTCAATTATTTTCATTTCTGTTCAATTATTTGACTATGAGTTAAAATCTTTTCGGATTAAACGCACAAATATACTCCCACGTTACGTTTAAGACTAATATCTTGAGCTTTAATTATTTTCATTTCTGTTTAATTATTTGACTGTGAGGTAAAATTTTTTCGGATTAAACGCATAAATATGCTCCCACGTTTAAGACTAATATCTTGAGCTTGAACTTGAGTAAACCTTTGGTTAATTATGAGCCGTAACTAGCCGAACTCGATTTCAAGTCAATCAAAGCTATGCATAACTAATTCTTTTATCTTCTACCTTCAGATTTTGGTTTAAGCTCACATGTTTAGGCTATGAAATAGAGTTGAACAATCTGTTACATAACCAACTTCAGGCGAACCTTGAGCTTCTTGGTTCCGACGCTATTATTTGTCTAAACACATCTAGATTTTCATTAAGTCAATGCGAGGATTATAGGAGATAGCTACAATTAAACATCTGTTGAGATTGTTTAACTCAAACTTTCGTAAAGAATATCAACTCATTTTCTACTCTGAAGAATTTAATAATTCATTAATAAAACGAGCATCACATCGACTGATATACCCAAATCACGAAGCGTATAGGGTCTTAAAGACAAGAAATTTAACAACTTATGGCAACTTCAAGTGACTCTGAAGTCTGAAAATGATTAAGATATCTGAATTTTCCAATTAGTCTTAAGACACATCTTCAAAATTGATGTTGATTATGTTAATCACTGGTGGAACAATAAATATTGTTAAAAAACTTAAAATGCTAACAAAGTGAACGAAAAACCTGAATATTGTATATACAAACCAGTATGATAGCTAGTGTATATAGAAACAATTGTTACGAGTGCAACCTCGGAAGCTAAGTTGATAAATTAAGAAGTGAATAATGGTATTTTTCAGATTAATCACATTTTCGCTTACATTAATTGGGATTTAGAATAAAATGAAAATTTTGAAATATATATGAATAAGTGTGTTATAATTCTGAATCTAACCTATATATGTTAATTGGGCACATATCATTTAAACGTGAAACTTGATGATTGACCACTTATGATGAGTTAAACTAATAAATTACATACTTCTTAATTTTAAATATTAACTCCAATAGAATAAAAAGGATGATATTGATTAGTGTCAATTTATTAAATTATTCATAAACAATAGGTATGTCACAGTACCAAACATGGGTTGATAGTTGATCAAACACTACATTAAATATCTAACATATAAAAAGTGTTTTAATTACAAGACATTACCGTATGGCCTAAGAATGTGTTGGGAATGTAAATGATTGTTTGACATATTGAACTTCGACTTTTATAGTTATTAGTTATTGGTACATCTGTGTATATATATGTACATAAGTGATAATTGCTTACAACCATGATAAAAGGTTGAGTATTGGTAACATGAATTGATTTTTATTGTGTATGACACATATATGTATGTTGCATTCATGATTATTGGACGAAGGGGCCAGGAAGGAGCCGGTAGGAGGGAAAGACGGTGTTATCATTATATCATATATTTATATATAGGAGGAAGAGGTCGGACGGGAGCCGGTAGGAGGGAAAGACGGTATTATTGTTGCATATATGTGTGTATATATTGGAGGAAGGGGTCAGGCGGGAGCCAGTAGGAGCGAAGACGGTGTTATTATTGCATATAAATATTTGTGTGTATATATATTGAAAAAAGGGGCCGGGCGGGAGCCGGTAGGAGGGAATGACGAAGAATCTCACACTTCTTTTGTGATTGTATAAGCATATGCATAATGCATGACATGTATGATATGCGAATACTGTGAAGAGTGATATGATTATGTGATATTTGTATAGATATTTGGGTTAATTATTCATTGTGAGATATTGCTTTTTTTGTTTCTTTTGTTCATCTATACTTGCCATAATTATTGAAGAAAAACATGCTCTCAGTTACTTGTGTTTCCTTTCCTTGATACTGTTTTGATTCTCTCTCATTGAGCTCCCAGTTATATGTTTTTCTGGTCGCAGCGAAGCGAGAGCTCAGCTCCCATTTTAGACATTTTGATTGAGAACTTTGCTAATAATGAAAGTATTGGAGACATAATTATGTGTTATTACTTGTGAAAGTTCTCTTTTGTGATAATCTTCTTCGAGCTGTACTTGTAGCATGTATTACTTTTATTAGATGCATTTATATAGAGATGAGAAAATTTGTGATTTTCATGATAAGTTAAGAGTTTTAGTAGTTCTGCATTATGTTGTGAATGTCGGGAGGGGTATTCTTGAGATTTTATTACTGTGCTTTATATAAGTCGGCGAAGTCAAGCCGAAATTATTATTTGGAGAATAAGTAGGCTATTGTGAGCCGAAACATTATTATGATTGCGTGAATGATTGCTGAGTTTAGTTTATGCATTTGAATTGAGAATAAATAGGCTGATGTTGACTGAAACTATTATGATTTGTACTGTATATCAGGTCAGGTCAGTATTTACAAAGGAGGTGCTGCCAAAATTTTTAAGAATTTGGATGACTATGCTAATCAGTTGGTTTAAAAGGATATTTATGTTATCGAGGATATTAGAAATCTGGGCCCGTTACACGTCTAGCACAGAACCAAAGTTGTTTGGGGTATATTGTTTTTTAAAAGAAATACATATATTTATTCATTTAAAAAGCATTTCTTAACTGTAGTTGTTGGAGGTGGAGATACATTGATGTACTTTGAATTGATTGACATTATTACTTTTTAAATTTCTCTTAATACTAGCAATTTAATTTTTTAAGTTATATTTGCTAATATCTTTATGCTTTTTTTAAAGTTTATAGAATTCATATTTGCATGTTTTAAGTATTATAATATTATTATATTAAAATAATAATCAAACGTGTAATCCATTTAATCACCGTTTAAGCATTATGCGCTTCCGAACCGCCACGTAGTGAACATTGCTTGAGAAATCTTTATCCATTTCTTGCTCATGTGCCATTGCACTAGAATATTGTTGGTGCAATGTATCACTTTCAGGGGCCACTCTAGTTAACCACTGTTTACCTATTTATCATTGCCCCCGTGGAATCGATCCAACACATCACACTGAGAATGCCTAACAAATAATCTTTAGGATACATGCTATATATATATGACTAGCTATAGTTTATGTTGGTTGTTGGCTACCTGATGCAGTCTACCTATAATCTAGGTTTGAGATAAAAACATAAAACATTAAACGCGATAGTGATATCGTTATTTATTTTATTTGTAGGAAGCACCAAAATTTTAATTAAACGAGGATAAGAGAACTGGAATGTTAAGATTTTTAATTTAGTTTAGATTAGGATGGAAGGGGTATACTTTTGGAGTAACATCAAATTCAAATATATATGAGTTTAAAACAAAAAATGTTAATTACTATAAAGTATGACCAATAATGTTATCACGATTTGCTTGCTTGTTAGCAAGTTATCTTTTGGATTAAGTAATGATTTAGGTTTTGTATATTTTTAGTATCATCTTTATTTTTAAAGATACAAAAGGTTTATAAAAGGCTAAAATTAAGAGTTAAGATTGTTGATATTTTGATTTAAATTTATTCTCTTTTAAATTTCTAAATTTCTCTTTCCTCACAGTTCTAGCCTAATATATTCTCCCTTGACTACTTGAAGACTTGATTTAATAATATATACGTGACTAATTAATTTCTCTAAATTTACAATTGATTCGTCTTACTCCCTTTATAACAAATTATAGCAACATCTTTATTTTATGAGTATAGCTATATTAATTCCTAAACACCATTAGTTTTTTTTCTTAAAATATTTTTCCTATATATTTTATTTATTAAAAATAATGTTCTAACAGACTGATAAAGTGAAGATTTGTGTGACGTCGTGACTTATGCTTTGCAATATCCTATTTAGACTTCACAACACTGAAAGTTCATTAAATGAGTTTTCCTTTTCAGTGTATTAAGGCGATGTGTATGCATGGCGTAAGTTCTTTTTTCAAACGTTTGGTTAGTGTGTATGCCCTCACAAATGATCGATATCTGGTGATTAATCAACAAGAATTAGATTGAATAAGAATAAGAATTATGGAGAATAATTTATGGTGAATTGATACCATAGCATGATTTGTTTCAGTTACCTTCAATGATGGAATGTAAATAAAAAGTCTTTTCCAAATTAGCTGTGCTAGGATGGACAATAGAATTGGCTTTGTGATGCATTATGATTGAAATGCTTGATGCATGCATTATCAAAGTAAGGGGTGTTGGGTATTCTGCTTAACAAGAATCAATCTGACAACTTATCAAGATCACTGAGATATCAACAATCTAATTGGCCAGGTCGGCAAATATCAGGTGGAGGTTTTCCGTTCAATAGAACGTTCCTTAATTTAAGAACCACCTTTCAATTTCCTTCCTTGGTTTAAGCACCAATTAGACTGAATCCAAGTCAGTCACAATATACTGTAAAGTATATCCCCTGTATAAAGGATTTAATCCACTTATACAGTTTCACTTAGACTGAATCTAAGTCAATCTCGATATACTATAAAGTATATCCCCTGTATAAAGGACTTAGTCCACTTATACAGTAATTGAAGTGAGGTACGCTTACAGCGAATCTCCTTAAGACAATTACGTCCCCCGCACCGGTGCTTACGGGATAATGGACGCTGGTCTCCCAAGATACAACACTTCTTCACGGTATTTGGATAGCACTACCAAATCACCGTACGGTCGAACCGTAGTCAACCAGTACCTACACAGGATTAGCAAAACAGCGGTATAACGACAAATTTCAAATGAATATTTGTCTTACTCTTTTGGAGGAACACCCACTGTTGAGGACGTAGGAAGGTTGAAGAATTTTGTCAGAATCTCCTTTAGGAAGTAGCTTCGGATTCCCACTTCACTTGGAAGTCGCAGATTCCCACTTCGTTGGAAGTCGTCTATTCCCACTTCACTGTTGGAAGTCGCTCTGGAATTCGAGGAGTCGAAATTCGCCGGAGCCCAGTTCAGAACGGAGTCAGAACTTTATAGAGAGAGAGAGATCTTTCAGAAGAGAGAAAGATTCTTCGGATTGGTGTGTCTGAGAATGGACCCCTGGAGCGCTTTTTATAGCGCTCTGGAGGGGTATTCTCGTCCGCCAATTCCAGCAGTTGCGACGGTTCGGACAGAACCGTCGCAACCGATCAACCGCCCTGTCGGTTTTCCGACAGCGGTTGGCGAACGGACGGATCTGTTCGCGCGGACGGACACCCGTTGGAGATTCGAATCCTTTCGCGGACCAACTGACCCTGATTCAAAAAGAACCAGGTAGGGAACCCAGGCCACGGACCACGGACCACGAGCCCGGGCCCGGCACCGGCGCCGGCCGGCCGCCGCCGCCGCCAGCGGCGGTGCGCGTGCGCGCACGTACGTAAGTACGTGCATAGTTCCCTCCTTTTCGCGCGCGAAAACTCCAAGTACCCAAAGGGCACGCCCTTTGTTCTCATTTTTTCTCTATTTATACCCATGAGCTTCCAACACATGGCCAATGTGGGACTAAATGCTTGTAGCTAAATTTAGTCCCTTTTGGCTTTTGAATTAGGAAATCTTTGGACTTGAATATCTCATTCATTCGAAGTCGGAATTGAACATGTAAATATACCACGTTCATCACAAATGGAAGGAGAACACACTCCAACCATCATCCGTTGATTTGATCAACGGATCTCGCCATAATTCATCTCGAAGATTCAGCTTTATATTCTTCAATTCCAACAAGGGGAATATCAACAATATGACAAGTGACAAGTTAGCAGTGGGAAATAAAACAAGTGATTTTAGCCGATGAGAACTTTGATTTGTCAAATGTTGGGTCAAATTTTTTTAAGAGCAAAAGATTTTGTTTGATTGATTGTTTGATATGTTCATATTTTTTCCTGTCATGAAAGCATGAAGCCTCTATTTGAAGCAAGGCATAGCTCTGTGTACTTTCAGCTTAGTTCCTGTTTGGTATGATTGACTGTTTGGTTAATGCATGCATAAGCAACTTAAGGGCAATTTTTCCAATATAAGAATTAACTGCATAACGTTTGAACATGGGTGAAAGAATAGAAATGACATTGTGGGCACAAAATAAGAAAGGAGAGATTCAAAAAGACAATGAGAAACAAAAGAAATCAAAAGTTGTGTATAAGATATTTATGTGAACCCAAAGTAAAGAATAATGAAAAAAGAGACGAGAAAATAACCTACTATTTCTTTGTTTTTCTTCTTTATCTTTAATTTTGAAATTTTTTGCTCCTCTCCTTTCCATGTTTCCTTCTTTACCTTTTCTTTTCTTTCATTTAGTCTTTTTCCCCCTTAAAAGAACAGACTTACTTGGCTCTTATGCAGCCTCTTTTGCATGAAAGAATAGTAACATTTGTAACATTGTCAAATCTACTTGACCTAATGCAAAATTAACTAATAAATTGAAAAAAAATAAAACTGATTTAATTATTTAATTTCAAGCAAATACAATTTGATATTTTATTTTTAGATATGACAAGAAACCTTTTGAACTAAAATCCTAACACGAAATATTATTATAATTCTTATGCATCAAGATGGGAAAATTTACAGATCAATTTTATTTGTAGAAAAAGAATGAGAGATCAAATTCGAAAGCCAAACATTCCCAGATCAAGAGTTTTAAACACATGAAGCCAAAGGTAGAGCAGAGAGAACAAACCAATCGCATGATCTTGATCATTTAGTATGAGCCTTCATTAAAATAAAAAAATATAAAATATATTTATATAAAACAAATAGGATACCCCTCCAACTAAAGAATTAAAATTCTGAATAAAACTGAAAAAGTAGCTGATGTTGTGTTTTCATGACCTGAATGAACCCAAAATTGATACTCCCTCTGTCTGGAAATAGCAGTGTACTTATTGATCAAAATTTTGTCTCAAATTATTAGTCTATTTAAATCTCAATACTATTTTTATCATTTTCAAAATAGAATATAGAGTAATAGCTTTATGTTCTCTCTTTGTAACAAAAATACCGCTCTTCTTTCAATCACGTGGGCCTCACTATGCAAGGGTAAAATTAAATTGGAAGTAGGGAGTCGAAAAGTCAATCTTAAATATTGTGCCCGGTCAAAAAAAACGTCCACTAAAAGTAGATAGAGAGAGTATTACTAGTAGCGATCAATCTCTATAACTACTCTCTAAAAAAACCGTGTCAAAAAGAAAAAAATTTAATAAAAGAAAACAAACAAGCATAATAAATTGTAGTATTGGCCGTGTTTGAAGTGGGGAAAAGCGGAAGTGATAAAACTCATTTTTCACTTCCGTGTTTATTTGAAATCGAAAAAGAGAAATAGAAAAACTCTTTTTCTTTTTTCTTTTTACACTTTCTTTTTACAGTACCATTTTTTCACTTGTAGGGTTTTACAGTTAATTCGTGGTCATGTTATTCCAAGCTTTTGACCAGGTTAAATTATTGTAATATATTTATCAAATAAGTGATACGTGTCAAAATTTTCTTAAAATATTCATGCATCCATCCATCTCCCGAGAGACTAAATTAAACTAAAGTAATTAATTGATGATTAATTACAATAGTTAGACGTTAAAGGGAGAAAGAGGATTACAACAGAAAAGATAACATCAACAAAGTAAACTAATCGTTAAAAAAATTAAAATAAATTAACTACACAGTGAAAGCGATGTAAGTAACTCTTCTTGTGTTGTTTTCTTTTAATTTTTAAAAACTCTTTAAATTTTATTTTAGATCAACTCATCGGTTTCTCAAGTCATAAAGTTAAAATCACCAAAAAAATAAAAGAAGAAGAAGAAGAATACTTGATAACTAGATCTTTTGCTTAATTATAAATTCTAGAAAACACTAAATCCATAAATAATTATTGTTAAAGGGGAAAAAGGATCAGGATTTTGTACCCTTTTTTAGTGAATATATACATATGAATTTTGGCAAAGTACCATGTAGGTGTCTTGATATCCAAGTACACAAGAGGAGAGGAATGAGATTTTCAAGCCATAAAAACGCGTAATAAAAGTGAGAGTGATAAGTGACGAAGCTTTTGAGCTTCGGAGGAGTGGGTGTCGGTGTATCAAGAGTGGAAAGACGTAGGTTTGGAATTTTTGGTTGCATGTGTGTTCATTCTTTCATTTTCTTTCTTTTTTTTCTTTCTAATGTCATGTCAATTTTGTTTTACTTTGATTGTGAAAAAGATGGATAGGTATTAGAAAGACTAAGAATTCTAGTAAAGAAAAATAGTCTCCACCGTTTCTTTATTCCAATTATTATTATTATAACATGAGAAGAGTGAACATCTTATATGGAAATCGCTTCTTGAAAATGAAAAGTTAGAAGTTATGAAAATAGATGATAATAATAATAGAAATTATAACTATTAGTTATGAAAATCTACAAAAAATAATAATAATTCTTATACAAATCATATATACGTACTAACATACTATTAACATATTAAATCATGTATTATAGATTAGATATATTATAGTGTTTTTCTAGTAGCACAACAACAGAATTGTTGACTACAAGAGAAATTGATTTTAATCATCAGAAAAGGCAAGAGAGATGTTGGTAAGTCTAAAATCGATAATTGCGAATTGAGAAAGAACCAGTGTGCTTTTTTCAAGAAAGAACATTGGAATTGATTATCCAAAGCTCAAGAAGAGGGGACCAAAATCAGAAGCAAACATCACACATGCGAATGATGGTATTGATTTTGACTCTTTAGTGTATTCTCTCTCAATTACTCCTTCAGTTGCTACTCAGAAGTATCTGCGTGGATTTTAGATACGGATACTACATGCCACATTTGTCTCAAGCAGAAGTGATTTGCTAGTTTTGAAAAGCTAGTTGGAGCCTTGATGCCATTTGGAGATGGATATACATGTCATATGAGGGAATAGATACAGTTCGTATCAAGATATTTGATGGGACGGTGAGAGAGTTGCAGGATGTGATGTACGTTTTTCAGTTGAAGAAGAACCACATTTCAGTTGAAGCTTTGGAGGCGCATGGTCTGAGAGGGACTCTTGGAGAAGGTGTCCTCTGTTTATCAGAGAAAAATTGGGGGGGGGGGTTAGGTAAAATTTCTTAGATCAATGAAAGATTACAACAATCTCGAAAATTCTGATTACAAAAGAGAGAAGATATTCAAGTTCAAATCTTCTCTTTATTTAATGCTGGGTTCTTGATGTGACTGTGAAAAGTGAATCTTGTTTTCCGTTGACCGGGTGAACGTAACAGTACTCTGGGAATCTTCTCTTCGGACTATGGACGGAGTAGCACAGCTCCTGTCCAATAAATCTCAAAGAGATTTGAAGGAAAAACAAACTTGTACTCAGCAAGTTATTAGAAGAGTTGAACTCTTAAGTATTTCTCTGCCAGAAGCAATCAACGAAGAATTCTCAACTCAGAATCCTCACCCCTTCTTCGGTAGCAAATTGAGCTATTTATAGGGGTTTCAGGGGTAAAATTGTCCCCTAAAAATACTCCATAATGGGGTTAACTTTCTCATTACGTGGGCAGTAATTGACCCAGTAATGAGGGCAGTTACAACAGAGACGCAAGGTTCCTCTGTAGTTGAAATGCGGGCTTCGAGCCTCCCGTTTAGCCATTAAGATAACGCTTGAACTTCGCATTTGGTTGAAATGTGAGCTTCAAGTTCTGCGTCAAGGTTTATGTGAGACGCGGGTGTAGGCTGTCTAAAAATCACTAAAAGACAAGCCAATAAAAGCAGAGTCTTCAAGTTCTAGACGCAGGTATCGACACCCGCGTCTCAGCATCAAGGCGCGTTGGCTCGACACCCACGTCTCAGCATCAAGGCGCGTCGACTTGACACCCGCGTCTCAGCATCAAAGCGCATCGACCTGAAACCCGCGTCTCAGTTATAACCGCCTTGGTTAAGGGACCAATCAATGCCCACACGTAAGGGAACCAGCTCCCATCGTGGCGTGTCTTTAGCAGGCACGTGGGTGGTTACCGCCCATGTAGCGGGGAAGTTGGCCCTCATTGTGGAGCGCTTTTAGGGGGGGCACGTTCACCCCCTAAGACCTCTATAAATAGCCCCGTCGCTATGAAGAAGGGGGGACCCTTGGCAATCAAAAAAAAGAGAAGGAGAAGAGGACAACAGAGAGATATCAACAGGCGCGACACATACAGAGAAAGAGAGAGCTCGACTCTTCAAGCCAACTTGCTGCGTACAAGTTCTCTTCGCCTACCTTCTCTTTTAGAGTTTTGGTAGACGGGGCTGAGTTACTCCTTCTACCTACCAAGGAGAAGATCCCTTGACGGTCCAGACGGTCATCTGGTCAACGGAGAACAAGATTCACTCTCCACCGCCACACGAAGAACCCAGCACTAAACAAGGGGGGATTCAAGCTTCAACATCCTCCCTCCCTTGTAACCGGAAGATTAGTCTGTTGTAATTTTCATCTGATTCAAGGAAATTTTACCACCTCCTTCTTTTCCGTGTCCAACAAGAGATGGCGACTCCACTGGGGACTACGTTTGTCACTGACGAACAAGCCGTGGCGCAGGATGATCTCCTCCGTAGGGGGAAATGGTCGAGACACTTGTTGTGGAGTTCGACCAGGCGAAATTCGAAGAGTTTCTCTCTTCTGGCTCCAAGAGTCCAAAGACCCGCGTCTGTCGCAGGGTCTCGGCGGGGAATAACTCCGAAGCTCGATCTGAGGCTCTCTTGGGCGCCACTGCTACGGTCCCTTGTGCACAGAAGACCCGCGTCAACGCCTCTCAGAAGGCCAGCGTGGTCTCACGCGCGACTGCTGCTGCTGCGACCAACTGCGTCGCACAAAAGACCCGCGTCAGTGTCCCTAAGAGGACCCGCGTGGTTAAAACTCCTGATGTTCAGCATCAGGATGTGTCGGTTTCTCTCCTCCTCCGCGACGCAACCGAAATGCTGAGCGTCGACAGAGGAGACGCGCGCGTCAGCTTCAAGCTGGAACCATTGGTTGTCCGACTGAGGCTAAACGCGACATGCAATCTGGCGCTTTGCCCGCGGCACGTCCAGTACGTGAAATCCGCGTTTGGTGGCCCAAGTGCGTAACTCCTCAAGTTGAGTCCTCTGAAGACCAGCTTACCAAACGCCAAAGCGAAGCTTCTGCGTCTCGTCAAACGCAAGAAACATGCGCTCACAGGCATGGGCCCAGCAGCCCACTCTCTCTCACCCGTCTCTGCCCGGAGAACGCACAAGGCATCAACGCAAGAACTCGCGTCTCATCTCAACAGAGACGCCAGGCGCGCATCAGACAGCCCAGCGACGGAGAGCTGCGTCCCTGAAGTCTGCGTCCATTCTGCACAGCACAGGATGCCTCCCGTCTTCGACGTTGTGAGGCTAGTCTCTTTGATCCCTCTTCCATGGATTGAGGGATTATTTAATAAAGAAAAGAAGTGGCCCACCAGGTCACTTCATCTTGCTGCTGCCAACACGACTCATCTCCATGCTCTCGGAGTGCCGTGCGGGTCGAGTGTTGCACCAGCAGTCTTTAGTTAGACAGCTGACCTCGATCCCCCCGTCAGCCAAAAGAAGGCGCTCCCATAGAAGGAGAATCTTCTCTGACGTTGAATACCGGAGCTTACTGCGAACATGACAAGCAGAAGTAAGGGAAAAGGACTTGCAGTCAGCTCAGATGAGTCTGTGTAAATACCCCGTTCCCGGAATACGTACTTAGTTGCGTATTCAGTTTCCCTATCGTATTTTTCCGAATTACTTCCGTATTCGACCGATTTCAGTTCCAAATGTCATTTTCCTGTACTTTGGATTTTATATGATTTCCTGAATTTTCCTGAAATTAATTAAATTTTTCAAAACCCGGTGTCGACCAGTGCCGCTGATCGATTCTCAGATTTTATCTTGTAAACAGTTAGGAATTTCTAGAAGATCCTTTAGACATTATTTCTTAGAATCATATTTTCTATCTAATACTTTTCTGAGAATTTTATGATTTATGAAAATTCTTTCGGAGTCGGTAAATAACTGATTCCGAGATTTTTAATTTTAAAACTATACAGTATTTCTTCAAACGAATTTCACCATGAGTCTTAAAAAATTATCTCTGATTTTTGGTAAAATTTTCAGGTCATTCCGAGATACTTGAATTTCGGGCATTTTTTCAATTATTGCAAATTCCATTTTCCACCTCATGTGCCACCTCAATTCCCACTCACCCTTCACCTAACCCCACTCACTCTCTCTCCTTCCCATGGCTGGCCAAGTGGCCAAGTGAGGGACACCTCACCCCCCTTCTTTTGCAAGAAAACCCTTCCCTTCACCTTAATTCCACCTCTTTGAAATAATCCCAACCTATAAATCCCTTTCATTTGCAAATTTCCCCTTTTCCTTCTCTTTCACTTCATCAAGAGAGAAGCTCTCCATAATCCTCTTCTCTTCAAGCAAGAACCCTAGCTCCTAGAACTCCACAGCTCTTCACCTCCAGCTCAAGTCACTTCTTGGAGCTTGGATCGTAGCTCTCTCCGTCGCCAAGGATCATTTGGGAGGCTTACACTCGTCGTCAACAACCTTTTCGAGCTCACTAACTCGAATCCAACGGTTCCAAGTGAGTATTTCACTCACCAAGACTTGAATTAGCCCTAGAACACTTGTATCTGCACCTCTTGTACACCTAGGTCACCAAAACCATGAATTGAACCATCAAACACAATTTCCAGAAAATCTGTTCTGTCACTGTTTTTCCACCCGATTAGTCGACTTACCCTAGGAGCTAGTCGACTAGAACACTTAGCTGAAACTTAGCTTTCTGGAAAACACAGTATTAGTCGACTTACCCCAAATATCAGTCGACTAATCTTTTCTGGACCTAAATCTCAACTCTCTGGAAACCACTATTAGTCGACCCCTGAATCCCCTAGTCGACTAATCCTTCCTGCACCAGAAATCCAACTTTCTGTATCAACAGACCTAGTCGACTTAAGTATCTGTTAGTCGACTAGAGCTCACTGTTAGTCGACTAACCCTCCTACCCTAGTCGACTAACTTTCCCTGAAACAGAATTCCAACTCTCTGTATCCCTGTTTTAGTCGACTAACCCAGACTGTTAGTCGACTAGAGACCCCCTATTAGTCGACTAACCCTTACCCTAGTCGACTAATTCTGACTGTGTGTGTCATAGTTTAATTTCTGTTCTGAATTTGGTTCTTATACTTGTTATATGTGTATTATATCTTGCTGTTTCTGCTTCAATACTGGCTCTACATGACCTATCACTGGATGGATGTATCTCTTGTTATCTCATGACTTATTATTGCAATACTCGTTTCATGACATGTTAAATAGTAATATCACCACTTATCATGCCATCTCTTAAAACTAAGCATGATACACTTGACCTTTACATAAAAAGCACCAACTTACATATGGGTCGGGGGAAATATGCGGATATCGATACGTGTTCGTGTTTACAGTGGTAGTAGGTATATTGTACAATCATATTCCGGTCTAACTGCGGTACACCAGGGACCGAGGGGAGTGCTTGCTCCCTATTCCTGAATCAGTCATGACTAGGGGCATACATAAGACCCTCCTGAATAGCCTAGCGGGCTGGCTTCCGTCACCACGCAACGAACAATCCTGGACCGTTATCCCGGGCATGTACGGGGTCCACTGTAAACATAGTTCGTCGATACCCCCGCTGTTTCCAATAACACCTTGAGTTACTAGGATATGGATCTATGTGCGCTGGGACGCTGGGTCACATAGCTAGATATCACAG